>JAGFMF010011865.1:5581274-5695412 GCA_019455555.1 Galemys pyrenaicus | reverse complement strand
CTCCTGCCCCCCGCCCACCCCTGAAGCTCTCTTTCTTTGCGCCCCCCACTCCCCGGCATCCACTTCCCAGAGCTGAGCTTTCTCTTGTTCTGGGAGCTCAAGGATGGGGGTGGGGAGAGATGGATGGAGTCGATCCAGTGGGGCACCTGGGTGCTTGAGGCTTTGTTACAATGTAACAAAAACCAGTCCTCACCAGCTCCTAGTTCCAGGCTAGGCTGCAGTCTGCCAGCGGTGTGGGGTGTGGGCTGGCGGGCTAGGGAAGTGAGAGAATGTGAGGGGGCACTCCCTGTGTGTGACTGGGCACACAAGAATGCAGTGGTGTGTGCCGGAGAGACGGTGTGGATTTTGGATTTCGTGTGGAATTCAGTGAGTGTGACTTGGAGTGTGGTGTGTGTGTGTGTGGTACGGCGCGCTTGTGTGTGTATGTCTGCGCCATGGGGCTGGGCTACTCCTGGCATTACATGTCCTTGGGTATCATCCCATGCCAAACCGGATTGCAGTAGCAAGCAGGCAGATCAGGTCTAACCTGTTATGCCCACATTGGAAGGGTAATGATGGTTTCAAAGTGGTGGAAATACCCCCAGCAGGGGCTGTTGCTTAGGACTTTGTGGATGTGGAATTTCTAGCCAGGTTGATCAAGTCCGACTGGACATGGTTATTGTTCCCCCAAAGATGCCCAACTTTCTTAGCAGGCTCCCTTCTCTCAGCCAATGAGGACCCAAAGCTCTTACAGTGATCCCTGCAGTGCCTCCCCAGCTCCCCTTTAATTAGTGGATTCTCACGTCTTCTTTACTGCAGTGTTGTTAGTTTTGAACTAGGATGTGGCTGTATGTTTGGAGAAAAAGGAACATAGTAGATGCACCTATGTATTCATCATAAATTTGGTTTAGATGTGTTGTTCCCCCCCCCCCTTGAACCATAAGGTGTAAAGTGGTCTGGTCATTTTTTTGAATCAAAGAAAGACAAGATCAATAAAAATGAACAAATGTGCTGAACTTGCTCTTTAAATTTTTTTACTGTGGTTTTAATAAAGCAGATTTTCAGGGTCCAAAATGGACAGTTAAGGATAGCGATCATTCAGTCAAACAACCGACATTTATTAAACGTCCGCTATATGCCAGTAGCAATGTTAGCTATTGGAAGTATAGAAATGAATAAAACATCATCTCAGCTCTAAGGGAGTGCACAATCTGGTAGGCAAGATAGAGTGTGTAAACAGATCATTACAGTAGAGTAAGACAAGGTATGAGCACGCTACTGTGAGAGCACAGAGGAGGGGTGTCTGGCTGGAGATGGGGTAAGGGGTAAGATCAAGAAAAGCCTCACCATGGAAGTGACATTTGAATGAGTCTTGAAGAATTAATTCACCAGGCGATTAAGTTGAAGGAACCACATCTATAAAGGCAGAGGGGTCATGGTTAAGTAAGACTGCAGGGAGTCCTCGGAAGTGTTACTGTCACATTCTCAACAAACCCAGGATGAGTCTCCCTGGCTCCAAAAGGAGCCAGTAGTGTAGATGGATAAGGATCAGAATACACCTCCATCTTAAGAAATATGTAGCTAATTTCTTAACATTAGTGTGTTTACCTTAAAGCAAATCTGATATGTGTGTGGATTTAAAAGGCAAATGAAGTAATGGGCAGTCCTCACATTGTAGAATTTCTTGCTTTACAAAAGGGTTCCTGATGAGATCATTTTAAATAACAGTGCCCATCTGACCTTTACAGTCACTGTTTTTACCACAAACCCATCCACATAGAATTTTCCACATAGCCAATGGATGGTTAAAGAGAGGCATATCTGCATCACATTTATTTTCATACAAAATGCTACCGATTTCAATGCAGGCTTTTCCCATCATGGTGTGGATGTTTAGTAAGTACTAAAAGAAAATAGGAAAATGATATTAATAAATATTAAATCCACTGCCTATGATCTTTTGTCATTTGGATTATATATAAGATACAAATTAACCAGGACAGGGTCTTCAGGGAGTTTCACATTTTAGACACTTGAGTAGTGTCACTGGTAATTAATAACAGCACAAGATTTCTGTGCTGTATGTTAGTATCGAAATAGATATGCGATGACTATTCTAATACTAAGGCAGTCAGGACGCATTCGGAGGAGTCTCCTGTTTTGCTGTTTTGGTACTGATTGTGCGGGCTGATGAACGGTACTGGCAATGAACCTAGAAGATTGATGATTTCTACTAGAAGTGCTTGGTAGACACAAAATTATGCTAGTTAAAGAGTGTGGGCTCTGAGGGATTGGACCAGCATCTTGTGTATCTCTTCCCTTAAATGAGGACCAATGATAGCCTTGGGTTCTATTAGAAAGGAATGTCAGCAGAAGTGGGTGAACTTGAATTGACTTCTTAGCTTGGCTAATGCCCTGCTGCAGAAGAAATGATGGCCTGGAGATCTTTGGGTGCGTAAAGGTCCTCTGTTCACTGACTGTCAGTACTAGATGGTATCAAGCAGTGTTCCTAAGATACATCCCTGACAACCTAGGTGGGAATGGAATTGATCTGTCTGATGGTCTGATACTCAGATCAGCCTAGAGGCTAGACAGACTAATGCTTCTCAGTGTGGGGTTCAAAGAAGACTAGTTCCACAGGAAGTTAGTAGGTGTTAAACACAAACACACACACATACAAACATATACGCACACGTGCACACATGCGGTTTGTGGTCAAGTTTAATTTGGAAATTCTTGCTAAAACGTAAACAGGCTTGCTTACTGCAGGGCTTCTGAAAGCCTTTACAAGGCTTTTTTTGTGACGTTCCAGAAGAATAGACTCCACAGCATTCCCAAATGTATTTGCCCATAGAAACTGGTTTTCCAACAAATATTTACCTGGACTGCTGTTGAGAAGTCTTTGGGCAATGCTGGGCAGGAACATTTCCCACCTAGTTGAGTTCAGAGACCTCAGTACCTTGCTGGAAACTTGAATGGCTCCCTTCCCCCCTCTAGGTTTTCCTTCCCCCATGTGTAAAAGGAGGGTGATAATAATCATTGCTCTCACTGACTGTGATGGTGTGATGACAACTAAGATAATATCTCTGCAAGTATTTTGAGCTCTTTAGAAGAAAGGCTCTATATAAACTAAAGGTTATTGTGAAAGGGAAGTGAAGAATTAAGGCAATTATCCTGATAATTCAGGCCCAAATCCTGTTTTTCTGTTGCGTTATTTGGGCAGACTGCCTCAGTTCTCTGTTCTGCTTTGACTGCAAAGACCAATCCTCATTCAGCCTTGGGTGACTCAGTGCTCTGGGCTTATTTTCTTTCACATCCTGAAAATTCAGTGCGGCCTTTAATTTCCTGGTTCAGAGGTATCATCAGTACAGCCTCAAGGAAAATCCCATCAATCTGAACACACCCTGCTGACCAGAGAACCCTGGAGGTGGGAATTAAGTGGAGTTGGAAAGTTGCTTTTATCCTTCAGAGGCATCCTCTTACAGAAGCAGTTTTAAAGGGTCACCTTGGAGGCTAGCTGCTGCATGACCCCCTCTGTGTCCCCAGCACCCAACCTGGACTGCAGCTTTGTTTGCAGGAGAGTTTTCTTGAGCACTGTTTCCAAGGTCCTTTTTTCATTAGGAAGGCATGACCACCTTTAAGGAACTCTAACGGTAAAAGAAAAAGCGCTCGTGACTCTTGGCCCTTCCTGAATCCCGTGCCTCTTCATTAATTCCAGAAGTTGCCTTTTAAGAAGAATGGTATTCTTAAGAATGAATGGCTATTATTACTGCAAATTGGGTTTAGGCTAGAGACTGGCGTGAAGGCGTTTGATTTACTGGTTTTTCAGTGCTGTGTGTAGGGAACAGCCATTCTCTGCATGAAAGCAGCAAGCTTCAGTTTCTGTTGGAAGAATTTAGGTTAGCCAGAAGAGAAAACTGTGACTTTAAGAGTTCTGTGATACTGGAAAGTGGGAATGAAGCCATTCTCTGTTCGAGAGAGCCTAGTAAAATGCTTGTCCAGTAAGGAGATACACTGATAGAACAAGCGCCTTTCAGAGTTCATCTGGTGCAAGGCTGCTGTCTGGATGAGGAAAATGAGGACCAGAAAAGTGATATGAGTTGCCAAAGAAAACTACCTGACACCTAAATGTCAGCTATCACCTGACATTCTAAAGATTAAAACTTAGATCCTATGCCACTAAGACGCTACTAAACTTAGGTGCCTTCTTGAATAGTCTACAGCAGTGTGGGCTGGCTCATTCAGTGGGACGGGGGCAGGGGCTCATATACAGGCCTGAGTTGCTTGGACTCTCTGTGGCAGCTTTAGCAGAGGGACAGGTTTCTAGTGGAGCCCTAAAAGGCCAGGCTTCCCTCTTTCTCCATTCCTCTTGAGTTCACCACGCTGAGTAGCCAGCTGCAACCAGAGGACTAGCTGTTCTTCGTAGTTACTCAGTGGGTGATACCAACATGTCAGTCCCTATACCTTGGTGTAGAGGTAGCAGAGGTCTTTTACCTTAACTTTCCTATGGACCTCCTTGAAATTGTGATGAAACCCACCCAGAGAAGGGCCCAGGTCATCCACTAACGTGCATATAATTTCAGGGTCGTTTAATCCATGGCTCCTGCTCTGCTGGCTGTTGGGGCTAGAACATAGCCTAGGGTCACTTGTAAATTCGCTCCCTAAGCACTAAAGATTCCTAGAGCTGGAATTGTCAACCTTTTCTTGGAGAGAATTAAAAACCACTCCAGTGTTTTTAATTCTCTCCAAGGAAAGGTTGACAGTTCTGGAGTGAGGCCTCCCTGGTGGCGCAGTGGGTTAAGCAGCATACTGTGGAGCAAACCACAGCCACTGCAGCATGAGTTTGATCCCTGCCCCCGGCCAAGGGGGTGACCACATGGCGCAGCAGTCCTCTCCTGTCTCGCCCGCTGCTCCCCTCAGCAGTGTGTTTCAGTCAGTCTGCCTGTGCTGCTCCCCTCTCTGTCTCTGGTGAATCCTCTCACCTCTCGCAACTCTGGCCTGTACCTCAGCTCTTGTATGCATAAAATAAATAAATCTTTTAAAAAAATACTGGAGTGAGCCTTGTGCCAAATAGACTGGGGTAGGAAGAATTAGAGTTGAATTTCTTTACAATAAAAGATTGGGATTGAATGCTGGCTTCAAAGCAAAAACAGAAAAGGAACTGAAATGAGCAGTGCCCCCTTCTCCCTTCCTTATAAAAGAAATGGGGGAAAGAAGGCATGGCGGGAAGAGGGGTGGGAGATTTGGAAGAATGGGAGATGGCAGTCTAAAAAATGTGTCGATCATTCCATAACTGCATGAAATGAAATACTTCAAAAACAAAGGTTCAACCTTTCCACTTCTTTCCAGTGTTTCCTATCCTAGTTCTCTTAGGTGCTTAGGTGTCCTTGAAGAGGACATTTTTGGAGGCTGGGAGTGGGAGCTGGACATTGTAGAGAGTGGCACAGTTCACTTCTTGTTTTTTAAAAAAAGGCACTTTAATGATCAAAATAATACATGCTTGTAAAATAGAAATATGGAAGTAGAATGTTCCTAGCCTCTCCAACTCTGATCCCATAAAATGTTCATAGTTTTACATGTATCATTTTGTGTATGTCTTTATGAATATTCACATATTCATTGCATAAAATAATATAAAATATGATTATTGTTCTTAATTTTGTTCTACAATATGCTTTCCTTTTAAGAATATGTTTGGAGGATTTTTTTCCTCGCAGTATGTATCTTGCTATTTCGTTCTTTTTAATAGTTGCATAGTACTCTGTTAAGTGCTTGTGATGGAATTTTTAATCTAGCCTTTGCAGATAAATTGTTACATTTCTAATTAAAAAATCATCCAGTATTGCTGCAGCATGACTCCTTTTACATGCATCTCTGCATACAATTGTAGGCATGTTTTGTCATATAAATTTACAATGCTGAAATTGCTGCTTCACAGAGTTTGGTTTGCACATCTTTGATTTTAAATGGACCCTGCCAAATTGCCTTCCAGGAAAACTATAGAGACTTGTATTCCCACCAATAATGGCCATTTCTCCATGTTCTTCCTCACCAATTGTAGATATTATTGACCTTTTTATCTTTGATAATATGATAGGTGAAAATACCTATTTTCTATTTCTTGAGGTTGAACATAGCAGTTCTATGGAGGGGCACTGGATAGTGCCAAGGTCAAGGGCAGGTCACTATGGGTTTTTATGCACACATGCAATGGCAGCACAACTCAGGTTCATGGAACAACAATCGGGATTATTTAACAAATGGGGAATAAAGACTTTCTAAGGCTACTTACCCCAGGTAGTGTCCACAATGTCCTGAAGTCCCTAACAAAAGGCCGCTTGTCCTATCAATGAGGGACTGGAACTCATGGCACACTGGCAAGCAGTGGGCCAGGTCCCAACACATAGGCTGCTCAGATGATACCACAGCAGCAGTCTGAAGGCCTGACTGAACTGCACCGGACACTGGACCAGATAGTAACAGAGGCAGTAACACTAAGGCGGTGCCTGATGATAAGAAGCAGTAGACAGTTTTCAGATGTGACCTGGACAGAGTGCCAGTCACCTTTCAACAGTGCTGGACAGCACTTGCCAGTAGTGTCAGACACCACCAATCACCAGGAAGCATTGGCAGAGACACCAGAGTTAACATCTCTTTGTGAGTTATTGGCCTACACTACAACAAACAACTCTTTGAGACACCAGGCCAAGACCTCTGGTGCCCCTTTGGAGGTCAACTACTGGATGCTTCTTTGTTCAGAAGTTAGCTGCTCAGCCTTCTTTTTTCTTCTTCTTTTTTTTTTATTGGAGTTCAGGAACAATCCTTACACTGGTTCCTGCCCTGCCTTATATCCCCTTTCAGGGTCCCCTGCCCTATAAGCCTGATTGGACCATTTTCAATTCTGCATGACTGATTGTACCATTTAGCACCAATCAGCTCATTCTTATATTTCAATATGAATAATTAACTAATGAGCTGGGCTTGAACCTGGTTGGTCCATTTAGCTCACACCGGATTGGCCCATTCTACAACCAGGTGCAAAAACAAAAGGGGAAACTTGGTACCAGCACAGACTCCACCTGCCCTGACCTCATGGCAGGCTCAGGAGCTGGTTGGCTCTGAGGAGCTGCAGCCAGAGTGGTCTCGGTGGGGTCACTGGCAGTCTGCATACAGTACCCCTTCAGCAGAGCCAGATGTAACAACGTGAATGGAGATGGGGCTTGTGGGGCACTGGGACACGGGTCCCAGCTGCAGCAGGGTAGGCTCTGCTGGGAGCCTGTCATGTTGGCCCGGGACTCCACCAGCCTCTATATTGCTTGAGGCTCCAGGGAGCCACAGCGCTGGAGCTGGCCCCATGGGCCCCATGCTTCTCCCTGCAGCACTGAACCAGGAGCCATGGGGCTTGTGGTTGCCTCCTCTAGGAGAGCTTGAGCTGGTACAGGGCAACCTTGCTGCTGCAGCCCCATTGGGGCTGCCTGCCCTGCGGTGGTATGGCCAGGGAACCCTGCTGCAGGCCATCACTGCTGGCCTCTGCCCAGTGAAGCTTCGGCTGGTGGGTGGTAAAATACCCACCAGCTACTGTCATCTGCCATGGGTTGTGCTGCCGGCAAGCAGTGCACTTCTGGGGCCGGGCGCCTGAACCCTGAGTTGGAGGGTGGATCTCTGCTCTCAAACCTGGCTGGTGCCAAGGAAGGAGCTGCCCACAGACGGCATGCACTGGTGGTGGGGGTGGGTGGATCAGGAACTCCTGCCGCTGCTGCCGCTTTAAGAGTGTTTCGCAGGCACTGGAGCAGCAGTGGCAAATGCTGCTGCCAGGCGCTTTCCGCAGCTCCTCCTGCACCGGGTGCTCCTTCAGTAGTACTTGGGGGGGGATGGGGAGGGCTGGCAGCACCAACAAAGCCTGTACATTCTGCTGCTTAGGCGGCTGGAAAGAGCGGGTTAAGAGCGGGTTTTGCCCCCTTGGCTTGCGCCGCTCTGGGATCCAGTTTCAGAACATTTTTTCATATGTTTACTGGCCGTCTGTAATTCTGTGTTGCCATTTCCTAACCAATGCCTGCTTTTCTATTGAGTGGTTCTTTCTTGCTTTGATAATTGAGATCTCTATATTTCAAAGAGTAACTATTTAAACTGTTATCTATGTTGCATGTATATTAAAGTTTATTGTTTATCTTTGAGCTTTGATTTTAGTGTCTTTCATTGTGCAGAATGGTTAAAATTGTAAAGAATTGTAATTGTCATTCTATTCCTTTATGAGCTCTCAAACAATGCCACAGTGACTACCCTTGGACTACATTATATGCGTTTGGCTCATTATTTCCTTAAGATAAATTTCTAGGACTGAATTTGTTCAGTTAAATTTTTTTCTAGATATTGCCAAATTGCTCTCTAAAGTGTTTTTACCAATTTACACTCCAACCGCAGTGTATAAAAGTACACTTTGCTCCTTTTCTTGATGCCTTCTGATAATTCTGGTTTTGACTCTTAAATCAAGAGCTAGGCATGAATTCATCTTTGGCACCATGAAAGGCTTGGAGCAGAAATCCCTAACTGCACATGAAACACATGTAGTGCATGCTTCACCTTTAATTATTTAAGCAAACATGCTTTTTAATTCATTTCCAACTAGAGCTGTATCGAAAGCATTTTCCAATATCAAGTCCCTCTAAATTCACTGTGAAATGAATGACCGTTGAGGGTCATTTCAGCTGGCAGCAGCCACAGTGGCAACAGGGAAAGGCAGACCAACTTTAGGGCTCTGCCTTGTAAAGCACTTGGAGAAAAGCTACTGCTGCAGCTTCACTGACCTCTGAGCTCAGCTAGATTAGATGCAGAATTTCCCAAAGGCTGAGTATAGGGCTCAGCTTCTGTCTCATTTGGTTCTTGCAAAGAGGACAAATTTGAGACCCTCCCATGAGAAGGTATTCTAACAGAAATAAACAGTGATGTCACTCTCTGCAAAGGGAATAGAGGCAAACAGGTACAGGTGGAGCATCTCCCCTCACTCTGCCTGGGTTGGCTTCATTTTCTGTTATCTCTTTTCTGCCAGAATCCAGAAATGGTCACAGTGACCTTGGTGGTTGCTCTAAGGGTCTACATGGGTCTATGGAGCAGCAGCAGATGGAAATTAGAGTGGTCTTTGTTGTGATTTCAGAGCTGCCTTTTATTTAAAGAGCAACAGTTGTGACCTTGCAATCCCTCAGGAAAGGCTTGGGGGGGGAGGGGAGTGTGAAAAAGTGGTGACTGTCCCCCATTTTGTGGACAGAGAAGACACATAAGCACAAAGTGCTCTGAGAGTTGGCCATTGCTGTAAGTCTTTGATACGCCCTTCCCCCACACTTGCTAGGTAAAAATTGGCGCCTTCTTTCCCCCTGGGGATGGACGTAATTCAGCTCAGATTTAAGTTCATTTTCCTAATTTAATTGATTTCGGGATGCCCTTTGTACTTACTTTATCTAGGCTTACCCAGCCTGCCCCAGGATGCTTTTGAGTTATAAGAAGGTGGGTGGGTTATTGTCCCCAAAGGAAAAAGTTGAATTATTTGAACTATTGACAATTATTTGTGGTTCTTCAGTTATCTCAAAATCTTGGTATTTGGCAAGTGGTTTTAGAGGCGATTTAATTTTTCTTTTTGCTTGTATAAGTTTGCACTGAAGAGAGTTAACAAGGGAGCTAATGACCAGATAAATAAAATTATTCATCTTTGCAATCTTGGAAAAAATGACTTTGACTGTTAAGCTAATGAATGTTCCAATGTAAAGCTAGGTTATCTCCTCCTCAATGCTGAATAATTTAAAACTGAAGCAGTACAGCCACATATATGATCTGTACACATAAATCCTGTGACGTTTCTCCTTATGGACAGTCATGAGAGTAAAGGCCATATTCTTTTCTTTTTAAAACTCTGCTCAATGCTTTCAGTAGAACTCGGGATTGACCTGGTTTGTTTTTTAATGAATTATTCCACAAAGGTAGTTTTGCTTTTTGATTTTGACTAGAACCAGAAAGGGACATCTGTTTCCATACTTAATCTAGAAAGGAAAATCTTGTTAAGAGCCAAGAGAATGGGTAAATGGAGCTTACAGTGAATTGGGAGGCAGAAGAGATCTGGGTTCCAACTATGGTTTTATAAGTAATTAACTGGGTGACCTTGGACAAGTGCTTAAGTGTCTCTGAGCCTCAGGTTCTTCACATATAAAATGAGGACACAGTTAACAATATAGGATCCGCACCGTGGTGGCCTTCCTTGTCTATGGCAGAGCTTGCTTTTGTGACAGAATCACTTGGGGGCATTTGAAAAATATATTGGCAGTACCCCCTCGACCAATTGAATCTGAAACTCCAAGAGTGGGCCCAGGAAATCTGCAGTCAGCATCTTAGGTGATTCAGGAGAGGCTGTGTGTGTGACTCCCCTCCTGTGGTAAATTTCGGGAGGCTTTCTGACCTGAGGGAATGAAACCACTTTCTAAAGTGGGAAAATCTAGGTCTCCCAGAAGCTCTGGCTTAGACCTGTTATATCAGACTGGTTTGGGGCAGGCTAGTTTTTTCATTTAGTTCCCTGTGGTCAGTTTCTGCAGAGGTGAGCGAAGAGCAGAATGTTCTTTTTAATAAGAGTGAGTTTGGATTCACAAACTGAACAGTTACTCCATCATGAACATATTCAGTCCCTTTGGCATAAAACATTCAGTGAAAGCATTTCTGATAAAGGACAAGTGGTTTCCAGAACTCAGACCCCTTTCTAACCAAGATCTTTGAATCCCATTTGAAGTTTCCATCTTTCCTTTTGTGGTTTTTAAACTTTTCTTTCTCATGTCTTCATTAAACCCACAGTGTTGGAGTGAGTTATTTTGCTTTACAGGATTCCATCACCCTTACTTTTTATTACCTTACTTCTCTGCACCCAGCACACTCTAAACTCCTCTGTGCCATGACCCCTTCCCTTTAGCAAATCGCTTATTTTCTTCAGCTTAGGACATTCCAAATAACATCCTGCCCTCTAACTGCCAAAAAAAAGGAGTCAGTGTCAAAATACTCCCTCTTGCTCTAATTATTTTCTTGTGTCCCAGCCTTTAGCACCTCACTTCATTACAGGGGAGACTGGAGCTAGGAAAGGGAAAATGCTCCTCCAAGGCCAACTTGACAGAGACAGCAAGCCTTCCCTTTTATACAGAGCTACCATTTATTGAGCTACATACCAAGCACTGTGCTCCGTCCTCCCCATGCATTATCTTATTTAATCCCCTTCACAACTCTGTCAGGTAGGCACTGTTAGTTTTCCCGTCTTACAGAGATGGAAACAGGCCCAGCGTGAATAGCTGGTAAATAGCAAAATGGGTCTGTCTCTTTGGTCCTGGGACCTGAGTGGTTAAATAGAATATTCTGCTATTAAGGATTCCCCATGCTAATAAGGCTGTAGGCGAATGCATGAAGCAGCAGATTTTCTTGGGTGTGAAGAGGCTGAGGCTTGAAGAGTCTGAGTTAAACAGGAGCATAGAAAGAAAGAAGACTTCATTTTGATGACAGAGTAGTGTTGTCAGGGTTATTATGTATCATTGTAGGGGTGGTACTAAGAGACTGGTTTTATTCTTGAGAATTAATAACCGAGTAAACCTATAAATGTTGGCATTGAGAAGTAGATTCCTGAGACTCCTGTGACTATTGTTAGTTTCATAGATCTTGAGGAAGTGAAATACACTTGTTATTTTGCCTTTCCCACTCATTAGGGGGTGATGTCAAAGGTATACATGACCTCAGGGAGGTCAGAAGTGGTTTTCTGATTGCTTTCAACTAATGGGGCACTTTAGGGGGGCTACAGATGGGAGAGGACCCAGAATAGTGTGAACTGAAGTCTCCTTGGTTTGGATTCTTGGCTTTCTAGCTCCCCCAAAGCGTTCTTGTCTGATTCTCATTACCAAACTTGCAGCAAAGGCTCTTTGGCATGTACCGATGTAGATTCATTGAACTCGGATGGCTGTGACTCAAACTAATGAGCACAATAAATCCATGCAAAGATATTTCCAGAAAATACCCACGGGATTGAGACTATCCTCACACAATAACCTAATACTCTTCCCCATTTGAAGGAACTCCACTGTGACTGTAGAGCATGGATCAATTTAACATTGCTGCAAGCCCCCCTCCCCATTTCTTGGCTCTTCCTGGAAAGTTCTTATGCTGGTTATAATTTCTCTAAAAAGCTCATGAGTTGGAGTTCTTCCATGAGGACTTCCACCCCTTTTATGCTGTGTCTGTCCTCTGTATTGCCATTTCCGGTTGTGAGAGTCAACCAGTATCAAAAAACCAGGGTCTATCAGTCACTTGCTCCATGCCTAATTCGGGACAACTCACTGTGTTTCTCTAGGCCTCAGTTCTCCCATCCAGATGATCCGAATGGATCATTTTCCATCGGGATGTTAGAACAATCAGATCACTGAAGGCAAATGTCTCAAAAATATGTGATTGTGGTTGTTTTCAGGTTTCTTTTCCCTGGCATAATAGCTGTTTTGGAGAGAGAAGTTAGTGTAAAAACTAAAGCATTGGGAACTGGAACCATTCGCTTAAATTCAAATCCTTGCTCTTTCTTCTACTAGTTATGTCATCTTGGAAGGTTTCTTAACCACTTAACTGCCTTAGCTCTGTAAAATGGAAAGAGTAATAATAGTTACCTACTTCACAGCGTGGTGGTAAAGAATCCAAAGATAGTATATGCCAAGTGTCAGCCTCATAGTTAGTGCTCAATCAATGGCAGCTATTTTTCTTTATTATTAAGCGTGCATTGGGCCTCCCTGGTGGCGCAGCGAGTTGAGTGCCACACTGTGAAGCATCCGTGGCACAGGATGGCACAGGGGGACCCACATGGCTTGGCAGACCTCTGCTGCCTCACCCGCTGTTCCCCTCAGCTGTGAATTTCAGTCGATCTGCTTGTTCTGCTCCCCACTCTGTCTCTGGTGAATCCTCTCACTTCTCGTAACTCTGGCCTGTGCCACAGCTCTTGTATGCACAAATAAATAAATTTTAAAAAAAGAGTGCTTAAAGGTATGAATCTGGGCCCAGGCATAGGACAAATTGCCAACCCTCTCTAAACATCCATTTGTTCTATTGAATGGGGATAATAACAGTAGTACCCCTTAGGGGTTTTTGAGGAATAAACAAGATAATTCCTGCAAAGTTCTCAGCATGCTGCCTGGTACATAGAAATGCTCAAAGATATTGTTTCTCCCCATCAGTGATGCAGTAGACCCCTTGACTCCTGGTTTCTTAGTGTCTGATCCATCTTTGGACCTCGTGCTCACCGCCACAGAGGTTTCAGATGCTGCGATGTGTCAGAGGCAGCATTGTTTGGGGCAAGCGGAGGAGACGCTCCTTTTGCCTGGGAACCTCCTGAGACTGAAAGGACCTCTTGCAGAAGCACTACACGTCACGTGGGCTGCTTCTGGGCAGCAGCTGGTTCCCAGGCCTGAGAATGGTTCACAATATGGCAAAAATGGGGACAAAGCAGACCCTGTTGAGCAGCTCGCACAGGATCCTGGCCCCGTGCAGCACAAAATTATGTTAGTTGCCCTCCCACACCTCCCCTGGCAGCCCCGCAGGCCATGTATTCCCTTCTGGCAGTCCTCCAAGACGACAGGACAGAGGGCCCTTTGTCTCCTCCCCAAGTAATACGTCAAGTAAGGCAACCAGATGCTGCCATAGTGACAATTCCTACCTGATCAATAGAGCTGGGAATTGAGCCCTGGTGACAGGGCCTGCCTGTGGGGGGTGGGGGGGGTACCTCCCAACCTCCCAGGGCATCACCTGCCTCAGTCTGGTGACCAGGCAACACAACCTGCCTTGCCCATTACTGATTGTGCACCAGACTCAGGGCTCTCCCTGTGTATTAATGCCCCTCTGAGGCCCCAGTATGACCACTTCAGGCGTATGCTGTCCTTGTCCTTGTTAGACTCCTGATGTTTCCGCCTTAGGTTAGCCCTCATTCTTGCTGCCCTGATTTACTCAGTATTGCTGCCGCTGTTAATGTATTCATAACTATAATAACAGGGAACTTTAATGGAGTGCTTATCAGGTGCTAGGCACGATGCTAAGCATTTACATGTATTAACTCATTTAATAGTCTCAACAACCCTGTGAAGTGCACACTATTAGTATTCCCACTTCCGTAGGAGGAGTAACAATAGGTTAACACTGACTGAGCGCTTACCATGTGCTAGGTACGATGCTATGTGCCTTTCACTTATTTGCACATTTGATCCTTCTAACATAGGAGGTGGCAGTATATTTGAGATAGTTGATCTATTTGAGATCACTATTTGAGATATATGTAGGCCTTGAGTAGTAAGGGGCCAGTAGTCCTGGAAGAGAGGTGCTGGTTGCCCGGACTAGGGTGTGGCAGTGGCCATGGAGAGAAGGGAGCAGGTTCAGAATAGGTTTTTGAGCTGGCACCTAAAGGACCAGCTGCTGTAGATGGATATGGGGGCAAGAGGGAAGACCTATCAAGGAAGACTCCCATGGTTCTGGCTTGAGCAACTGGATGGATGGATGGTGGGTAGGTGGGTGGGTGGCAGTACCTCTGATTCATAAGGGGAAGTATACGGAAGCAGATTCAGAATTCACTTTTCCTAGGCCATGTTTGGTCTCTGACACTCATTTAGCATATTATCCCAACTACCTGGTTTTGAGGATGGTTAATGCAAGTGTATTTGTTGTCTTGGTAGGTAGGTTTTAAATTTTGAGGACACTATGTCCTACTCATGCCTGTATTCCCCCAAACACCCAAGACATGATGTATTCAAGAGTGACTGATGGATGAAGTAAGAGAAAACACACATTTCTCATTCCACTTCACCCTTCTCATTAAGGCATGGGACATGATTCTTGATTCAACTTTAAAGACGTGGAATATTACTCTGCTATTAAAAAAGAAGAGATAGTGCCTTTTGGGACAAAATTAATGAATATTGAGGTTGATTGTGCTCTAAGTGAAAGCAGTCAGAAAGTGAAAGACAACAAATACTAGATAGTCGCACTCATTTGTGGAATATAAATAACCAAAGAACACAAACTGACAAACCACAATGAAAGTAACCATTAGACTCTGAAAAGTAGACTGGTTACCAGAGGAGTTGGGAGTGAGGAGGAGGGCACAGGGGAGGGAAGGTGACAGGGTAATGGCACTGGGGTGTCATGGAGGGTGAGTGAAGCATGCACACACATTGAGCTGTGAAACGGTCCTCTCCAAATGATAGAGTTCTGTAAATGGATGGCAAATCAATAAAATTTGATTAAAAATAAATTTATTCAACCATACAACCCCTCCACACTCTTGGAGATGTGCTTTGACACAGATTTGAACTTCATTCAATCATTAATCAGCTTTTGAACAATCACTGCTGTGTCAGCACGATACACAGCCCACACCTAACCTTGGTTTTCAGAACATCCTTCAGCTGGGCTCTGAAGGCTATGTGGTCACCAAAAGGCCTCCTGGGAGCATGCAGGTGTGCATTGGCTAGGCAAAGTGAGAGACTAGAGTGGGCTAGGGACCTCCATGGCTGAGGCAGGGGTGGGCCTTCACGGCCATAGGTTTCAGCATGTGACATCTGGAAACATATATGATATAGAATTTTTGATTTAGTCACAAAAAGATAAAATATAGCCGGGTTACCACAGTGTAGGGTCAGAGAACAATCAGGTCTTTCCACCCTCCCACCACTGTGATGATGGACACCTGCGGTACTGCGAGCATTCCAGGGTGGGCATGTGCAAGTGAGCACACCTGAGTTTGACATGGGCATAAATGGGCGGTGTCATGAGGATGCCAGAACCAAGAGGGACCAACAGGACCGAGAGTACTGACGAGCAGCAGCAGTAGAAAGCAGCCGAGAGGGTGAGAAATGCCGGGGGCTGGGAGACCTGCCAGCTTCCTGGCCCCCGGCACCCCTGCCTGCCATGTACCTGGCCACCTCTACTAATAAAAGCATGAAAAGCCACCGAGGGCTCCAAGACTCCTTCCTTTACCCCTGCCTGCTGGAACCATCCAGAACCTGCCCAGAGTGCCTCCTTCCTGGCGCTACACACAGCCAACCAGGCGGTGCCCTGTTGCAGGTGTAGGTGACTCTTGCATAGGTTCTGTAGAGAGTTGTTTGATCCTGCAGTTCTGCAGTAGGAGCCCAGATAACTGAGTGTTTACAGGCATACCAGGAAGTTCTGGTGCCGGCGACCCACGGATCATACTTTCAGATGCCCTGGTTTCCGAGATCAGCCCTGGAACTGAATGCAGGTACAGCGAGCTCCTTGGATACAACCTAGCTAATCCCTGCTCCCTCTTTTGAAGAAAATCAAGAGTCATTTTCAGAAACCCTAGGAACTTCACACACAGTTGTAGACTTTGTGGCCACCTTTGATGAGCCACTGAAAAGAACATACCAGAATGCAAAGGGCCAGGAGGCCAGGATCCATAACATTTGAGCTGCACTTGGGATCTCACCTGGCACTACAGGTCCATTTTAGGAAAGGGGATGCACAAGGAAGTGCTTCATGATGAGTTAGTCTATAGAGGCAGCACCCTATCGAGTACCCATGAACTTCTGGGGTTGCTTTTTAAAGATGATTGGGCTAAGTTTTGCCTTGAACTCTACTACCCAACCAGGGGTGTGGGTGAATTGAGCATCTCAACTGGTTCCCATCTCAGATGGGGGCCCATCGCACGGGAACAGATCCTGCTCTAGCCAGCCCAGCTCCCCAGCTACCCCAAACTTGCTCTGCATCCACTCCCAGTAGTCTGGACAGCGTGGAAATTACCTCCTCCGAGTGTCCAGGGGATTAACTCTGTAGTTCCACCATTACTGCTTCCCCCTCCCTGCCCTCTGCTTCTGCTAGAGACGACCTGATCATCAGTTGCAGAACTGACCATCAGTTGCACATCTGGGGGTTTGCCTCACTTCCTGATCTCCAAGACCACTGAGAGAAACTGCAGGCAAAAGTCACATCCCATCTGCACTACCTCCAACTTCCATGAATGTTCTGTCTCCCCTAAATCTGGAATTGACCCTTTGTGGTGACCAGCACCTCCCCGGTTCTCAACTCTGAGATGACCTCACCCCGATGATTTCCTTCCAAATGGACTCTGCAGTATCTTGAGGCCTCTTAATGCCTCTGCAATGGTGCCACTCCCTCCAAAAATAAGCCCCCTTTTTTTCTCCTGGGACATCATATCCCCATACATGTTTGTGCTTTCTCTTCACACTCTGTTCTCTCTTCTAGGCGCCTCCCCCTCTTGCTCAGCATATCACAGCACATAGCATCACCCTGGGAGCTTTGTAACAAGAATTGTCGCCTGGATCCCATCTCCAGATATTCTGATTCAATTGGCCTGAGCTTCCATACATTTTAAGAGCCACCACAACTGATGCTTATGTGCAGTCAGGGTTACAAGCCACCGACACCTGCTTGCTTTACCTGACACATAAATTTTCTCAGAACTTTATCAAGTGGACGTTGCCCATTCTCTTGAGCCGTGGGATGATGTTAACACACTCTTGTTCCCTGGCACTTATTTTAGGCCTTTTGTGTCCATTGTTAAAAAGGAAAGGAAAGAAACAACTGATAACAGAATTAAATAAGAAGTAAATTTCTGATTGTTTAAAAATAGATTGTTTTAAAAATAAAAATAAATGTGCTTTTGAGGTGCATGCCATGTATACCACTGATTATTTGTCAACTCTTGTCCTCCTTATTCTTCCATATTTTCTCCCACCTCTTCTTTTCCAACTTGAGTACTATCCCTATCCTGGGTGACTTTAGACCCCTGTGGGCAAGCCATCCAACATCCTGGACTCATGATTCCACCATCCCCCTGACAAATATTTATGGAGCACCAACTGTATAGTTGTGCCTGTAAGAGATATGACAGTAGGAAAATGGACAAAAACCCTGCCCTCTAGCAGCTTATGATCTGGTGAGTGGGTATGGGAGCCAACCCATCAATAAACAAGAAATAGGAATAAAATACCCAGTGTCAAACAGTAATAAACACAATCAACATAATTTAAATAGGGGTTAAGACAAGGCATACTGGGAGAGATAAATATGAAGGGAGGAATTTTAACAAGGGTTGCCATCATTGAACAGATGATATTTGAGCAAAGACCTGGAGGAAGTGAGGGACCTACCACGTAAATATCTTCTGGAAGAGAATTATGGGCAGAAACAACAGCACTTGCAAATGTCCTGTGGCAGGAGTGTAGCTGGGAGGAGGTGGGTATGGCTGAAGCTGCGTCAGTGAGGGCAGAGTAGTAAGTAGATGAGGTCAGGGAAGCAATGTTACTGGTCTTTGGAGGACCATTTAAGGACTCTAGCTCTGACTCTGAATGAGATGGTGAGTGATTGGAGGGGAGAGTTCTGGCAAGAGAATGGGATGGGTCTGAGTTGTACTTGAAGTTTCCCTTAGATTCACTTACCAGTACTTAACCTTCATCTCCACTCCACTTCGATCATCTGTCTGCATTGCCAACTCCTCTATTACGTCATTGCCCCAAATTGCTTCATCTTTGAAATCTTGAACTCACATACTGAGAGCAAGAGCTTATACACCCAGCACTTTCATTTAATTATATTTTTCTCTTTCCCCTCCTCTAAATCACTTATCGCTGGACTCTGTTTAGATCCTTATGGATATTACTCTTTGTGGCTTCTCTTCTTTCCCTCTTTCTCCTGAACCTTAGAGTGTATCTTTTCCCACAATTCTCATGTGTCAACTTTCCTGCTTGGTAATCTACACGTTACACTGTTTGAGCAAAGCCCAAAACACAGATAATTCCCGTGGATTGTTGGTTCTGGCAGCACTTTAGATCACCGGCAACATCGGGTCATAAATACGCTCAGGTCTGATTTCCTAGACATGGCATGGAACCCAGGTATAGATGTCATTCTAAGGAGCAGCCCGATTGAGAACTTCTGAATTAATGCAGCAGTGTCTGCCTCTTCCCTTTTCTTGACACCTGGGCAGGAAGCCAACCTCAATTTTATGCTTAAAACTGCCTGGAAATCCTACAGAGTGACCTTAGTAAGATACAGCTCATATTCTCAGTGATTAAATCAAACATCACCCCTTTCTCACAGCCTCTAACCCCACTTCTATCCCGGTGTTTCTTAGAAGATGACTTTACTTTTCATTTCATAGAGAAAATAGAGGTTTGCAGGGCCTTAAACTCTTGGTCCGCTGCCTCAAACCTAGTGTCCATTTTTTTTATTCTGTTCATCCTCTGCCTCTTCCAAAACTTTGCTATTTTTCATGAATTTGCATTATCTCACTCGCCACTGACTCCCTTCAAAATACCTATAATTGCTTTTACCCCTAAGACCATTCTATTTAGGATGGAGATCTTCTATCCCTACCTACTGCTTCGTGTCCTTTCTTCCTGTTACAGCTCCGGCCCCTCCCCTTCCATTCACTTCCACAGTCCACTGTATTCTGGTTTCTGTGCTCATTTCTCTCCTGAAACATCTTTTGCCACGGCTCCCACTGATTTCCCAACTGACAAATCTAATGAACATTTCTTGGTCTTTTCCTTTACTTGGTATTTCTGAATCATTTATACTGCCTGCCTGCTGGAAAATTTGTTCTACAGTGGAGTCCATGACACTAAACTTTTTGATTTGCCTCCTCTTTCTTTGGCTGCTTCTTTTTTCTTTTCCCAGACCTGAAATATAATTGTTTCCAGGGGTCTCTCTTTCTTTATTCCTACAAGTACATATTTTTTATGCAATTTTAATTTCATATTTTTTTATTATTGTCTGTGGTCTCAACTATCATACTTGTTTATAACTTCGTGATATATAAGCCCACCACAGATCTCTCTCCTGAGCCCTAGATCTCTGCAAGTGGGCTGTCTCTGCCTAGAAATTCCACTCAATATGTCCAAACCTGAACTTGACCATTTATGTACTGTGACTCCACTTCCTAGAAACCTGTGTCATCCAAGATTGCTTCTTCATGTCCATCACCTTCCACAACAACCAATTCTTCCTAAATCTGTCTCCAAAACATCTTTTATCAGCTTGATCCTTTTTTGGTATACATTTTTATTGAGGTAATGGACTTGCTTCTTTGCATTTTGACTGCCACTTCACTTCACTAGCTTCTCATCACTTCTCTTCTGGACCACGACAGTCTGTTCCTAACTGGAATGCCTGGCTCTATAGCAGCCTTCTTCAAGCTGTCCTGTAAACCTGAATATCTTTCTACCATGCACATTTTATAGTTATTTCCCGACTCATATGCCATTCATGACTCCCACGGACTTATAGCCGTGTTTTTCTGCTATAATTTTATAGCAGAAATCGTAGTCCTTATTATACTTCATGGAATCCTACGTGAGCTCTGGAGTGACGGTGAGGGGCTGTGGTCAGATTCCTAATTTTATGAGGGTAACTGTGCGTTGTGACTGTTTATCATCCTTGGTATCTGGGGATGTTTTCTGTTAGAATCACAATTGTACAGCTAGGAGAAAAATTTGAACACTGATGATCTTGACCTTTACAACAGACTCTAACACTTTCACTGTTTATCAGGAATAGAAGAAGATTTTGGACATCGAGAGTGTGATAGCTCCATAGAACTTGTGCCCATGAACTCTGTCCCCTTCAGATGTATAAATTTGGTGGTCAAGGCACAGACTGAGGACCCTCACAATTTGATGTGTCTTTTGTCAGTGTCCTGAGGCCCTTCCCTCTCCCTTCAGGGTTGCTAGAACTGTACCTCAAAAGTACCCATGGCCTTGATATACCATGCCTGGCCAGTCTCAGATATCAAATTACACACTTTCGTTACTTGGCATTTTTTTTCCTATTTGACATATCTTTAATCTCCTTCCAAGTGCTTCAAGAGTCTTTTAAGAAGTTATAGTCATCCTTTGCATCAGAGAGAGTTACATATTTACTTTGTGAAATGAAATTCTGTTGAACTAAGAGAACCTTAGGTTTCCCTGGCCAGCCCCCATGCTGTGGCCTCAGTGGGAACTGATTCCCAGTGAAATTGGTTGTCAGAGTAGGTTGACTGAGAGTGGCCCTTCCTTACTCTTCCAATCTGTGATTGAGTGCAGGCCATAGACTTTCATTTGCATTCGGGAAGGGGAAGAATGCACACTCTTACTTAAGAAAAGGGGAAAAAATAATGAGAGAGCTCAAGGAAATGAACAATCACGGCCCAAATCAAAGAAACAAACAAAAAACACAACAAGGACAAAGACAAACCAAAGGGATCATTGGAGGGGAGGGCAAAGACGGGGATGAGAGCATAAAGAGCACAAGGGACTGAGGTGATGGTGCACGGGTGGAATGGTGGTGGGTACTCCCTGGGGACTACAAATGATGTCAAATATAATTAAATAAATCTAAAAATAAAAAGGGAAACATGTATAGAATAATACTATATAACATGTATAGAATAATATAGATAAAGAAGAAACCAAAGTGTGTTATTTCTCAGTGACGAAAATACAAATGAATGTAGATGAATTACTGAAAATAAGAAAATTTTGCATAGTTGAAACAAAAGTTGATATTTCATTTGCCTTTCCATTGACCTGCACAAGTAGAAACTGTAATTTAAACATTTAAAAAGTTCTTAGGAATAAATTTAATGAACTATGAAAAAAAAAGGGAATTTGAGCATCGACAAATCAGGGTTCCCAGTCCTATGCTGTGAAATTGTCTTACTTTGTCCAGTTTAGAAAACATTCACGGGTGAGTCATCAGGAGCCACGCCCTGGATTGACCTCATCAAAACTGCTATTAAGTAAAAGTGCTGAGCTGGGAATCAGGTTTTAATGCTGATGGTGCCATCTAATTTACTGTGTGACAAGTCACTGAATAGTCTTCATCTGAACAAGAAGAATGGTAGGCTAGACAACATCTAGATTCCCTCCCACCTCTGATACCCTGAATCTTTGATGCCATGAGATAATCTGAGTGGGAATGCTATGAAAAGTTGAAAGGGCTATATAAATATGTGAGGTGTTATTAAATAAGCTTAGTGCTTTAAGTTCCCATGCAGCAGCAGAAGTAAAGGGGCCTTCCTGATGAATACACAACTGGGCAAGTCACCATCTGAATCTGCTGAAGTTGGCAGTGTAGTGTTTACTGGGGAGCAAAATAATAATGAGAGCTCTTCTTTATTGAGACATGACTACATGCCAGCAGTACGCTAGTGACTTTCACATGCGTTTTTCTTGTTCATCCTCACAGCACATCTGTCATTATATTTTCCCTTTTACAAGGGCAGGGAGATTAATGAGTTGATTGAGGTCATACGCCTAATAACTGATCAATCTGAGATTCGAGCCATGACTTTTCTGATTGAAAAGCTCAAGCATGTCCATGTATAAAAAATTTTGAGACGTAGGGCCTTGTTTTCTAGTCTGGTATCTTTCAAACATTAACATGCACAGGAATCACCAGGAGACACTGCTAAAATCAGCTTGCTGATTCACAGATGTGGGGTGGAGCTTCTGCCTTTCTGACAGATTTTCAAGATGCTGTTGATGTTCTGAGTCCGTGGGGCATATTGTTTGAGTAGCAAGGTGCAGAGCATTTTTTATAGAAATCTCCTGGTCTACATTTGCTTCTGGAGCAGGGCCATGCAGGCTGTACCGTCCACAACTCCAGGGGGCGCCATTTGCATTATGGTCTCTATAGTGGGTCTCCTGGAGTGACACCGTGGTGTGTAGTGTGTAGATCTACATATTCTTCCTCCACCTGAGCCAAATCCAAAGAAAGGAACGTGTTATTTTCCCCATAAATGAAAAATTGAACAGTGCGTTGAGAAAAGAAATGCAAAGCCCTGTTTGCTCACAAAGAAGGTGGCCCATTTGGTGTTCGAGGCAAGATGGGGAGGAGGGAAAAAAGGAAACTGGCTGGCTGGAAGGCTCCATTCTTATGCTAACAAAGTCCCTATTCTGGGCCACAGCTGCCACCCGGGTGGGGGCTTGGGCCATTCAGAGCAGCTTGCTTTATGAATGCCAGAGCCCCAGAACAGGTGCGGCTCCACTTGTTATTTTGCACAGTCCCGACTGTCCAGACAGGGAGCTGATTATCGCTGCGAATCAGGGATTACTGCTGATTTGCCAGCGGCTCCTGAACAAAAGGACCAGCCTGGAGATTGCTGTCTCTGCTGACCAGAATGAGGCTGACTGCCCTGAAGGCCATGTGGACCTTGAAGAGGTGGTTTTGAAGTGGAAATGGGACAGGGGAAAATCAGATCTAGGTAGCAGTTCTTCTGGTGCAGGACGAAATGTCTGAGAGTTCAAGGGCTGGAAGCTTAATCCCACAGTCCCAAAGCTGGAGATCAAAACCTGTTGGGATATCCCCAAGCTCCCATTCCTGTGCTCCTGGGTCTGTGATCAGCAGCAGTGGCCCAGAGCAGGGGAAGGCCAACTGACACTCACTGTCCCCTTCCGCCTGGGCCTGCCTTACCACCACATGCTAGGAACAAGGAAATGAACTTTCTAAGCCATAGAAAGGCCGGAGGCCTATGGCACTCTGGTTAAGAAGACCAACTCCAGAATAAGGCAGCCTGGACCCAGGTCTTAACTTAATCACGCACTAATTGCATGAGCTTGGGTAGGTAATCTTTTGATTTCTCCACGCCTCAGTTGTTGTCACCTTTCATAGAAGGGTAACAACAGAACTTCCCTCATGGGGCTACTGTAAGGATTCAGTGTTAATAATACTAATGAGAGCTAACACAGTCATACCGAGAGCGCCTGCGCTGGACTGACACGCTTCCAAACACCCTGTTTACCGTAATTCCCAATCCTCAGTATAACCCTTGCATACGGATACTCTTAATGTCCCCATTTCAGATGTAGAATCTGAGGATCAGTGGGGTTAAGTATCTCACCTCAGGATACCTCGCTAGTAAGTGGTAGAGCTGAGAACTGAACCCAGGCAGCCCGCCCCAGAGACCACCTTGTACGCTGCGCTGTGCTGCACACAGTCCTGCGCCTCATGGTGAGCTTAGTGCCTGGCATGTGTGAATCCTTGGTATTTGAGGCTGCTTATGATTCGTTCACCTGATGTGGCCCACCATTTTAATAAATGGCTAAATATGTGTTATCTGAAAAAGGAATATATTTTTATTTTAAAAAAATATTTACTTATTTTTGCATACAAAGCTGGGGTGTAGGCCAGAGGTGTGGGGTGGTGAGAGGACTCACCAGAAACAGAGTGGGGAGAAGGACAGGCAGACTGACTGAAGTAACCTGCTGAGGGGAGCAGCGGGTGAGACAGGAGAGGTCTGCTGCGCCATGTGGGTCCCCTCCCTGGCCGGGGATCAAACTCGTGCTGCAGTGGCTGCAAGTAGCTTCATAGTGCAGAGACGTAACCCCAGATGTATTTTTCTAATAAGAAAAATTCGCTTCCACGGCTGAAGTCTCCTAACAGTGATCTTTGTTGCCCTGGGGGCTCCTGTTGTTCACTTCCACAAAAGGAAGGCACGATGATGTTGCCACTTGGTTTAGCACACAGTTTTTATGCTCAGAGAAACATGTCATCTCCCTTTCATTCTACCGTTTCTTTAGAACTGTGGCTTCTTTCCCCACCATGCCTAACCCCTGGCAACTACGAACCTGTTCCCCATCTCTATAATTTTGTCATTTCAAGTATGTTATATAACTGGAATAATATCACATGTAAGCTTTCGAGATTGGTTCTTTGACTCCGCATAATGCCCCAGAGACCCATCCAAGCTGTTGTTTGTATTAATAATCCGTTGCTTTTGGCTACACCAGAATTTATGTAACCCTTCACCTATGGAAAGACATTTTTGTTGTTTTCAGTTTGACTGTTACAAATAAAACTGCTATGAACAATTCTGTACAGGTTTTTGTATGAACAGATGTTTTTATCTGTAAGATAAATGTTTAGGAGTAATGTGATTGCTGGGTCATACATAAGGTAGGTGTGTTTTTAGTTTTGTCAGAAAGTGCCAAATGGTTTTCAGAGTGGCTGTGCCATTTTATATTCTGACAGCAGCGTGTAAGCAATGCAGTTTCTCCATACCCTTGCCAACATTTGGTGTCACTAATTTTTTATTTTAGCCAGTCTCACAGGTGTATAAGTGGTAGCTTGCTATAGTTTTAATTTGCAATTCCCTTATGGCTAAAGATGTTGACCATCTTTTTCATTTGCTTAGTTGCTATCTAAATATTTTTTTCAAGGAAATGTCCGTGCATGTTTTTGGCCCATTTTATACTTGATTTTTTTTTTTACTGTTGTATTTTGAGATTCTGTGTTTTTAGTTACTAGTTCTTTGTTATTTGTCAGATAGGTGATTTACAAATATTTTCTGTCTTTAGCTTGCTTTTCATTCTGTTAACAGAATCTTTCATGAAGCAAAGCTTTTAATTTTGATGAGGTGTACAATTACTGATTTTTCTTTTGTGATTTTGTTTCTTATGTCATGACTGAGAACTCTAGCAAACCCTTGGTCCCTAGAATTTTCCCCTAAAAGTCTGCTATAAGTTATATATAGTTGTGTGTGTTTGAGGTTTTAGTCTATGATCTATTTTTGATTTACTTTTTGTATAAGGTGTGTTTTGCAGTTTTGCCTATGGACAGCCAGTTACTCTATTAACATTCATTGAAAGGCTATATTCCACTGAATTGTTTTTGTACCTTTGTCAAAAATTCATCAGGCATGTTTGTGTGGGTCTATTTCTGGGTTATCTGTTCTGTTCCATTGATCCCTGTTTATCCCTCTTTCAATATGATACTCTCTTGATTGCTGTAGTTATACAGTATATCTTAATATTCAGGAAAGCAATTTCTCATGCTTTATTTTTTTCAAAAGCCATTTGTCTTGCCAAATAGATTGTAGAATAATATTGCTTATATCCACAAAATTCCTCCTGAGGTTTTCATAGCAATTTCATAAAATATATATCAATTTTGGGAGAATTGATATTTTTACTATAGCAAGTCTCCCAATATATGAGTGCTCTATGTTTACCCATTTATTTAGATCTTTTGATTTCTTTCATTTTTTAGTTTCTACATATAAATTTTGTACAGGTTTTGTTAGATTTACACCTGTGTATTTCATTTTTTTTAGTGATTGTAAATGTTATTGCATTTTTAAAAGTTTGATTTTCACATGTCCATTCCTAGTATATAGGAATACAATTGGTTTTTATAGGATGGTATTATATCCTGCAACCTGACTAAACTTGTTATTAGATCAAGGAGCATTTGTTATAGTCTTTGATATTTTCTATATAGATAATCATGTCTTCTGCAGATAGAGGCAATTTTTTTCTTCTGTGATCTGCAAGCCTTTTATTTCTTCCCTTGCCTTATTGTGCTGGGTAGTACTATGTTGAATAGCAGTGATGAGAATAAAATCTTTGCCTTGTTCCCAATCTTAAAGGAAAAGAATTCAGTCTTTCATCATGTATATGATGTTATCTTTAGCTTTATTTTTTATCAGCTTTAATGAGATATAATCCATGGTATACAATTTGCCCACTTAAAGTATTACAGTTCAATGGCTTTTGTATATTCAAATGACTTTAGCATATTCACAGAACTTTGGAAGTATCACCAAAATGAATCATAGAACATTTTCATTACCCCTCAAAGAAACCATATACCACTTAGCGATCATAACTCAATTCTCCCTCACTCCTAGCCGTACACTATTTTGTCCCTATGGATTGCCTCGTCTGGAAATTTCATATAAACGGAGTCATATACGGTCTGTCCTTTGAGACTGGCTTATTTCATTTAGCATAATTTTTTCAAGGTTCATCCATGTGGGTAGCATGTATTGGTACTTCATCTCATTTTATTTTATTTTGCATTTTAAAAGGAAAGGTTTATTAGGCAAATGAGAAAGAAAAAGAGAGGCACCTGCTTAGTCACAGGCAGTCACCTCACTTTAATGCTGAATTATAATGTGCCATGGTATATGCGTATTATATTTATCCATCCATCAGCTGATGGACATTTGGGTTATTTCCATTTCTTAACTGTCATAATTATCTTTTTATTATTGAATGAGAGTCCTTTTATATTCTAGATACCAGTATTTTATCAGCTATATAATTTGCAGACACTTTTCCCATTCTGTGCTGTGTCTTTTCACTTTTTTGACGGTATCCTTTGATGTACAAATGTATTTAATTTGAATGTTGTCCAGTTTATTTTTTCTTTTGTGATGTATGCTTTTTGTAAAAACACTTTTAAAGAAACCATTGCTTGATCTAAGGCCACTAAAATTCATAATTTCTTCTAAGAGTTTTAGTATTAGGCCTTAATATTTATCTTTAAGCCTTTAAAATTATTTTTTATATGATGTGTGGTAGAAGACCAACTTCATTCTTTTGCATGTGGCTATATAGTTGCTCCAGTAACATTTGTTGAGAAGACAATTATTTCCAAATTGAAATTTTAAGGATCCTTGACAAATATTAGCTACCTTTAAATGTGAGTTTATTTCTGGACTCTCAATTTTATTCCATTGTTTTATATGCCTAAATTTTATGGTGCACTATACTGCCTTGATTACTGTAGTTTTGAGTATGTTTTAAAATTGGTATTAGTATTAGTCTTGTAACTTCCTTATTTTTCAAGGTTGTTTTGGCTATATGGGAGTCCCTTATATTTCCCTATGAATTTTTGCATTATTTTGTCATTTCATACTAGCTGGAAGTTTGATACAAATCATGTTGCATGTATACTTTTAAACTTTTTGTGCATACAAGAACTGGGGTGTAGGCTAGAGGTGTGGGGGTTGGGGGTGGTGAGAGAATACACCAGAGACACAGTGGGGAGCAGAACAGGGCAGATCTACTGAAATACACTGCTGAGGGGAGCAGAGACACGAGAGGTCTGCTGTGCCATGTGGGTCACTTCCCTGGCAGTGGAGCAAACTCGTGCTGCAGTGGCTGCCCGTAGCTTCATAGTGCTGAGACTTAACCTCTGTGCCACCAAGGAGGCCCTACACCTATGCTTTTTACTAGTTTGTTGAGTATTTTATAATGAAGGGGTGTTAATGTTTTTCAAATGCTTTTTTTCTGTGTCTATCGAGATGAGCATGTGGTTTTTGTTCTTCATTCTGTTCAGGTGCTATATTACATTAATTGATTTGGGGATGTTAAATGAACTCTGCACTCCTGGAATAAATATCAATTGGTCATGGTATATAATCCTTTTTAGATATTGATTGGTTCAATTTGGTAGCTGTAGAGGTTTAGCTTGTTTATTTTTTTTTATAGATTTTTTTTTAAAAGTCAATTTGAGGAAGTTCTTTTCTATTCCTACTTTTCTGAGGTTTTTTTAAAAATCAAGAATGAGTGTTGGATATTGTCAGATGCTTTCCTGTATCAATTGACAGGATTTTATTTTACTTTGATCTATTTTGGAATATTTAACCAATGCTACATCCTTGCAATAAACCTTATCTTGTATAATTATTTTCAAATAATTCTGAATTATATTTAATATTTTGTTTAAAATTATGAATTGATATTCTTGAAGGGTATTGCTTTGGGTTTTTTTTGGTACTCTGTCTAGTTTTGATATCATGGTATTTCTGGTCTCTTAAAATGAATTGGGAAGTATTTTCTCATTTTCTGGAAGACGTAGTGGAAAATTGGTATTAAATCCTCTTTTAAATATTTGGTAGAATTCTCCAGTGACTCCTGGTCTTGGTGATCTTTATCAGGAGCTTTTAATTACACAGTCAGTTTTCTTTTTTTTTTTTAGATTTATTTATTTATGCATACAAGCACTGGGGTACAGGCCAGAGGTATGGGGGAGTGAGAGGATTCACCACAGAGAGCGGGGAGCAGAACAGGCAGACCAACTGAAGTACACTGCTGAGGGGAGCAGTGGGCACAGCAGGAGAGGTCCGCTGCGCCATGTGGGTCCCCTCCCTGGCCAGCAGCAGGGATCGAACTTGTACTGCAGTGGCTGCAATTTGCTTCATAGTGCATTGCTTAACCCACTGTGCCACCAGGGAGGCCCACAGTCAGTTTTCTAAATAGGTTTAGGTCTATCTACATTATCTGTTTCATATTAGTTGATTTGTGGTATTTTGCACATTTCACGGACTGTCCATTTCATCTAAGTAGTCAAATTTGTGTATGGAATTGTTTGTATTACTTCCTTAGCATATTTATGGCTGCAAGGTCTATAATAATATTCCATTTCATTCAGAGATTGGTCATTTGTGTCTTTCTCTCTTTTTCTTTGTCAGCCTTGTTGAACAGATCATTTCTGATCTTTGCAAAATATCAGTTTTTTTCCTTTGTGAATTTTTTCTATTGCTTTAATGTTTTTCATTCCATTGATTTCTGTTTTTATATTTAATCTTCTTCTTTCTGTTTGCTTTAGGCTTATTTTACCCCACCCCTCCACCCCCAGTTTGTTGAAGTGGGAGCTTTATTATGGAGTTGAGACGTTTCCTCTTTTCTACCACGTGGGTCTAGTAGTGTAAATTTCCTTGTCAGCACATATCGTATTTCATATGCTGTATTTTCATTCTGATCTGTACTTTAAAAGTAAGGTACTTTAAGAGACTGTGAAGTCCATCTGTACCTGGTAGACTTTGTAGGGTTTTCAGTTCAAGGCGTCAGCAGGGCTGACTCTTCTCTGGAGGTTCTTTGAATGACTCTTGTTCCATGCTGGCTCAGGATTTTGGCAGATTTCAGTTCCTTGGGGATGTATTGTGCAGTCCCTAGATCGGTGCTGGTTGTCAGCCAGGGGACACTCTAGGGACCACCTACATTCCTTCTGACGTGGGCCTTTCCACGTTTACAGTCAGTGACCTGGCAACGTAGCATGTCGGAGTGTTCGTGCTCCAATCTCTCTGACTTCCTCTTCTGCTTACTAGCCAGAGAAAACTCTGCTATTAAGGGTTTTGTGTGATTAGATTAGTTGCCCAGATAATCTTCATTTTTCCATGTAATGTAATATAAACGTTGGACTGATATTTCATCATATTGACAGTTTCTACTCAAACACAGAGGGGAGTATATTATAGCAGGCTCATTGGGGATCATATTGAGAATTTTGCCTACCATAGTAATTAAGGTTAAAAATAAATTAATTTAAAGGAAAATGTTGGCTAGTTGATATGGCCAAAATTTTGAGGAGTATATGAAAATATACTCGATGGAATAGTTCATTGTAAGGCCCATTCCGTGACCTAAGATTCTATAGTTGGGAAGTCATGGAATCTCTTTCCTGTCCTCTGTCACTTAAAGTATGTCAAAAGTCAGAGACTACTGTATATTTCAAAACCATCAAGGTCCTGCCCGAAAGACAGAAACTCTTGACCTGCTCCCAGTTAAAGGAGACCAAAGAGACGCAAAAACTAAATTCAAGGATTGATTCATGTTTGAGTCCTATTTTGTTCTTTTTTCTAAAGGATCTTATTGAATTTATGGGTGAAATTTGACCGGGATCTTTAGGTTACATCATAGTGTTGTATCAAGACTAATTTTGTCAACTGGATTATGACTTTTCTAAGAATACACCCTGGTTTGATTTTGTTTTTGGAACTACACACTTAAGTATATAGGGATATAGATACCGTCTAGCATCACACGGTTCATGAAAAATAACTTTGAGTGTAGATATCAATAGATAAAGAAAGAGAAAAGGATGAAACAAATGTCATAGTAACACTTGGGCAATCTGAGTGAAGGGGACTAGGGAGTTTTCTCTATACTTTTATACATTATATTGCTTGAGCTCGGATGGTGTCACAGCCCTAACTGACATCTTGATGATTCAGGTTTCCTGAGCTCGGATTTCTGACCCACGAAGCTATGAGAAAATAAACGTGTGTGTGTTTTAAAGTGCGACCAAATTGTGTATAAGAAGCATTTGACACGGACTGTTCCGGAGAGAAAATCCTCACAGTTTAGTTTGGTGACTGACTAGTTGTGTAGTCAGAGATGAAAGAGCTGGAGCTGGAGGTGGTTCTGAAGTTGAGAGCCTGGAAATTGGGATAATGCTGACAGAAGAGGCAAACTGGGATGGAGAGCTGGTTGGGAGAGAAAAAAATTTAGGTATGTTAAATTTGAGGGAATAGGACACTGGAGTGAAAGGAACCATCTATGGAAGGGACCTGGGCAAGGACTGAAGCTAATAGACAGGTCCAGGCTGGAGCCAGAGGCTTGCAAGTCATCCCAGTGGTTTTGAAACTATTTGGAGCATCTCTTGTTATAATCTGAAGCATCTGATGGTTGTAAAGGGAATGAAGAAGAGACCAAAAATGAAGAGATATTTCTGGGCCCACTGCTGCACACTCAGTCAGTTATGAGCACTTGTTCTGAAATCAGAGGAGTCTGGATTTAAAACTTTTGCTCATCATTTCTAGCTAGGACCTTGAACAAATTTCTGTGATAATCTCTGACCCTGTTTTTTGCACCTTTGCTACGGTTATGCCAATCCTACCTGTCTTGCTGCAAGGATTGGATGAGACCACCTAAAGTAGGCATTTAATCCGTTGCTTGGCACATAGTAGGAGCTGAAAATGCGACTGTTAATCATTGATCGTCCTTTCATTTGCCCGTCTGCATTCGCTGGCTTTCTCCTGACAGGCCTTTATACATTCAGGTCACTTTCTTTTGCTGATTGGAATGAGACAAAGCTACTGTAGGGTCAGAGAATGACCAGGTCTTTCCACCCTCCCACCACTGATGATGGACACCTGCGGTGCTGCGAGCATTCCAGGGTGGGCATGCGCAAGTGGGCTCACCTGAGTTGGGACACGGGCATAAATGGGCGGCGTCATGAGGACGCCAGGACTGACCGACAGAACAAAGAGGACTAACAGTACTGATGAGAGCAGCAGCAGTAGAAAGCAGCCGAGAGGGTGAGATGCGCTGGGGGCTGGGAGTCCTGCCAGCCTCCCGGCACCCCGGCACCCCTGCCTGCCATGTACCTGGCCACCTCTACTAAATAAAGCATGAAAAGCCACCGAGGGCTCCAAGACTCTCCTTCCTTCACCCGTCTGCCCAGAACCATCCTGAACCCTGCTCCAGTGCCGCCCTTCCTGCCGCTACAGCTACCTTGGCATGGTGTCTTCTGCTTATATAGGGCAGGTTCACAACCTGTCACTGAAAATGATGAACTCCTTTTCTTCTGGAAATATGGGCAAATTAGGAGGACAGTATAAGGAGCTCCAAGAAATGAGAGCCAGAGCTGGGACTGGTGGAGCAAGAGCAGGCCCCAGTGATGTACCAGGGTCCTTATGAATGATTTCATCCTTCAGAAACCTCCCCTAGGCCGTCCCACGAAAGGGATATGTGGAGGAAGGGAGGCAACATGACCTAGCATGTGGGATGGACACAGTGTACAAGGGGGCAGTTTATGTTTGTGAAAGGTGTTGGTACTTAGGTGCCTGAGGAACATCAGGGAGGTCTTGGGCCCCTAGGGCAGTGCCTGATGCAGCTTCACCTGCTGCAGCTTCACCTGCTGCCACTAAACTCCCTGTGGAAGAGGCAGCTCTGGGTCCTACACTCATAGCTTAATTCAGCCCACCCTCCCCTGCTGAAACTAATCAGTCTGTAGCCTTCTGCTACTAGATGTTAATGCAATCAAAGCAATCACAATGACCTTAAAATTTCCTGATTAATTCTATTCCCCCCTTGCCAGTCAGCATTGCTTTCTTTCATTTCTCATTGCTTGGCTCATTTTCTCAGCTCACTTGGCTCTCATCCACGTCCGGGCTCCAAACAATGTTCCTCTTTCCTGGGAGAGGGCTTGGGTAGGGTGGTGGAGTGCCTAGGAGTGATGGGTCTTGAATGAAGGCATACTCCTCAAAGAGGAAGGTTTTGGGGTTTTGACAAAAAAAAAATCTTAGAAAGGGATATTGGGAAATGGCGAGTGAGTGTGTGGTGTGGATGGGTTATATCAGGAGTCTAAATAAATGATGAATCGAGAAAATGGTAGGGACAAATTGAAATCATTATTTTATCTCAGGTCAGAGGAGCACAGAAAGACCCATGGAGTCAATGTATTAGGGATTACCAATTTTCTAGTGGCCCCTTATGCCTTGAGATCCTCATTGGGAAGGAGCCGAGACAGATTGATAGATCTGCTGTTTATGTGGGCAGCTGGAGCCAGTGCGAACTGCCCAAAGCAGGCCTTGTGATTTTCGTCCTTTAAGTACAGTTCTCGTCCCATCAGTTCCACTTAGTAAAGGTACTGCCACTCACCTTGGGTGCTTCTGTCAAACTCCTAGGAGTTTGTAGGGTCAGAGAACAATCAGGTCTTTCCACCCTCCCACCACTGTGATGATGGACACCTGTGGTGCTGCGAGCATTCCAGGGTGGGCATGCGCAAGTGGGTGCACCTGAGTTGGACACGGGCTTAAATGGGCGGTGTCATGAGGACGCCAGGACCAACAGGACCGACAGTACTGACCAACGTGAGCAGCAGCAGCAGTAGCAAAGCAGCCGAGAGGGTGAGATGTGCGGGAGGCTGGGAGGCTGCCAGCCTCCCGGCCCCCTGGCACCCATGCCTGCCATCTACCTGGCCACCTCTACTAATAAAAGCACAAAAAGCCACTGAGGGCTCCAAGACTCCCTTTCCTTGACCCGTCTGCCCAGAACCATCCTGAACCTGTCCTGTGCTGCCTTCCTGCCACTACAGAGTTATTCTGAGTTCCTCTCAGTTTCTTACACATCACATCCTAGCTATCAGCAAATCCTGTTAACTTATCTTTAAACTGTGTCCTGAATTTGTCCACTTATCTACCCTTCCTTGGCTGTTGGCCTAGCGTAAACCACTATCCTCTCTCTCAGATGACTACAACAACCTCCTAACTGGTCTGCTTGCTTTGACACTTGCTGCCAGGACTGCCATGCACAGATGTTCAGGTTGTGTATGACACAAGAACACCATAGTTATGGGGCGTCATTTTAATCACAGATACATACTAATGATGGGTGTGCAGATGGGTGCAGACATTCTAGCTTTCTGGCTTCCAAATCTGAGAGCAGAGGGAGAGAGCCTGCTCCTACACAAATCTATACTGGAGTACAAGGCTTACAGATTCTGGAGAGCCCACACTGACAAACACACGCATTGAAAGGCACACAGAAGGGTGTTTTGTCCTACCCAAGTCCTGTGTGTTCTCTAAATTCACTTTTCTCACTCCCCACCTGTAGCGGCTGGATGGAGGTGACACTGGAGCAAGGTTCGGGATGGTTCTGGGCAGACGGGTCAGGGAAGGAGAGTCTTGGAGCCCTCGGTGGCTTTTCATACTTTATTTAGTAGAGGTGGCCAGGTACATGGCAGGCAGGGGTGCCGGGGGGCCGGGAGGCTGGCAGGCGCATCTCACCCTATTGGCTGCTTTCTTCTCTCTCTGTTGCTGCTCCTTCGTCCTGTCGGTTCTGTTGGTCCTCGCAGTTCTGGCGTCCTCATGACGCCGCCCATTTATGCCCGTGTCCCAACTCAGGTGCGCTCACTTGCGCATGCCCACCCTGGAATGCTCGCAGCACCGCAGGTGTCCATCATCAGTGGTGGGAGGGTGGAAATACCTGATCAACCTTTACCCTACACCACCCATTGTTCTTATGGTCTAAAGTCCCCATGTCCTAGCCACAGTTGCTTCATTTGAAGGGGCAGGAGGAAGATGAGCCATGGCAGAGTGGGGTGCCCAGTGCTGCTGCTGATACACGTGCTCCAGAAACCTTGAGTACACATGGCCAGGCCTACTGTCCTCTGGGACACGAGCAAACTCACTTGGGCAGGACTTAAAGCTGCATTTTAAAAGATTTAATTCGGGGGGGTTTTGGAACTCGATGAAGCACCATCATTTTTTGTAATGCTTGCAAAGACACTGCCAGCTATGGTGGTAGGTCTGCAGCTCCATATAACGGGTCAGCAGGAACTTAAACACATATTTGAGTACATTGATCGTTTGCTCGAAACCTTCCATTTATAGGATGAAGTGAAAACTCCCTACCTGACCTTAAAGACTGGAATGATCTGCCCTGGCCTTTCTCTGCAGCCTATTCTGATTACCCCCACCCCCATTTCTTATGCTCCACCCCCAGCTGCAGACACCAACTTTCTCATTTCCTTCTCACCCCTTGTCTTTCTGTACCCGCTCCCCTCTGCAGAACGTTAACTCTATTGAGCAGGACAGACTTCTTGTCTCGTTCACCATTATGTCTTCATCACCTAGCGTAGTGCCTGCCATGTACCAGGTGGTCAATAAATATTTACTGAGCAAGTAAATAAATGATCAGGAAAATGAACAATTTCGACTCACCCGAATGCCTCTAACAGGAACCTCGGCTCAGCCCCTGCACTAGTGTGTTTTCAGGTGAGAATGAGATGGCCAGAAAATGCAGGCTGAGAAACGTCAGAGAGCTGAAATACCGCTGTCACCAGGAAGCACAGCAGTGGGCACGGCCGGCAGTTACTGCAGCGCGAGCACATGCAGGGCATTGCGCTGGGCTCTGGGGTATTCACTGAATCTTCACTGCGCCTTAGGAGGCCCAGCCTGGCACTATATCCAGAGGCCTGAGCATACTGAGACCAGCTCCCTGGGATTCAAATGCAGGCAGTTGGACTTGAATCTCTATTGTACCTCAGGTGGGTGAGGATACACTCACTTCCCCTGATTTCTTTTTTTGAAATGCCCTGGGACTACCTCCCGATACCACCTCATTGTCTTGAACCCAGTCAGGGGAGCAGGTAGGCGAGGGGTGCGTGCTGACAGCACGCAGCAGCCGGAGCAGATCTAGTTAGCGGCCCCACAGGAAGGAGCCACTTCAGTGATTGAAAACATAAATTTAAAAGCTGAGATAGTTTGTACTTCCTTGATATTGAAAGCTATAGAACCATCAAATCCTAAGCCAGCCCCACCAAACTAAAAGGGAGTTGCAGTCACAGAACAAATTTAACACCTCTTCGAATTTTTCTGACATCAAGTCGAGCGCTTCCACTGAGGTGAAAATGGCATTAGCTTGAAGCTCTACAGGCTGAAACCTCAGCTATTACAGGGCTAGATTGCGCCAGCCACCTTCACAGGGGAACAGAAAAGGACACGTGGCTAAGAGACAACTCACCAGGCAGGCTTCGTAGTCCTGACTGTGCAGAAAGGAAATGAAAAATAAAGCAAATGAAGGAAAGGCAGAGTAATCCTCCTCGTTAATATTAGCACGCTCATGAGCATGATGGAACAGTTTTTTTTCTTTATCCCACATATTGATCCCTTTCAGCAAAAGAATAACTGTTTAAAACAGAATGTGAAGACCTATATAATTTATAGATAGATAGAATGAAGCCAAAGGAGAGCTGCTTTTATTTTGATCAACCGTGTGTGTGTGTGTATGTGTGTGTGTGTGTGTTGTGGGAGTGGTAGATTTTCTACCTGGGGACCTTTTATGGGGAGAAACAGAAAGCCCTACATTGTAAAGGGGAAGGAGGGAAAACACTAGAACGGAAACAGTGGTTGATAAAAAGCTAGTCATTTGGCACATGGGCATATCTGCTTTAAAACTATACCCCTCTCTAGGGTCAACAAGAAAGGATGCTCTGGGCCCTCCCTGGTGGCTCAGTGGGTTAAGCAACGCACTATGAAGCAAACCGCAGCCACTGCAGCACGAGTTCAATTCCTGTTGCCAGCTAGAGAGGTGACCCACATGGCACAGCAGACCTCTCCTGCCTCACCCACTGCTCTCCTCAGCAGTGTGTTTCAGTCAATCTGCCTGTTCTGTTTCCCTCTCTGTCTCTGGTGGATCCTCTCACCCCCTATACCTCTGACCTATATCCCGGATCTTGTATACATAATAAGTAAATCTTAAAAAAAAAAGGAGGGATGAGCTCCATGGATGGAGGAGAACTCAAGAGGGTAAATGGGATACACTCCTGCCTCTAGCCTCCTTCTGCCCCCTTTCTCCCTTTGCAAAGATTGGCTGAACCACCACCAAGGTTTTCTGTGGGTTCTCAATATTTTACTTGGCAGAGATTTTCAAAGTCGGTTTTGCTAGTGGCTGGTGGCATTTAACCTCTGTGGGAGGGATGAGGCCTTTTCCTTTCATCATGGAATCCATTATTTTTCTTTGAAGCACAGAGCAGAGCTTTTAACAAATTGCATGGCAAAAATAGAAATGCAGCCTGTCCTCAGCACAGACCTGTGGAAGAGGATTGGGGCAACCTGGCCCTCAGGCAGTGTATATAGAGAGCGTGCTCATTTCCAAACTTGATGGTAAATTCTGCAGGGAGGGAGGCAGAGAGCAAGCCAACTGTTCCTCTTCTTACTTAAAGGGAGATAGCTTTGAAACAGCTGTGAAGCCGAGATCTCAGAGAAAGTCAGCCCGAGTGCAGTAGTAGAACTACCTGGGGGAGTGAGCGTTGCAGCTTGCCTGTGACCTAGGGTGAGTCACTTCCCTTCCTTGGGTCTCTGATTCTTCATCTGCCTTTCCTGAATCAAAGACCTGAAAGGTATAAACGTGAATAAAATAGATAGGCATTTGCTTTGGAGACAGTGAATCTGTAACTGCCAAATATTATTGCTCCATATCTGCTCCTTGCCTCTGGTGGCAGGACATCTCAGCATATGACCTGGAATACGAATTGGTGTAGAACTCTACAGGACAGTTCTAAAGGTCTCTGGAGCTGCAGGGGAAGAGGGTGGGAGGCCTCAGGAATCACTGCTTTTGTGTATGTCTTTTAGCAGCTTATCGGCACCTCATTTCCTCATCATCAACCTGGTCGTTGTGAGCTCATGAATGGAAAGTCCTATGCAGTAGAACTGACAGGAAGTGGACATTTGATAATAATAACTGTTATTGGTGTCATTTGCGTCTTTGCTGAGAACGGCCAGCGCCAGGCTTGTCCTTGGTTAAAGCGTATATAGATCCCTGAGTATCACTTTAAAGTCATTCTGACTCCATTAGTTTGGAATGGAGCACAAGAATATGCATTTATCAGGGACTCCGAGGGGTTCAAGGTGGGGCCAGGTTTGGATACAAATTGGTCTAGAGCAGCTTCTCAAGCTGCCAATTATTGCCTGCTGCTTGGGAAATCAATTTACTAGGTCCTTGCCAGCATTAAAAGAACAAAATAAAACAAAAAAGGGAAAGGAATAGGAAATAACAATATGCAGTACTGTGTGCCAAATACATATCCATGTGTGTGTACCTATAATTCAAAAATAATACACTATAATATGCTCTATGAATAACAAGTTATTTATTACTATAGGTTATGGTAAAAAACATTTGAAGTATATTAGAACTTACCTTCTTTCCATTTGGAGAAACAATTACACAAAGAAATGATCTGTCAAGTCCCAGCCCAGACAAGAAATGACTAGCAAGAGCATGGAGTAGGATCCCATTTCTCCTCTCTCCCCATCTCTCCCATGCTATGCTTGGGTCGACAGAGTTGGTTGTTCTCTAATTAGAATGAGTTCTAGTACCATGTAATGGCCTTGACCCGAGATGTAAGGGCAAGCGAGGGGTATTACTACAGGTATTAGGCTAATTGTGTTGACCCCATTAGAGAGAAAATGCAACTTGGGCTTATTGGGATGTTTAGTTGCCCTTGGTTATGCAGTCCTTTGCACATACATTTTGCTCTTCTCCTTCTGCTTGATTTTAATATTTATTTTGTCATCTGAAATTCTTTTGTTCCCTTTTCGAGATCAGATAATAAACTTAAAACTTGGTTTCCATTAACAACAACTGACAACAGTGCCTTTTTACACCCTACTTGGTGTGAGGATGTTAGCACCCTTGACCTGTTACCAGAATGTGTCATCTGAAGGGAGTAGGCATTCCTGGGCTCCAGTCCATTGTCCTGGGGGAATGAGGTCACCTTGTGAGCAAAGCCCAAACCAACCACCCTCTGAAAGCCGTAGGCTTTGCAGGCTCCGCCTACCACCACCTTTTCGGAACTCCTGCTCTCCCACCTGTACATGTTCCCAGTGGTGTTTCTCACAGCCTGTAAGTGACATCTAGTGAGAACGGGCTACTTTGGGGACGATGGGCACCTTCCCAGAGTCATACAGCTACTTGTGTCAGAACTTGATCTTGAACCAGCCTTCTCCCCTCCTTGTGCTCACATTAACCCTGCTGCCTGCTATACTGTCTCTCCTCTGTTGGGGGCTGAGCTAATCTGCCCCAAGTGCAGGACAGTATCTAGTTCAGTCCTCAGTGTCCTCCTTGCAAAGAATATAACAGAGTCATCACCAACCATCTGATAAGCCCCAGGCACTTTTCACCGCAGAATGTATGACTTTACCTGCCTTTCCAATCTCAAGCGTGGATATTGCATTTTGGTGTTCGTTATTGCTTTTGCTCCGGTGATAGAATCAAAACAAGGTCTTTATGGGAACATTATTAGCATTGCTCCCAGCCAGTAGGGCCTTAGGGTAGAATTCATGTGGTCTAGTACAGGTGTCTGGGGCACCAAGTCCAGAGGGCCGGGATCAATTCTCAGATGTATGACCTGAGACAACTCACTTAACCACTCTGGCCCTCGATTTTCTTAATTGTAAAAACGAGAAAACTAAGATCTGCTGTTCTGATCTGTCAGGGTTGCAGTGAGGTTAAAGCAAGATGATATGTATGCATTTGCTTTGAAAACAGAACATTTCACAATGAGGAGGGCAAGTATCATTATCAAATTAGCAAGTAATAATTGTGACCTCCTATGGGTAAGCTGACTTGCCATGGATTTAAGGCATGTCAAGGAACTGAAGGCCTGGATGCCTCATGAGCTTCCACTCTGATAAGGAGGAACAAATGAGAGTGGAAAGAGATCCAGTACCACAAAGCCAGACATGACCGGGGCAGGATGAAATGTATAGGCCTTCTGATGAGAGTTCAAGGTGGAAAGGGCTATCAGGGACACATGACTGAAGGGAATTACATTTTGCTCTGCTATGCAAGCAAAATGGGTCGGCTTGGGTTGGCAGAGAGAAGGCCATTCTAGACAGGGGCAGTAGCACAAGTAAGGGCTGAATCCACATGTAGATCAAGGCTGATCTAACTGGAGTAGAGGGTTCAAGTAGTGACTGCAGGTGATTGTTTCTCCAGCTGCTCCACTTGGCTGCACCATAGACGAACGCATCAAAGCAGATTCCCAGTGAGTCAGTGGATGTGGTAGATTACACTGTGGAGTGGTCACAACGATAGTTCCCAATTCATAGGGTGGTTGTCAGCATTAAATGAGGTGATACCAGTGGCTGATGTATGAGTGGCACTAAAGAAATATTAGTGGCACTAAAGAAATCACCAGTTTTCATCTTGCATTGATGATAGCATAGGTTTTTGGGGATAATCACTTCGGCTTTGGAGCATGTCTGATATTAGTTGTATTCCCTTGGACAAGTCACATCACCTCCTTGTTTCTCGGTTTCCTGAATGAGAACAGAGTCAGGCCAATTGAAATGGGCTAGTGTGAGCATTAAATGAATTAATCCAAGTAAAGTGTTTATCACAATGCTTACAAATACTAAGCACTCAGTAGATGTTAGTTACTACAGTTATTATGACCAAGTAATCATTAAAGTCATATCTTATACGTTGGTATTGTTTTTATATCTCTATTTGGCTGTAAGTTTCTAAATTGTTGGAATCATGCCCATCCTGTTCTTGGTTGAATCTCTGCACCTCAACATTGACTAGCACATGGTAGGCATTTAGTAAATGAAATGACCACGACACCCCAAATCCATGCCATATTCTGCATTTTTGATTTTCCCAATCAAATAAATTCAGATTTAAGAACTGAATCTCAAAATGATAACAAAGAGTTCTGTCTTCATAGTAAATTTGAGGTAATTTCATTTATGTTTCTCACTTTCCCCATTTTTTGGGTAAGATATTTAGATAAACTTAGGGAAGGGAAACCCCCCCCCCAAGGCCTGCAGTTTAAAGGGAGTAGTCAGGGAAGGCAATCGTTTGCGTCCAACCATGAAGAAGGTGAAGGAGCCTGTCATAGAGGGATGTCAGGGAAGAATTTCAGACAGTGAGCAGTAAGAGCAAAAGTCCCTGAGTTAGGAGCATGCATGGAGAAAGAGCCAAGAAACCTATGTATTAGGAGTGCAGTGAACACAAGGAAAGGAAAACAGGAAGTCAGAGAGGTCAGTTTAAGACTTTGGAGACCATTGTGGTGACTGCCATTTATAGGGAGGAGATGGGAAGCCATGGGGAGCGCTTGTCCAGGGAGGGAGATGATCTGAGTTCCACCAGTCATTTGACCCTCCAGTAAGCAATGGGTTTTGCCTCACTCAAAAATAAACAAGAGGTGCTATACCAGAGCGTCTCTCAGAGCTGCCTCTATGACTCTACACTGCAGAGGGATGGCCCACTGGTCCACAAGCGATGACACAGAGAATAAGGAAACTCGATGTCATCTCTTAGAGCTGAAGGGGACTCATTCTCCCACCTAAGCATCTGTTTATCTAATCTCCAGAATCAGCCTGCTCAGCCTCCTGCAGGGCCCTCTCAAGGTCAAAAGACCTTTAGACAGGTTTACTGAAAATCTGTCTCCTTGCCACCACTGGGTGGCAGTAGTCCTAATTCTGTCACCTGAGCAGCCCAGAATAAATGAATACCTGTCACAGGAAAACATTTTTGAGATTTAGAAGCAGGTGGGTATGCTAGAGATGCTGATGTTTCTCATTTTCAGGCCCCACATCTCTTGTCCCTTCAAGAGCCACTTCTTAGCGCCTCCCTGGTGGCAAAGTGGTTGAGCACACACTGTGGGGCCTTCCCCATCCACTGCAGTGTGGGTTCCATCCCCAGCCTGGGGCCGAGGTTGGGGGGAGGGTGTTCCACATGGCGTAGCCCACTTTTCCTGCCTCACTGGACTTCTGCCTCGCCTGCTGCTCCCCTCGTCAGTGTGTTTCGGTCGGCCTGCCTGTTCTGTTCCCTACTCTGGCTCTGGTGGTTTATCTCGCCCCCCACTCCTCTGGCCTGTACCCCATTTCTTGCATGCATGAAGAGGTAAATCTTTAAAAAAAAAGAGCCATGTCTTGTATGGGATGATTTTCAAACCCTTTGTGAACCTCATGACCCATCTCTGGAGGTGTTCCATTTTCTCAGTGACTAGAAGAACAGGGGGTTCCAGGTGGAAATAGCAGAGGTCACAGTGTGACAATTATGTTCTGAGATCGCAAAACTATATTTTGATTAATATAACCTATAATTGGGCTCTCTTCTTGGCAGCTAAATAATTTATCTGCATTAAACTGTAGCTCAGATGGTTTCATGGGTCACCCCAAAGCCTTAGACAGGTTTTGATTTCTTTGTTTTTATGTGAGCTGCTGCCATCAAGCCATGCTTCTACTCTGGCCACACAGAATGGAATTTACATTTGTGATTTGAGGATTTTTTACCCTTTATCTTATATACTTCATTTTTTTTTAATTTTAGCTGAATATTCCAGTTGATCTGAGGTCATTTTGAATCTCGATTTTGTTCTTCAACGTATTTGATATCCCTGCCAGCTTTGAGTCCTCTTCAGACATCGTAAGTATATTTTCTGTGTTCTCGAAGTTATTAATAAAAATGGAAAAGGCTTTTGGCTTTTCTCTGGAGACCTTACTGCTGGTTGTCATCTATGCTTCGAATGAAATTCTTTAATCAACTGCCAATCCATGCATGTCATAATCTGGTTAATGTGTTGCTGTTTTATATTAGTTTATTCATGACAAAGTTATAGCGGCCATTTCAGGTGCACTGCTGATCCCAAGCTATGTTCCTGGTTACAAAAGACAAGATAGATAAAGATGAATTAAGATGGAAACTATTATGTTTTTCCCCAATTATAAGAGAAACATCTCCTTGTTGTAGAAGTCAACAGCAAACAAAAGTTTACAAATGAGAACGTAAAAAGCCTTCTGTAATTCTCTGTGCCCACGCTCTACCAGGTAACTGTGGTTAATGGTTTTGTGCATAAATGCAGCTCTGTGATCTAAAGGAACCATACCGTACAGACTACATTGTGACCTACTTTGTTTATTTATTTTCTTTTGGAAATACCTTCCCTCATCAGAACATACAATGTTGCCACATCCTTTTTAACAACAAGGTGGTTTTCTGTTCTGCTCCCAATTTTTCTCAGGAATTCTGTTTTGCCGGACATTCAGATCACTGACAAACATTAGCTGTTGCAGGCAGGGTTGCACGATGAGCCTTCTTTGCTGATTTGATGAGATGTTGTGCTTGGTGTTGGCCTCTCTGGATTCTGTGTCATTTTTGGATCTTCTTGACAGTGTTCATATGCCCAATGGCTGCTCCCACCAAAGGAAGAACTAAGGAGGGACTTCCAACTCCTTACTTACCATGGTTTGAATTTGCTCATCTGTCCTTTGTCTTATCTTAGAGGGGAATTAAGGTCGCTTGAGCTCCTGTGGGCCTTAGGGGGACTCAGGTACCACATGGTCAATCCTTGAGTGACAGACTTGATGGGAGACTTAGTCCCCACCTGGCCCAAGTGAGGTGATTAGGAGCACGACTAGGAAGGAAACTTCCTTGCTAATGAGCCACTATTCACCATCACACACTCCTAGGCCTGCCATGTGGGGCCACTTACTGGGCCCTAAACACGTCCTTCTACCCTCTTGACATGTTTCCTCTTCCATGGGGTATTTCTCCCTGCATGTATGCACCTCCTAGAACAAAGCACAGACTGTCTGCTCTGAATTTCCAGACCATTTTAAGAACGTGGGCTTAAGAGTCCAATCTGTGTTTGCACATGAGAGCTGCACCTGTCAACTCCACCATTTGAGCCATCCTCACTTGTTGAATGAAGATGTACCTATATTAGATAGTTCACACCTCATCCAACTCCTGGCTGATAAGAAACAATGAATAAATGTTAATGGCTATTATCAGTATAATGTGTGATCACATTACCTACTCCATAGAGTTGTGAAGATTTAAATGAGAAATTATGTGAAAATACCCAACACATTGCTCAGGATAAATTGAGTGCTAAATAAATAATAGCAATTACTGATTGTATTTATATCTCCCTTCGGATACTAACCTCATTCTCTGTTGTGTTACTTCTGTTTGTGTTTATGTCTTGATCTCCTCTAACTTATAAGCTCCCTTGAGATCATATTTCTCTCCCTCTCATTCTCTCTCTCACACTCACATACCACACACACTATCCTGGAGTTAGTGGGGCTCCTAAATTTAGATGGTGAATGTATGAATGAATGAATGCTGCCATCAGTTTTCTAGCACCCTTTATCATTGTTTTATTTTTACATTAGAATGTATCTTTTCATCCCTAAGCAACAGGGAATGGTTCCCTAGGGAAGGTCATGTCATATATATTCCAAGTGATCACAGAATTAGCAATGTACAGAATCTAGGCTTTGGAATGTTTTCCAGAAATCCAGGGCCTTCAGTGTTTGTTTGACCAGAATAGATTTGCATGTCACTCTCAATCTTCTGCTGTCTAGAGGGGAGGGATATTAGGCCACCAGCCCAGACCAGGCCACCATCTAGCCCTTTCAGTCGGCCACGACAGCCTCTTGAGATGCTTTTCTGCTTTTACTTATGCCCCCTGTACAGCAACGAGAGCAATCTTCTCCCTCCTTAAAACCCACATGACTCCAGTATAAAGATCAATTTGCTTCCCATGGTGAACAAGGCCCTGCATCATCTGGTTCCTGCAAATCTCTCTAAACTTCTCTTCTTCCCCTTGCCTGCTCTGTACCACCCACACTGGCTTTCTGTGGGAGAACACACCACGTTTAGTCCTCCTTCAGTGATTTCATTCTCATTCTGGCCCCACCCTACCAAGAATGAACCCCACCCATGTCCCAGTTTTCCCATTCTTCTTTTGTCCTTCAGGTTTCTGCTTAAATGAAGCCATCTCAGAAGGGTATCATTTGTTTAAACCTCCCTCATGTGCCCAGTCTCAAGTAGGTCCCCTCTGTTGCTAATCTCAAACTCACTGGTTCTCATCCTTCACATTATGAGGAACTCAGAGGACCTTTTACAAAGCAAAGCAAACCAATGACCAGGCCCCTTGTAGACCAAGGAAGTTAGATTGCTCCAGGGATGAGGCCCACATTATTTGTAATGTTAAATGTTCCCTCAGGAATGTTAATGTGTAGTCAAGGGTGACAGCCTCTGTTCTAATCTATGGTCTTATTCCTTTCTTTCTTAATACTTATCACCAACTGTAATTATTTTGCTTATTTCATTCATTTTTTATAGATATTAATTGAGCCCCTACCTTGTGCAAATACTACTCAAAGACTAAGATAACGGATTAAGGGATTAAGATAATGAACACACTAAGTACAAATTTTATTTTTATGAAATTTCCTTTCTAATGGGGAAGACAGACAGTAAGGTCAGTAAATGTATAGTGTTGTGGACTGAATGACTCTCTCCCCTCCCCCCAGCAATTGTTAAGCCCTAATCTCCAATGTAATTTCAGATGGGAATTTTAGGAGGCATTTACTATTAGACTAAGCAAGGCTCTGGTCTGATGTGATTAGTGTCCTTTTAAGACACTAGAATGCCTACTCCTTTCTGTCTAATTTCACTAGCCCCCTTGCCTGCCACCTCCGCACATCTCCACCACTGCACAACAAGGGGTACATGACCACAAAGCAAGATGGAGGTGGCAGTCACCATCTTGGCCTTCGCAGTCTCTAAATAATGGACAAGTAAATGTATACTGTTTAAGCCCCCAGTCTATGGTGTCTTGTTTATAGCACCCTGAGCAGCCCAAGATGTGCAGTATAGCGGATAACAATGTGCTTAAGGGGAAAAATGCAACATAAATTGGAGATAGGATTTTTGTTGTGGGGGGGAGGGAGAAAAGTTTTAGACAGAGTAGCCTGGGTAGGTGAATCTTCAATAGTGAGGGAAGTGGTCTGGACGTACAGTATCCAAGGCAGAGAAATATCTGCCTGCACAAAGGCCCTGAGGTTGGATAATACTTGGCATGATTGGAAAAGAACTGGGGGCCAAAGTGGTTGGACAGCTGCGAACAAAGAAGAAAAGTGGTAGGAGATCAATTCAAAGTAAAGGGGGCAGGTAGTATGGAGCCTTAAAGATCATTGTAAGAAATTTGGCTCTCTAAGAAAGGGGATCATTGAATAATTTCTGGCAATGACTAACAGTCTGACTTAGATTTTAATAAATTTTCTATTGGCCATGCTGAGGATAAACTAAAGGGCAGCAATGGGGGAAGCAGCAGAACCACCCAGGAGGCTGCTGCAGTAATTCAGGGGATGGCTTAGAGAAGAGGGGGTAGAGACGGCAGTAATATGTAAGAAAGGGGGAAAAGTTGTATTTTGAGAGACACAGATTACAGAATCTGCTGACAGACTGTATGTTGGGCTCAGTATAAAGTACACAGTCACGGTCGGTGCCATGGCTTTGGCCTTGGCCAGAAGGGTGGAGGTGCATTTAAGAGGTGGGAAGGACTGTGAGAAGGGTAGGTCTAAAGGGAGAATGCAAGTGCTTTTGAACCTGGTAAGTCTGAAGTGGCCGTTAGACATTCAGCTGGTGATGTCAGATGGAGAGCTGGATATGCAAACCGGGACTTTATTTGCAAGTGCTGGTCTGCAATAGAACTTTGGGAGCCATTAGACTGGAAGAAGCCACATAGAGAATAAATTCAGGTGGAAAAGAGAAGGTGCCTAAGGACAGAATTCTGCAGTACTCTGAAGGTCAAGTTGAAGGACAATAGGAAAGGGAACTGAACAGAAATAGCCGGAGTAGAAGGAAGAAAAGCAGTGGAATGTGGATTCTTTGAAACCAAGAGAAGAAAGTGATTTGAGGAAGAGAGAGGGGTCACTTATGTCAAACACCGCAGAGTTCAAGTGAGATGAGGACAGAAGTGACCACTGCATTTTGTAGCGTGTGGGCCACCAGTGATCTCTATCAGAGCAGTGATTAGAGCAGGTTCAAGGGAGAACGGAGGGAGAGAATTTGGAGACAACTACTTCAGGGTTTCAGTATGAAGAGAGGACAGCAGTGGGGCAGAGCAGTATCTGAAGGGACAATGAGGGGTTTATTAATTTTTTTAAATGAAAGAAATAATATTTTGAGGATGGACGCGGCCACCCACAAAGAATGTAAGCTCTTTGAGGGCAAGAACTTTGTCCCATGTGTCCGTCCCTAGCACCCTCCACAGCTCTTAGCACAGAGGAGGCACTCAGTGAATGTTGCTCAATAAGTAAATGATCAAATGAATGAAGGAATGGAGAAATAATTGAAGGTAGATGTCAGAAAATTGAGTATGAAATAATGGGATAGAGTGGCAGGTGAATTGGGCAGCACCCTGTTTTTAGTTCCAGTCATTCTTGCTACAGTCCTGGCCTATCAAGTTGGCACCCAAGGGCCAGACAGCCTAAGTATGGGTTGACACGGCACAGCTCCCTTGCCAAGAGAGCATGCTACGTGTCTGCATCATCCATTCCAGGAAGCAGACAGGCTTTGGGATTGTAAGAACTGGGTGTGGCCAGACAAGACCGCAAAGCTCAGGAGTGAGCCAAAAGAGAAACCCCATTGTGTCACTGCCATCTCTGGGCATGGTTTGTGTGTGGCACAGGGCGTGTGTGAGACACGTGCCACCCTGGCATCCCAGCCTGCTTCTGCTGGCTGTCGGGTAATTAATAACCTCATGTAACTCAGGCCAAAGAACAGCTAAACCAGAGCCCAAAAAGAAACCTATGCCCGTGCTGTAATCGGAAGCCTTGGCGTCTGCCTCATCCCAATTGCTGCTTTGTACAATCCACGTGGTGGAGGGTGATGGGTTGGCCCAGTGGGGCTCCCCCAATGAGCCTGTGACTCAGCTGCTCCTGGAAACATGTCTCAGCCTTTTCCGCACTACACTAGTACTGGCCCAGCACATTCATTCAGCAACTTGGAATAAATGAACCCCTTGGGACTCTGGGAAGTGACACAAAGGGTGAGGAGAGGGTACTTCTCTTTCCATGCCCCCCCATCTCTGTAAGCCCTCTCTGCGCAGGGACACGGCCAGCGGCAAGAACATGTTCTGGGCTTGGAAAAATGACAGACAGACCCCCATAGTTACTTAGCAGCAACCCCAGACAGACTTTCACCATCTCCTCACTTCGCAATCAGAGACTCCACCATAGGGTCATGTCTTAGGATTCCAAAAATGTTTATCTGAATCTGCATTGGCCTAATACCTGAACTGGATTCTGTATATTTTCTCAAATTTGTGACTATAACACTGAAATCCTATTACTGTCACCACTACCACCCCCGCTACTACTGCTGCTGCTACTACTAGTTCCACTACTACCACGACTACTATTAATAATGACAGCTGTCACATGCTGGGCTCCCGCTACCAGCCAGGCCGCGTGTATGAGCACTTTACATATACAGTCTGTTACACTCTTCACTGCATCCCTGTGACGTGGATACTATTGTTGTCTTCATTGAACAGAAGACATTCAAGCTATGAAGGGGAACTATGAAGGATTGAGATTCAAGCCCAGTTCTTTCTCACTATAGAATCACATTCTACGTGGTTCCCTATTATAGCACAGTGTGCTCTTTTAGAAATGCAAATTAGATAATATCATTCCTTGGCTTAAAAGCCTCTGATGGCTTCCCATCACACTTGGAAAAAAAAGTAAATTTTCTGGCTGGACCTGGACCATCCAGGCCTGGTGGGATGCGGCCTGTACGTGGCTCTCCAACCTTGTTGGTTCTCCTCTCCCTGTTTTAGCATCCCAGTGTTCTGTGCTCAGGATGTCTCTGTTAGGCTGATTTGGGTGCTCACCCTGCGTACAGGAGTTCTTCCCCTAAATATCTTTTCATGGTCCAAAGAATCATCCCGAAAGCCCCATGTGGACATTTCCCCATCTAGAAGGTGGAACTGCCTGGGACTATTGGACATCCATTGCTCCCGGAAGCTTTTGGGGCTGAGTGCTTTCTCTCTCGCTACTGTGGTAAGGTCTTTGAAAGTCAACAGTATCATAGATGCTGTCCAGCTCTGAGAAGAATGTGATGCTTCAAGGTAAAGTTAAGCACCAGTTCTCACTCTGTACTGATTGTTGGCATTGGCTGAGCTATACTCTAGCACATGACTGCAGCAGTACTGGACTGGGAAACACGGCTTATATCTCATTCCAGCTTTCTCATTTATTAGCTTGGTTACCCTGGACAAATCCTTTTTCATCCTTAAACCTTCCCTTCCTTACTAGGAAGGGAAAATAATTTCTGCCCCTACAAGGTTGCTTTGAAAATACAATGAAACGATGTATTAAATAATGTCTTGGGAAGTACAGAAATTTGCACAGTAGGAATTGCCTATTGAGTGCTCACTGTATCCCAGACACTGTTCTAAGCTCCTCATGTATCAGCTCCGTTAATCCTCGGAAAAACCCCATGAGATGAGTATTAACAGTTTCTCCATTTTACAGATGAGAAAAATGAGACCCACAGCAGTCAGGAGGTCTCATCATGACCTACCTTGTAGGTGGCAGAGTCAGACTATGAATCCAGCCGGCCTGGCTTCAGGGCCTAAAGACTAAGCCATTCACGTACACATGTAAGGTACTGGGTTTTATTGGGGGCATGTCCACTTAGCTGCGGCAACAGAATCTGGTAGATTGGGTGGCTTATGAACAACAGAAATTCATTTGCAGTTCTGGAAACTGGAAATTCCAATATCAAGATGCCCACAGTTTCAGTGTCTGGTGAGAACCACCCTGTTTCATTGATGGCCATCTCTCTCCATGTCCTCGCTGCAAGGGGCATGGAGCTCTCTTCCGTCCCCTTCCTAATGGGACTAATTCCCCTCACCAGGGCTCCACCCTTGTAACCTGGTCCCCTCCCAGAGGACCCTATCTTAATATCATCCTACTGAGAATTAGGTTTCAACATAGGAATTATGCAGTGGGACATAAACATTTTATCTGTAGCAGGAGGTGAGTATTATTATTTTAGAAAGAAAAAATAAAATCTTGTGGTCATTTTGTCCAAATATTATAAGTCTTTTCTCTGTCAGGGGGCAGTGTGCTACTTGGGTTCCTATAGTTGTTACTGTTAAGCTTTGTGGTAGGGGACCCACTTCCTATCCCAATGATTCTATCTCCCTCTTCCTTAAAATCATAAAAATCCCCAACAGGTGTGATATTCACAGAACATAATGTGCCCATATCCAGAAAGGAGTGTGGATATTTGCATATACTGCATATATTTGCATATATTTTAGATACTGTTCTAAGTGCCTCTGTCATCGGTTCCTGTGTGTCTTCACACAGTCGACTGAGGATACAGCAATAAACCAGCAACCAAAAGACCCCACCCTCTGCACTGCACTTCAGTAGGATCCTTGCCCTGGATGCTCAGCCTCCATCTATCCATGAGACACCATCACACAAAGCTTGAGTAAAGGACATGCTACAAAATAGTTGGCCAAGACTTGACAAATTGTCAGGGTCATAAGAGACAAAGACTGAGGAACTGTCACCAATTAGAGGAAGCTAAAGGAGGCATGGCAACAAATACAGTATGAGATGCTGGATTAGCTTCTAGAACAGACAGAGGACATTAGTGGGAAATTTTGTAGATTAGTTAATAGTATTGTATCATTGTTAATTTCCTGGTTGTAATAATTGAGCTATTATTATATAAGGTATTAATATTTAGGAAAGCAAGGAGAAGGATATATGGCAACTCTCTGTGCTGTGTCTATAGTTTTCCTGTAAAGTCTAAAGATATTTCAGGCAAGTTGAAAGCAAGTTGGCAGACACAGAAATGATAAAATGCCAAAAGGTCACAGGCAGAACTTGGCAGCATCAGCATATCCCCTGAATGTCAGTTTCCTCATCTGTAAATTAGACTCAATAATAATGTCTCTCAGAGGATTTGGATGGGGAACTGCCTTTGAAGTGTTAATAGAAGTGTAAGCTACTGTTACTCAGTTTTGTGATAGAAGCTACAAAAGAAATATCATCACTCCATTCTCCAGAAAAAAATATGTATTTAAAAATAAAATTAGTTCAAAATAAGAAGCTAAAACTATCCCAGCCTTCCTGGGGCTTACCTTGTGGTGGAAAGAAAGAATAGGAAGAAGGGGTCGGGGGAGGGAGGGAGAGAGAGACTATGATGCACTCAGGAAATTACATAGTATATTAGTGAACAGTGGATGCTGCTACTGATAAAAAATGAAGCAGGAAAGGGAGATAGGGAGAAGAGAGCAGTTATAAAATAAGATGGTTGTAGAAGACCTCACTGAGAAAACGATACTTGAATAGACTTTGACGAAGCACGAGAACAAGCATCCCCAGGGAAGATTGTGCCTGTCAGTGGGAATAGCAAGTGCAAAGGCCCTGAGGCCTGACCAGTTTAAGGAGCAGCAGGAAATCTGGCGTGGCTTCAGTAGAGCAGCAGAATCGCTTTGTCTTATTTTTGGTCTTAAACTAGAAACTGTGGAAAGAAACTTGCCATGGGGAAGATGAGGAATGTCAAATAATAGACACCAAATGGAGGGCATGTGCAGGTCCTCTATTTCCAGCAGAGTTACATATGACAGAATCATGAGGAAAACTGCTGAAGCCTAGCATCCCTGTCCAATATCTGGTGAGGAAACGAACCATTATTAAGCACCATAACGTGTTTCTGAGTCTCCCGTGCTGTATTCCTCTGCAATCATTGAACTCTAATTAATGCTGAGTGCGGCAGTGGTACCACAGCCCGAGACATCGTCATGATTTTTGCCTTAATGAGAGGTATAATTGCTAGCATAGATGATTTTTCTTGGACTAATAAGTGGAATTGATGAAAACTCCATAACATCTTTCTGGTTTGGTTTGTGATGATTATAAAGTCCATGTGTTATTCTGTCAGCATCATTTGGCTGCCTGGTAAATTTGGCTGCCTGGTAAAACATGCACGAACCAAAATGAAGGCATTGATTCTGCATGGCAAGCAGCCTCCCACCCCTTGGCCTGATATGTACCTGCAAATACAGGCAACAAAATGGGGTTTCCTGGAGGAAACCAACAAACTTGGGGAAAGCCAGCCCACGGCCTGGGAGGCTTGCAGAGAGTCATGGTGTATTGAATATCTTGACCCATCTTGACCCCTTGGCCCGTGTTGGGGGAAGCCAGAGGCAGCAAGAGCCATAAGCAACAGTCAAGGAGAGAAAGAAGTGTTATGACTGAGATCCTTGCAGACTTGTAAAGAAGTCACGCTAACGGAAGATGCACATGGCTCCTAGGATGGAGGCAGACACTCTTTCACTCTGGAAGAAGATAATAAGGAAACAAAAAAATTTTAGATGATAGTAGTGGTTAGTTACATGCAGGGAGGCTTGGTGCACAACTACTTGACCTTGTACTTCTGGGCTGTGCTTTTTGTAGCAAATGACATAAGCTTGTTACTTGTTCTCCTGCTCAATAAAAGCTATGGAGAAGTTGGGAGGTTTGCTGTTTGCCTAGGAGAGCAATAGCCCTCCATCTCCTTGCTTCGACATCCTGTCTGCTTGTCTCGTCCCTGCGTCACCAAACATATAGAGTTCCAGCAACAGACCCAGAGTGTGCTTGACCCACCTTGACCCCCTGGCCAGAGTGTGCTGGCCTTATCCTTACAGTGTTACAAAGATTGGGTGCAAGGAATTACTAGATAGCATTCTGAAGGTGCCATATGTGTCTGCTTTACTGTTATTATTACGAACTATGGGGAGGCATAACGAGAATAGGAGACCTGAAGGCATAGTGGTCTCTGGTTCCCTACTTGTTCAGTATTGTAAAAAGTTCTAGGGGAGCATTACTTTTTTTTTAAGGAAACAGCTTCTATTTTTGAGTACTACATTGTCATAGCAAATGCCTTACATGCATTTGTCATTTATTCCTCTCAGTAACCCGACAAAGTAGGTCCTGCTTCTCTCTCTGGTTTGGAGTTGACTAAGTGAGGCTCAGAGATGTTAACAGACTTACCGAAGGTCACCCAGTGAGTGGTCTGAAGCAGAATTGACACACAGAAGACTGGTCTAAGATCCTGTGTCCTTATACTGCTGTGCTGAGGTACTGCTAAAATAGCACACGCAAGGCACATGTGCCCCTGACATGGCAGACTGGGGCCTGTAAGAGGGAGGGTGTCAGTTCCTCTCATTGGGCTCCTCACACAGGGATGGCTGTTGGTGACCATGAGGCAAATGGCCCAGCTCCCCGGGAGTGATGGTACACGGGAGTGGGTACTTGGGTGTTTGAGGCAGTGCTGCGAGGATATCTGAGTGCCTTGAAAGATGGCTGGTAGACCGGAGTCACAGGCCATCACTAAATTGGAGAAACACACAGAGTAGCAGTCATTCACTGCACCCCGTCCTTGTGCCTGGAGGTAGCTAGAGACCCCAAGAAAAGCGCTGAGGCTTGCCTAAGGCCACACAGCTCACTAGAGCCGGCAGATACAGTAAGACGTTGGTCTTCAGACCCCTAGTTTAGTGCTCTTGTTCCTGGGCCACTCCCACTGGCCCCTCAGGTTCAGTGGGCAGCAGATCCGCGCCCACAGCACCTGAGAACCGGGTGGAAGTGCCAGTGTTGGGGGCGTACCCAGTGCTTGCTGGCCGTGGGCCCTGGAGTCCTGAGGTGCAGCAATATTTGCTTTAAAAGGCCTTCTGGGTGACTCCGAATCTTGCTGAAGTTTGAAAACCCTGGGTCTAGGCTGAAAGGCAAAGTACCCAGTGCTGCAGACATCGCATGTGTTCACATCATCAATTCGCACAGCACAAAGGATCGTTTTCACCTGGAGGTGTGTGAAAAGGGGGAGGTGTGTGCAAAGGACCGCAGCCCTCATGCCACACCTGCAGAGCGGTGTCACCTTCAGGCACACGTGGCAGTGATGGATAGGCACATGGAGACTGGGAGGAAAGGTGTAGCCAGTACAAAGAAAATGTAGTTTTGCCAACTCAGCAGTTACGCAGAGACAGGCCAGCTATCCCGCTCGGTGCTCTGAAGGCTGACTCCCTGCCCTGGGTTAACCCCACCCAGGAGCATAGAAACTTTGAGATGAGTGAGAACTTGGAGATTACCTGCCCCATTGTCCACTTCTACCACATTTCTGGTGCTGAATCTGACTGGCACTTTCTTGGCTTCAGCACTGCAGGGCTACAGTGAGAGCGAGGTTGGCTTTTGTGGACAGGGTGGAAATGGGTAAGAGAAGGGAGTCATATGCAGGCCACCATGATAATAAAAAATAATATCACTGCCAGAGCCAATGCTATTGAGCCAGCAAGAATGAATTTTAGCTATGGTAAGTCAGGGGAGGCTTCATGGAGGAGATGCTATTTGAGCTGGGAAAGATTTTAGCAAGGCAGAGATGTTGAAATAGGAAGCAGAGTTGTTTCCATATTCCGTGAACAAAAATGGGGAGGCATGAAAATGCAGGACATATTCCACAAGAAAATATTTAGGCAGGCAAGGTAATGAGGACAAGTTTTTGAGTGAGACTGCGTGGCCTCACATCCGCACTCCACCCCTCCTTACAAGCAGCCTGACCTTGGCAAGTTCTTGACAATCTTATGACCTCTACTTCCCAATGTGAAAAATTAGAGTAATGTAACATATTGCATCAGGTTGTAGAAAGGACTTAACGCAGCATCTGGCACATAGCAAGTGCTCCAAAACATCTTAGGCTACCTAATTGCACATATATCAGCGAATGAAATGATTTATCTGGAGCACTGGGAATAGAACTGGGAGTGGCAGAGGGAAATCTTTGGTACTAGGCTTTGGAGAAGACTTTAAATGCCAGGCAGAGGATATGGATTTTTCATTTGGAAGGCAGTGGATTTATGTAGTTGGAGGATAGATTGGAGCAGAGTGATAGGAGAGAGGGAGAGTTAAGAGGCCACTGGGTCTTAACTATGGAGTAGCAAAAGAACTAGAGGAGATGGGAAAATAATCATGAACAGAGCAGGGATATTTAAGTTAGTGTGTATCTAAACACCACTATTACATATAAACCTGGGTTCAGTTTAACAGAGCCTGTGGTGTGTGTGGGTGTATGTGTCTGTATACCTATATATATGACTATGTCCATAAATCAGTATATGTATCTCTACAAATAGATACATATATTCACATACTGTGGAGGTTAGAGGCATTGACCCCCATGAAGTGGAAAATTGACACATAACTTATAGCCAGCTGCCATCAATGCAGTTCCCTGCTTGTGGATTCTGCCAGCCAGCATGCAAGGTTGGTTGAATCTGTGAATGTGGAACCATGGATGGGAGAAATACCACCATGTGCATGTACACGTGCAGCAGTTCAAACCTGCATTGTTCAAGGGTCAACTGTGTGTGTATGTAATTTTAATAGGTAAAATTATATAAGTATATATTTAATATATGTTAAATAATTTCAGAATGAAGATAGTTGGAGAGAATATTAACTGAGTTTTAATAGTTCTAATGTGAAAGAAAATCCCTTTGTGAGCTTGAGATACGCTATGGGAAGCATCATATTCTATGAAAATATTTCCCAAAGCTGGCCTTTTTGTAAGGAAATTTGAGATATGTGCAATTCACACATACTTTTGATAAATTTGAGCACATTCTGTCTTACTGGCAGAAACCAAAATATGTAATAAAACAAAGACACCTCTTTGCTGAAGTTGGTGATTGCAGACGGCAATGGCAGGGCATACTGGGTCCGAGTTAAGGAATTTTTTGACAGTTGTGTAGGAATAGGAACCCTCCATTTGGACTTCGGTGATAACTAGTGGTCTTTGGCTCCCAGTCAGGATGAACACAATTCAAAATGTTCTCAAGTCCTGGGCCAGAGGGAATGATCTCATTTGGCGCATTATTGAATTCCTGTGAAGAGGAAAGACACTAACGGCTCACAAATATTTTGTCATTGACTAACTGCAAAGATGCATCTGTTACAGAAATCCATCTGAGTGGGCTGGTTCTCTCGAATATTAAAGAATATCAATACATACTCAAGCAAGTCAATTTGTCAACATTTAAACAGCAGCTTTGAAGCCAAAGGACCCCCTTTCTACCTTTACCATTTTTTCCAGAATTTGTTCATAAACACATAGGAATCTGGACTGGGCTTCTGTGGCTAGAGTCTATTCAAATAAAACTGACTCTTTTTGGCTTCAGTGAAACAGATGTTTGGGTGGGAGGGGGCGTGGGACTGATGGTGCTGCCTCAATGCTGGGGAAGCAGTTCTGAACCCAGCAGACTCAATATCATTAATTTTGGGTGAGCTCCCCCCCTCCCCCCAGACCTGCCAGACTTCCTCTTTATCTGCTAACGGATGGAAACAGGACAGATCCATTGAATCAGTTGAACTGACCTGTTAGATTGACCCAGATTCTTGCAGGAAATGCAAAAGCCTGCTGGCGTGTGGGATTAGCAGACTGGTTTTTCAGTTGCTCCCCATCTGCACACCACCTCTTGGCCAAGACAGCCTCAGATTGCTACATCAGCTCACCTTAGCAGCTTGTTTTCCAAATCAGGATAATTTGAGAGCAGCCTAATTGTGAAACAGCCGTTGTAGATCTCTAGAGCAACTTTGTGGCCAGCCCAAAGAGAAATTTGGTCCGTATCTGAATTGTTTTGCTCGATCCGTAGTGTTCTTTCCCACCATCCTCCTTCCTTGCTCTCCTGCAATTCCAGGTGATGCCACCTACATGTTAGATTTAGCTTTTGGGAGCACAGAGCAAAGAACATGTATCATTCAAGACTTCATCTTTCCTAAAGAAGGAGAGACTATGCTAAGCAGGTCTTGGGGATGTTAGCCAGATGGAAGAGAGGTGACATCAGAAGGTAGTAAGGAAAGATCCAGGGCACCTTATGGACAGTAAATAATATCAGAATTCAGATCGAAGGAGACCTGAGGGCCAAACCAGTACTACTCAGGGCTTACTCGGCTGACAAACTTCTACCTCATGATAGACAAGGTTCACAGAGAAAGCCTATATATAGCACAGAGGTTCTACCCCTAACTACACATCAGAATTTTCTAGAGAGCTTTAAAATATATATATGTACAGGCCCCTCCTTCAGAGACTCTGTCTTAATTGATGTGGGTTTAGGGCCACAGCGTTGGTACTTTTAAAAAGTTCTCCAGGTGCAAGACAAAATGACCATAAGGACATGGTTAGGGCAATTGGCCACATTTGAATATAGACTGTATATTAGGTAGTAATGTATCGGTGTTAACATTTCTGAACTTCATGACTACTGTGATTACCTAAGAGGATGTCCTTGTCTTAGGAAATACATGCTGAAGTATTTAAGGGTGAAGGACAGGATGTCTGCAACTCTCTCGAATGAACTAGGAGATAAAAACAAGTGAAAATGTTGAGAGGGAAGGAGAAAGCAAATACAGTAAAATGCTCACATTTGGTGAGTCTGGGTGAGTGAGGGCTTACCCTGCTGACAAGAGTTCTTTGTACTATTCTTAGAACTCCTCTGTTAGTTTCAAATTATTTCCAAATAAAAAGATTCTAAAATATCCAGCTCCCCAGATGAAATAATGTGCAACCAGATTTGGAAACCATGGGACTCAGGAAGACAGAGGGGACGGGAACCTATTACATAGAAGTGACAGCGAAAGCCTGTCTGAGCCCCCAGTGCGTCTCCCATTTTAATGCCCGTACACATCTCTGGGAGATCCCGTTGAATTCTGTTTCTGATTCAAGTAGTGTGCAAATTACTATTACTATAATCATCTGATAGCCCGCACTTTGAAAAAATTATTTATTTATGCACACAAGAGCTGGGGTACAGGCCAGATCAAGGGAGGTGAGAGGATTCACGAGAGACAGAACGGGGAGCAGAACAGGCAGATTGACTGAAATACACTGCTGAGGGGAGCAGCGGGTGAGGCCGGAGAGGTCTGCTGCACCATGTGTGTCCCCTCCCTGGCCGGGGATCGAACTCGCACTGCTGTGTGGCGAATGCTTCACACTGCAGCCCTCAACCCGCTGTGCCACCAGGGAGGCCCTGCATTTTTAAGATTCTCTGGTAAAACCAATGCACTGGTCCTTGGGCCACACTTGGGAGTAGTTAACTACTCCCTGGAACTGGAACTACTCCCTGCACTGGAAATCTGTCCACAGACAAGCGTGTTGGAACACCTATGCAGGTGCTCAGCACTGTAGGAGATGCTCTTTAAGTGAAGTAGGATGGGCGTGTGCAGCCCATGGATTGACAGCCCGTTATCTTGGTTTCCTGGCCATGGCAACTCCCTATGAGCCACGTGATCTGGTGCTGTGAGTTCAGTGTGATCCACACAAGAGAACAGAGCACCCACAGAACATGCACACACAGGCTGGCCGCCAGTGGGAAGGGCTAGGAAGCATCTCTTCAAAAGCAAGCCAGGATACAGGTCGACAGGGAAGTTCAGTCCCTCCTGGTGGGTGCAGCTGGGGCCGAGCTGAGGTTCTTGCAGGGCTACAAGATTCTGATGAGGTGTCAGGGTACAAGCTGCCTGAAGCCGGCTGCCTCCTCTAGCTTGGGGACTCATTTATTAGAAACAGATTTCCAAGCAGATTCCTATTTTGTGCTGGCTGTGGCATGCTTAGAGTTTGTTGCTTCTGCTGTAAGAGGAGCCAAAATGTCTCTCCCCTGGTGAGAGCATATGGAGAACAGCCCTGCCTCCATCAGAATCTTCCAAGCCTTTCCCCTCTTTTCTTACCCCTGGAAACTCCTTTCGCCTCGGCCTGCCTGCTGTGACCCTGTGTTCCATGCACTGAATTTGAAGCTAGCCTGTTATTTGTATCTCCCTTCTTTACATCCAAGTCAAGACCAACTGACATGGGTGCCCAAAAGGAGGTGACTGGGCTTTATTGAGCAAACAGCCCCAGAGAAGACTCTGGAAGACTGATGAGGAAAGCCCTGGAGTTGAGCAGATCTGGCCTTGGATCACAGTTTTGCTATCTAATAGCTGTGTGGACTTGGGCAAGTTACTTAACATCTCTGATTTTAGGGTCCTCATTGTGAGATGGGGGTAAAAAAAAAAAGCACTAAACTCACAGGGCTGAGTACTGAGAGGGATGGTCAAGAGATGAAAGATGTCCATTGCTTTGATGGCAAGTTCACCTGAATCCTTCTTCTCTTCTGATTCTTGCTCTTCCCCCTCCTCCTTCTCTCCCTCCTCCTCCCTTTGTTCCTCCTCCTTCTCTCCTCCTTCTTCTTCCTTTCCTTCTTCTTCACAAAGACTAGCTCCATCCCCTACTTGCTATTTGTGCAAGCTTGGACTTTATTTTAACCCCCCCCCCAGCCTCAATTCCCTTCCTTTGAAGTGAAGCTGATGCAAGCACCTAACTCAGAGTGTTTCTGTAAGGAATACATCAGGTCAGGCATGTTCAACATGTATCAGGCACATGGAAAAGTGCTAAGCCAGAGCGACTGTCCTCGTTGTTGTGATTCCATTATTGTCAGCTCTTCTCTGAGCTGCTTATTATCAGTAGACTTAGCAGCCAAACCTTCATAAAAATGGTGCTTTGCCGTCTCCTCCAGGAGACCCTTCAGAGGTGCATGTTGTCATTTCCTCGAGGGCAGAGGTCATGGTCGTCATGCCACTCAGGGGCCTTTCTGGCACCTGCAGGGAGAAAGTGAGTGGTGCGTGCAGCAGAGAGAGCGAGCATGGTGTGGCCAGCACAGCTGTCTGCTGCCTTGCTTGGCGGGGTTTGAGTTTTAGCATGTCCGTGTCGCTTCCTGAATGACCTTGAAGCAACTCCTGAGACTTCTTCGAGGCTCTATTCTCTCATCTGTATCATGGGTCTCACCGTCATTCCTGTGAGGGTTACAACTGTGTGCACAGCGGGTACCTCATAAAGACTAAATGTTGTTCCTGGAGAATATTCATGCGGTCAGGGTCACAGAAATGGTCCCCACGTGCACCACAATCCCCACACAAGCAGGCAACATGGAGAGGGGATAGGAGAGATACAAATAGACATTCATTGCCCATGAGGGGCTCTTTGAACCCCCGGTTAGAACTGGTGTCTACCTAAAATTCTCTCTGGGACCAGGGTGCAGTGAGCCCCTGAATTCTTTTTTGATATTGAGGGGAAGTGAGTCTAAGATACAATGAAGTATTTTAAAGTGAACAATCCAGTGGCACTTAGGTTTTGCAGTTCTTTTCTTTTTTTTTTTTTTTTGAGATTTATTTATTTATGCAAACAAGAGCTGGGGTACAGGCCAGAATCACGGGAGGTGAGAGGATTCACCAGAGACAGAGCGGGGAGCAGAACAGGCAGACTGACTGAAACACACTGCCGAGGTGAGCAGCAGGTGAGGCAGGAGAGGTCTGCTATGCCATGTGGGTCCCCTCCCTGGCCGGGGATCGAACTCGCGCTGCTGTGCCACAGAAACTTCACAGTGCAGTGCTCAACCCTCTGCGCCACCAGGGACGCCCCCATTTTCAGTTCTTGCTGCCCCTGTTCCCTCAGTTCTAGGGAGTGGGTGACCCCCTTAAGCTAGTTGTAGCAGGAGCAAAGCCTAGCTCATTCACTCCCGTGACTCCTCTGGTCACTGTCCCAGACCTGCCCCCTGCTCTCTGCGGCCATGGAGGGTGAGTGTCTCTGACTAATACATGTTTGGGGAGAGTGTGGTGTTGACTGCACTAGAAAGGGGCCAGCTCAGAGGGTGGGGCTGGCAGAGGGCAGGTTGGGGCTGGGAAAGCCAATTCTTGCCTCCACTGAAAGCAGGCACGACACCGCGGCAACTTCCCGTGGTCATCAGCCCTTCTGGTGGCCCCAGTGAAAGGGACGATTACCCATGATGACCCCTGAGAGCTGCAGTTAGTTTGATCATGGTGTCTTCTATCTTGGACTCCTCATCCTGAGTAAGTTGGCTCTGCATCAAGGCATCTATTGCAAAACAACCTCGGCAGGTTCCAACTCCTCACAGAGACTTCGTATTTACAAGAAGCACAGCTTGAGTATTTTAAAATACAAGCATAGCTTTTAGGTGCCGAATTGTTCCTGTGTGCCAAGCACTGTGCTAAACACCCTGATGGATTCTATCAGAAATGTTCTTACAATGGCTGCAGGAAGTAGGCAATGTTATCATTTAAGGTTTATAGATAAAGTAACTGAGACACACTGGTCAGTGACTTGTGAAGGCCACATAGTTAGTACTGTGTTCTACACCACTCCTAATACTGTCTCTCCATGATCCCAGCGCGGATGCTAAGTATTTGGTTGAACAGAAAGTAAGTGTGTAGCAACCACATATAGTAGCTTGTTTATGTTCATTAATGTCCTAGCTTTGTGACTTTGGACTAGTCACTTAACCCGCCCAGAAACTCTTTCTTCATTTCTATAATTGGGACAATTTTCTTCTCTTATCTCGCTCAGATTGGTGAGGATAAGATAGGAGAACATACAGGGAATGTTTGTGTAAAATCTAAAGTGCTGTGCCACTGTCAGGACATATTAAGAACAGATGACTTCTTGGGATTGTGGAAGAGCCACACAGTTGTGCATTCGGAATTGGAGCTCCTTGGGGGCTCTGTAATAACCCTGGAAGGTGCTAATCTCTCCAGCTAAGTGAAATCCTGGACAAGCCATTCCCACGACAAGCTCTTCATGACTGCAAACTTGAAAGTTCTAGCCAACTTCTCAGAGCTCCATTATCTATATTTTTATCAAGTATAGTTGGAATAGCACTGGAGAAATCCTGAGCATCAAAAGATTTAAATAAGCTCAGTGACACTCTTGTCAGATGTCTCCAGCCTCTTCCATTTTTGCAAAAATCACAAGCTACCTACCACAGAGGTTGTGGTGCAGATTAAACTGAGATAAAGCACCAGATGCCTTGCATGGTGCCAATGCTTTCCTCAGAGTGGGTGTTCCAAAGATGTGATTCTTTATGTGATTTGGGTGGTTATTCTGGGAGAGAGGGGCGGCATGGAAGATGCAAAAGGAGAGAGAGGTAGCAGCAGGGGGCAGGCACTTGTGGGACTCCTTGACCACTGGGCTTGCTAATTTCCTGATTCCATAAATGAAGCTGTGACTTTGAAACAGAGCGGCCTTTTATGCACACAGGATGGTTTATGCACAGGGCTGTGCCTGACTTTCCATGGAGGTTATTTAGTTTCCCAGAAATGATGGGAAAGAGGCAAGGGGACAGAGGGAAGCACCACCCCCCACCCATTACTTTGGCATTCAAACGATTTAGCAGCAAAACAGGCATGAGTCTGAGCATGAAAGAAATGTACTAATCCCCAGTGTGGACACAGAAGGCCAGGGGAGCAGAAAGGCCAGGGGAGCAGTGGAAGGCAGCTGTCTTCTACGAGTCACCTATGAATGTTGCATGTGTTCAGTGCCATCAGGGAAATAATTCACAAGCCTAAAAGGAAAAACAAGCAATATGTTCCTCTATCCTTTCCTCCTCTGCAGAGTAAACAATAGTAACAGACTGGGCCTGAATCCTCCCACAACCTTCCCCAGCACATGCAAATACATGCAGGCAGGGAGCATATTAGCAGGGGATTTTGCTGTTTGTACTTACGTTCCTCTGCAGGTTGAGATTTGTGCTTAGAAGTGTTTCACGGACCTCACAGCCCATCAGAACTTAGATATCTGACCTAGTCTTTCCTGTGATTGCTTGGCAGTCCATAATATGAATGTGTATCTACTTATTCAGTCATTCACTGACTCATGCACATTCAGGTGGTTTAGAACTTCATAGTCATTCCCCCGAAAAAGGACAACACCCTTATTCATCTGCACGTTTTCCAGTGTTGGTCAGTAGACTGCTGAGTCAAGGGTTTGAAGTTACCTATGGCAAGATTGCTTGGTTGATCTTCATTAATTGCGTTCTGATTCTCTCCTTTTCTTATGAACGGATTTGTTCATCTATTCAGCAGATTAATTTACCTCCCCGATCATCAATGTATTCTCCCATGTAAAGGGCATGAATTGAAAAAGTCTTTAGTTAAAGAATGGGCATCCAAGGAAATGATCTTCTTTTCTTTTTTTTTTTAAAGATTTATTTATTTATGCACACAAGAGCTGGTGTCTAGGCCAGAGGTGCCGGCGCGGGGGTGTGTGTGTGAGAGGATTCACCAGAGACAGAGTGGGGAGCAGAACAGGCAGACTGACGGAAAAACACTGCTGAGGGGAGCAGCGGGCAGGGCAGGAGAGGTCTGCTGTGCCATGTGGGTCCCTTCCCTGACCGGGGATCAAACTCACACACTGCTGTGCAGCGGATGCTTCACATTGTGGCGCTCAACCTGCTGCGCCACCAGGAAGGCCCTGATCTTCTTTTCTATGGATCCTAGAAAGAAGTGGACTGGACCAAATTCTCCTGATGCCTTTCTTCAGAGATCTAATCCAATTATTCTCTTACTATTCTAGTCTTGATCACCCTAGTCCAAACTTAGAAAGAAAGTGAAACAAATTTTTGTTCCTCAGACAAACATTCCTTTGCAAGTCAATACAAAGGGACTACAGAGGCTGGAATTGGAAGGTGAGCACAAATTAAAGAAATGAGGACCCTCATTCTGCTATATGAATTTATTTTGCAAACCAAATAGAAATAGCAGAAATGTGGTGGGTACATCGTTGCTCAATGGAAAGGTCTTCCAAACTTGTGTAACAAAAATATTAAGATGTTAATATGGTCTTATCTGTAAAATTTTCATCATGTACCATTTTCCAGGCATATAAAATCTGTATCAAAATACTTTGACATGTATGAGATACTCTGGGCTTTTTGAAAGAATTTCCAGTCTGTTCCACCCTTCCAGCAGCCTTGTATATCAGGAATCCCTCTCCTCATTTGACAACAGAGAGTTAGACCTAGAGAGGCAAATGACTTGTCCAGAGTCACATACATAATTGGCAACAGTTTGAACTTTGAACTTGGGATTCCGGGTCAGTTTTCTTTCTACTTGAGGGAGTGGTGTGTAACATGAGATCCTAATTCCATTTCTCATTAGGCCTCCACTTGAGTCTCACATGGCCTAAACTAATTTCCCTTTTACTCTAGGCATATGGATCCATGCTTCTTTCCATGGCTGATTTAATACTGATCGAGCACCAGTAATGTGCAAGGTGCTGTAGAGACCATCAAAATTAAATCCAGGTGCTGCCCTGTAGCTCCCAATCTCAATTTATTGAAGTCCAATCTAAAATAGTTATTGTACTGCACAGAGACAGTATAGGCTTATAAAAATATTTCTCCTTTGTAAACTTATTTCTTGCCATTTTTCCTTAGGACCCCAGAGGGAATTTCTGTTCTTTTTTTTTTTAAAGTTTTTTTTTTAATTTATGCATACAAAAGCTGGGGTACAGGCCAGAGGCAAGAGAGGTGAGAGGATTCACCAGAGACAGAATGGGGAGCAGAACAGGCAGATTGACTGAAATACACTGCTGAGGGGAGCAGTGGGTGAGGCAGGAGAGATCTGCTGCACCTTGTGGGTCCCCTCCCTGGCCGGCGATTGAACTTGCTCACTCACTGCTGTGCTGGAGATGAATCACATTGTGGCGCTCAACCTGCTGCGCCACCAGGGAGGCCCCCAGAGGATAGTTCTTATTGTCAGACAGGAATATCCTGTCACTGGTCTCTGAATGAAGAGTTTGAAAAAATAGCCCTTTATTTTGCTCAACCTATTGTTGAATATAAACATGTCAGTTGGTTTTCCCTTGAAGAATAAGTAGAGGCCAGCTTTGTCTTCTGAGGAGTCAGAAGTGCAGCTCACCCAACATGAGGCTGTTTGAATCACACTGGAATGGCCTCCCTGAGCCCATATATTTTCCTTATCAGCTGAAATATCCTATTTGGAGACATCACTCCTCAATGCCTTCCTGATCCTCACACACTCAGTTACTGCACTCTCTTTGACCGTGTACTCTGTAATGTCCTCTGGAATATTTTGAACATTAACCCCTTGCCCAACATTGCCAGTGCCAGGTCAGTTTAAGGTGACTGACCTTGTCACCTTAAACAGGGATAAGATCCAGCAGCTCTCCCTCCTTAGTGTCATCTCTTCCAATCTACCCTACATTCTATTGGCAGAATCATATTTCAAAAATCCCAGTCAAAAACCAGAGTTCATTCCCATTCCCTGGCGTAGTAGTTTCTCAGAGTCTGTCTGTTTATTTGCTTCTTTGTGTATTTCTTTTTCCAGTTAGCAGGGACACACTTTTTTCAAGCAAAGTATTAGTTAACATCTCACCCAATGAAAAGCAGATAAGAGTAGATATGCTCTAAAACATCTTGATATGCCTTAATTGAAGCAAGAAGGGAGGACTCAGAGTCACTCACCTTTCAAGGGTCTCAGAGAACACAATGTGAAGGCCACTGACCCACTGATGAGTAAATGCTCCTCAACTTGCCATTCAAGGCTGCACTAACCTAGTCCTAATCTGCCTTTGCTATCAGCCTTCCACTCTTCCCAAAGGATCCCTTTGCTCCAGCATTTTGGTCTTTTTTCTGTATTCCCCATACAACTGGGCATTTATCATTCCTTATCTGTGCACATGCCATGCCCCTGAGCCTGAAATGCCCACCACTGTTCTCTTTATGTCTGAATTGCATTCCCCCTTCGTGGACCAGATCTTGCCCCATTTATATCAAGAAACCTTCCCTGGCTACCTTCTTTCACGGGCATGATTTTGTCTTGTAAACAAAAGAATGAAGACAGAAGCAAAGAGCTTCAGTGGGCTGTTTTTATGTGCCACTTCTTCCTAAAAAAGCCTTATGGTCTGAGCATTAAATGTGGGACCGATGTTCTCTGGGTTTGTGTCCTGATTCTGATACTTGTTAGCAGTGTGACTCGGGGTGTCTCAAGTCCTTCATCTGTAAATGGGGACAATAATAGCATACTCATCGGAAAGTTAAACAGGATTAAACAGGATTAATTGTGAGGATGAAACAGTGGCACGTGATAAGCACTTCATACCTATTAGCATTTAGTAGTATAGCCCAGACATGAAGTATTGCATGTCTGGGTGATAGCAGAGACTCGGATGTCCATTGAGGGCAGAATGGTTGCAAGATTCTAGCATAGAGACTGGAAAATCATCAGTGCAGCCCCAAAAGGGTTGCTCCATCACCAAGTGAGAAAGGGGTACCCTGTGAGGAATTTCCCTCAAGACCTCTCTCAACAGGGCTTAATTCTCATAGAACCTGTGCTCAATAATTATGAGCTATTGTGAGTAAATTTAAAGTCAGGGCCCAACCAGAATGGATAGTTTCTGCTCTTACCTGGTAAAATGTATAACTTAAAAATTTGCCATCTTAACTATCCAAGTGTACAGTGGGGGTAGTATTAACTATATTCACACTCGAGCAACAAATCTCTAGACCTTCTTTGTTTTTGAAAACGGAACCTATACCCATTAAATGACAGCTTGCCTTTTCCCTCTCCTCCCAGGCCCTAGAAATCATCATTTAGTGTTCTAAGAGTTTGATTACTTTAGGCACTTCACATAAATGTAATCATGCAGTATTTGTGTTTTTGTGACTGACTGATTTCACTTAGCATAATGTTCTTCTTTTTTCATTTATCTTGTAACCTAAGGCAGGGTTTCCTTTTTAAAGGCTGAATAATATTCCTTTCTATGTATGTACCATATTTTTCATTACTCATCACTGGTTAGTGAACACTGCATCCTGTAAGCAATGCTGAGATGAACAAGGGTGTACAAATATCTCTCCAGGATCTTGTTTGCGATATTTTGGATATACACTCAGGTATATATTCAGATGTGGGATTCCCAGGTCATGTGGAAGTTCTATTTTCATTTTTTTCCCCTTGGAGGAATCTTCATACTGTTTTCTATAGTGCTATATACTATTTTACACTCCAACCAGGAGTACACAGAAATACAATTATTCCACCTCTTTGCCAGCACTTCCCATTTTCTGTTTTTTAAATAATGATTGTCCTAACAAATGTGAAGTGGTACCATACTGTGATTTTTATTTGGATTTCCTTCATGATTAGTGATGTTGAGCTTCTTTTTGTGTGTTTGTTAGCCACTTACACATCTTCTTTGAATAAATGTGTATTCAAGTCCTTTGCTCAATTTTTAGATTGGCTCTTTATTTATTGTTGAGTTCTAGGAGGTAGGGGTTTTTTTACATATTCTAGATATGAACCACTTATCAGCTATGTGATTTTCAAGTATGTTCTCCCACTCCATTGAAGAAGTTTAGTTGTGCAAAATTTCTTAGGTTTTATATAGTGTCATTTGTCTACTTGTTCTCTTTGGTGTTCTTTAAATATGTGTCTATCTTGTGTTCCCAATGAAGAGATTCCAAACTTTCTGAGGGAAATACTGTGTCTGATTCTTGATACACCTCCTGTTGTGACATGCTCTGTGCTGGCCCAGACACTGAATCATCAAGACACATCGACCAATTAGCGACCATAAGCACTTTAGCAAAATTCCTTTTCTAGTTAACAAAGAGCTAGGAATAGGCATTTGGAATTGTACCATGAGATATGTTGGCGAGGTGGCTACAAAGCATGGGGCCAGGTCAGGAAGAAGAACTTCTGTGGTAGCAGGCAGGGGCATGGTGCCAGGCTTAGTCAAACCTCTGTACATGTTAGTTGGCATCATGAAGCGTGTACGAGCTGCTTGGGGCAGGGAGAAGCAATGCCAGGAAAACCGGATGGAGACATGGAAAAGTCAAATTGAAGTGATACTTTGCCTATTTAAAAGTGTGTGTTTGTGTGTGTGTGTATGCACACATGCGCACACATGCAAGCTTGCACAAAGGGAAGTATCATACTATCAAAATTGCTTTTGTTACCAAGAAGATAGTTAGCTGTTTTCATTGTTTAGAAGAGTAACCAGTATTCCAACTACAGATCACAGATGTGATTAATACTCGGTGAACTCTTTGAGGGCAAGGTCCATTCCTTACTCATTGACTGTCATATCATTCGTTGTTAGTCAGTAGTGCTTGTTCGATATATCGTTGTGGAAGGAAGGAAAGGAAATGAGGGAGGGAGGAAGGATTATGAGGTAATTCAAGGATTCTCTCCAAGGACTCTTGGAGACAAATAGGGGTTTGTGACCAGCTTTATTTTAAAATGGGTGTTTACTTTGGGACTCACAATACAGAAAGGTGAAAACGCAAGGATAATGGTCCTGGCTTTTGACTGGAACTGATTATGAATTTGGTATGGAGAAGAGTAAAGTTATTCTTTCAGGATTTGTTTTTACCTCCTGGGAATAAGATGAGGGCTAAATTTGGTTCAAATCCATTAATTTTATGTACCACCTGATGAGTTCCAAGTCTGATGTTCACTCTGGGTAAAGGCAAGGCAACAGTAAGAGCTAAAAGCCAATTCAGACAAATAAAATCAATAAATATTTATTAAACACCTACTCTGAGAAAAATAAGTACATGCTGAGCACCTCTGCTCTATAAACACAGCAGAAATTATGAATGGTTCTCCACCCGCAGGAGCTTATAATCTAGGTGAGGACTCATGTCTAACCTAAAGTAATAATGAATAATGCATGTCAGATTAAAATTTAATACAGCAAACATTTGTTAAACATTTGCTATGTGCCACACGTTGTGGATTCAATGGTTAATAAGTGCCAATAGGTGATGTAAGCAAGATGGTGGATGTGTAAGCTCTGGGCCCATCACAGAAACATCAAATGAACAACTGAAGACCGACTCAAATAATGTTAGAGGATATTCCAAAACAGCCAAAGATCTACAGTGACCAACAAATGCCTAATCCAGAAAAAGCAACATTAAAAATGGTAGGAGATTTCATGGCATTTAATTCACTCTCCCCAGTGTGGCTTAGCATATTTGGGAGAAAGCAAACCAATGTCCAGTTCTCTCCCTTGGGACCCGAAGAGCAGAATGGAATTTGTTCACAATATTCTTGTGTGTCTGTGGGCCGCCAGGGGAACTAATATCTGTCTCACCCAACTCAGAGCTCAGAGAAGAGTTAGTGGAGAACGTTAGTGTGATCTGTACATCAGGCTGGAAGCCGTGGAGACAATGGTGGGTGCTCCAGCACATGAAAACTGCAGAACTACAGTCCTGAGGTAGCTGGAAGAAGGGATTATAGGCAGAGGAATGCAATAGAACATCTAAGTCCCTGAGAAGAACCAGGGGTGAGATTCTTTGTGAAATTAAGACATTCAAAATCAGCCAGAGGATATAAAAATATAAGGCCATTCATAAACAGGCCCAGACAGGATACTCACACAAGAACTGAGAAGAGCTTAAAAACTCTTCACCCTGGGTAGATCCCAAGGCTCAGGGACCTGCTAGGTAGTGGAGGTTCTCCTATGCTAGTCTGCAGAAATTGGGAGAGGTGACTGCCTTTTCAAATGCCCAATTTTCAAAAAAAGATTACAAGTCATACCAAAAAATCAGGAAAATCAGGCTCAATAAAAGAAACAAAATATATCTCCAGAAACGACCCCTGAAGAAACACAAACATACTTTCTTACTCAAGGGACTTTGAAATACCTGTCTTAAATATACTTAAGGAGCTAAGGGAAAATACAAAGAACTGAAGGAAATAAAGTGATTACCCCAAAGTGATCATTTAACAAAACTGAGGGAATTCATTTCCATTAGAACCGACCTTAGGAAGATGCCAAAGAAATCTTTGAAGTTGAAATGAAAGGGTGTTTGGCAGAAATTTGAAGACATATGGAAATATAAAGATCTCAAACAAAGACAAATACATGGACAAATATAAAAAAAATTATTAGTTCAGTTTATAACTCCACTTTGTATTTTATAAAGGACCTAAAGTCAAACAAAATAAAAATATAAATCTGTGTTAACAGGTTTATATTACATAAAGATATAAATTGTAATATCAATAATGTAACGTGGGATGCAGATGGAGCTGTGAAGGAGTAGAATTTATGTATGTGATTGAATTTTAAATTGGTATCAATTAAAGATAGATCATCATAACTTTAGGATGTTATATGTAATCACCATGGTAATCACAAATAAAATATCTATAGAATATCCAAGAAAGGAAATGAGAGCAGAATCAAAATGTGTCACTATAAATACATCGACTAAGCACAAAAGGACTCAGTAATGGAAGAAATAAGGGCAAATAGAAAACAAATAATAAAACAGCAAAGTGAGTGCTGCCCTATTAGTAATTGATTTCAGTGAACATGGATTAAACTTTCCATCTAAATATATGATTATAAAGATTTATATGCAATATCATAACCATGATGAAAAGCCTGACTAGAAAATACAAACTACTACTATTGGGTTGTTGGAAAAGTCATGATGAATTTTGAAAAACAGAAAAAATACATCATGATGTTTCTAAGAACCCAATATTCATTGTCAATAGGTGGTAGGAATATGCATGATTTTTTTTCTGATCTTCTACTTTATGTATTTTTTTATTGAAGTAACATTGATGTATAATATTCAGTCACGAGTCACTTAATGATGGAGATATATTCTGAGAAATACATCGTTAGGTGATTTCATCACTGTGCGAACTTCAGAGTTAGTAACACAAATCTAGATGGTATAGCTTCCTGTGCATCTAGACTGTATGGTCGAACCTTTAGGAACCACCATCATATAAGCAGACATCATTGACAGAAACAGCAGCAAGCAGCATGTGACTGAGTATGTTTCAGCTTTTATAGCACTGCAACTCATGATCAGCAGCGAAAGTCTAGTTTCCATCATACAATTGGTCCCTTGCGCTCACTTTGCCAACATCCCAATCTCCTTGCCCTCTAGTAACTGCCAATCTTTTCTCTGTATCAGAAGTTTTTTTTTAAAATTATTTTATTTATTTGTTTTCTTATAATGTTTGCTTTCTTTTCTAGGTGTAGTCCCCATAGAATTTCCACCACCAATTCACCCGTGCACCATAGTCCCTTGTGATCTTCCCGTTCCTGCCTTCATCCCAATCCCTCCCTTTTCCCTGCAGAGATATAGTTGTCTGCTTATTTTTGTTTTGTTGTGTTGGGGTTTTTTTGGTTGTTTTTGATGCTTTTTTTGTATCAAAAGGTTTTTGTTTTGTTGCTTTCCATAGTTTCTTCACAGTGAGTGAAATAATACAATATTTTCCTTTCTTCATCTGACTATTTCATTAACATAACTCCCTCAAGTTTCACCCATGTTGTTACAAATGGCAAGATTTCCTCTTTTATAACTGAGTACTATTCCATTGGTCTGTGTGTGATACACACACACACACACACGCAGAAAGAGAGAGAGATCTTTTTTATCCATTCATCTGAACCATAAATGACTTTTAAGATAATGGCTACCTACTAGTATGTAATATGGATATATTACAGAGCACATCAATACCCACTTTCAGTATTTGACAGAATAGCTAGACAGATGATCAATAAGGAAATACAGAATTTTAACAAAATTGTAGCTCAGTTAAACCTAATAGGCATTTACAGAACAGTTTATCCAATAATAGGAGAAATCACATATTTCTGAAAGTACATGGAACATTCTCTAGGATAAACCAGATAATAAGTATTAACACATTTTTAAAAGATTGAAATCTTTGCAAATATCTTTTCTAATCACAATGGAATGAAACTAGAAATCAACAGGAAAACTGGAAGGTTCAGAAATATATGGAAATTAAATATCTCGCTCTTAAACAACCAAAGGTCAAAGAAATTACAACGGAAATTAAAAAAATGTCTCAAGACAAATGAAAATGAAAACATACCACACAAAATTAGTGGTATACAGCAAAGTTGTCCCTAAGAGGGGTCTTTACTTTTATAATATATAAATTTAAGGCCATAAACACATTTAAAAAGGTGAAAGATCACAAATCTTAATTTTACAACTTACAGAACTGGAAAAAGATGAGTAAACTATAATAAATCCAAAGGAAGAAGGAAAAAAAATATAGATTTGACCAGTGATAGAGAATAAAAAACAATAGAGAAAATGAAAGAAACCAAGAGTAGATTCCATAAAAAGGGCAACGAAATGGACAAACCTTTAGTTGGATTTATTAGGAAACGGTAAAATTAAAAAAGGCTCAAGTGACTAAAATCAGAAACAAACTGAGACATCACTACTAATTTTACATTAATAGAAATGATACAAGAAAATACAATGAATAATTAATTGTATGCCAACAAATTGGTCAACCTAGATGAATGGACAAATTCCTAGAAACATACAGGCAATCAATACACAACCTAGAAATAAACAATCTGAATAGATCAATAACTAGAAATAGATTGGATCAATAATAAAAATATTCTAAGCAAAGAACAGCTCAGTACCCAATGACTTGACTTCTGATTTCTACCAAACATTTAAGAATAATTAATACGAATCCTTCTCAGGGTCTTCTAATAAATTGAACACAAGGGAACACTTACTAACTCATTCTACGAGACCATAATTACCCTGTAAGAAAATTATGGGCCAATATCCCTAATGTATGTTGATGCAAAAATCCTCAATGAAATGCTAGCAAATCAAATACAATAGCACATAAAAAGGATTATACACCATGACCAAATAAGATTTATTCCTGAATGGAAGGGTGTTTCCACATAGGAAAATAAATCAAGTGAATACAGCCATAAACAAAATAAAGGGAAAAAATTACATGATCACTTAATTGATATGGCAAATGCATTTGACAAAAACTCAACACCTGTTTACGATTTAAACACACACATGCAACACTCTCACTCACTCACTCAACTCACTAGGAACAGAAGGATACCTTAACACATCCAGACACTGCAGCAGAATCCCTATTTTCACATTGAGCAGGAAACCTTCCCATGCCCCACATTCTTAACCGTTGTTCACTAGGGAGAAACTTTGTGTAGAAGGGTGACACAATTGAAATCTGAGAATTAATTGGGAATTTACAGTGAGAGAGACGGGCAGGACTGCAAAGATCTGGGAAACTTTTTAAAGAAAAGGGCTACTTATTTTAATCCAACAATTATTGAATATCAGATTTCCATTCTTCCCACCAGAATTTCACATGACACCCAGTTTGAGAGCTCGATTAACTGTATAGATCATTTGCCTTTAAGGTTCCAAGAAGATTAAATTTTCCTAGTTACACTGGCTAAAATAAATGGGTCAGTGTATGAATGAAGAGGTATTAGATGAATGGAGAGATCACAGATGAACAGGTGGATAGATGTTGGAAGTATAGTTGGAGGGTAATTGGATGGAGGGATAGATGGATGGAGAGCTGGACTGAGACCAAAGAAAAAAAATCTTTAGTCGATCCGTTTATTTCCTGATTCTTTTTGAAGTTCAGGTAGGCCTGCCATAAGACATCATGAAATACGTCCTGATCTCTTCGCACTCCTTTCATTAAGTTTTAAATGTCCCCAAATAGTGGTAGAAGTTCTGTATCCTAGCTTAGTTTCAATACATTTGGATGACATGAATTCCCACGGTGAAAGTTTAAACTAGATTGCAAGTTAGTTTGAGCTAAGTGAACTCCCCGTCCTATAATTTTGGCAACTGGCCAACAACTAAGGACCTGGCAGTCCACTCGGAAGAACTTACCCTCATCTTCTCTAATATAGCCAACTAATACAACGTAAACTAGTGATGCGGTCAAAGCTACTTGTTTGAAATGACAGCCATTGGAAACAAGGTGTGCAACACATACACGTTGATTACTGTGAGACAAATAAAGCATTGCTGCTATTTTAGGGACTCACAGTCTGGTGGAAAAATAGACATGTAAAACAAGGAACTAGGATACATTGAGCACTGGATTGGAAGCAGAGAAAGAAGTGGGGGGCCAAGGTGGTGACCAACTACTTGAAAGGTTCAGAGAAAGCTTCTTATGGGAGAGGTACTGGGAATCCCTAGAGGCCAAGTCGAGAATATGACACTTTTTCTTATAGAGGGAAATCAGTGAAAGTGTTCTTTGAGCAGAGAACAGAGTTGTAAAATTTTTTTTAACCCTTCTTAGTTGACACTGGCCCATCATCGTGCTAAGGTACCAAAGTAACTAGCTGCCAGTGTCTCTGGTTGAGTCGATTTTGATTTCTGAATATTCTTTGAACCAAATCAGAGGTGAGAACCGCTTTTCCTTTGTCGTTGTTTGTGATTTCTCACTGTTTCTTTTTGCCTCCAATACAGTCTCTGTCAGAACATTCTCTTATTGAGGGATTACTATTGCAGTTTTATTTGTGGTGTTTCTCTCTCAGTCTCTCTCCCTCTCCCTTGTGCATGTATGTGCACAAAAGAATTTAACCTTTTGAGGACCCACGAGGGGCTGTGAACTTGAATGAGAAAAAAGAAATATATGCATTTTCACTAAGCTAACTGAAATTTAACTATTTAGTCAATGATACATGTAGGTAATAAACTACAGTAGTATGGGGCCTAGTTGTGATCTTATCACCAGTAGAAATCACATGGATTTTCCTGTGATATTATAGTCATTGTGAATGCCCTGAAATATTTGTGCTGATGAGTATTTTGGAAATTATGTTAATTATGAGGCCTGCTGCTAAAACTTGTTTAGTGTTGTTTAATAAAGATGCACATATATGATTACATCACAGAATGTTTAATAATGGGGTTCTTTAAATGTAGTAAGTTTTCCTTGGTAATCCTGTATATTTAATTTTATACACTTAAAAACATTCTTCTGAGAGGGAGCCATAGACTTCCTCATACCTAGCACAAAAAAAAGAATAAATGACTCTACTTTGCATTTTCTATAACGGTTTGTTCTAGAAAATAAGGTGTAACACATTTCTTTTTGGCTGCCATGCGGACACCTTTCACCCAGAAATTTGCCCACGTCTGTAAACATTTAGGTCAGTGTTCTGGAAGACCACTAAAATGGTTGCCTTTGCATAACTCTAGGCTGAAAAGGAACCTTTTGTGAGCAAATCTGGTTCTCAACCAAGCTTAATTCTTCAGGGCGCCATACCTCTGGGTACAGGACAATCTGCTGATGTACCTGTGGCCAGTGCCCCTGTTACTTTTGGGGACAGTCAGAAACTGAGATTCAGGTAGCCTCCACTGTTGCATTTATTCTTCCCTGAGTGCCTGTCAGCAACGTGCTTATGTAGATCAGATGAAGGCAATGAACAATGGGAAAACTGTCCAGCACTGAGCTGAGGCTAGGTAAAAACTTGTTAGGAGAGGAAGAGGCATGACGAACATGCACATTTCATGGCGGGGGTGATTTTGTTCCACTTCCCTTCCCCCACCAATACTAACGTGGAGGGAGAAGGTGAGATTGGCTCAATAGTGAAGGAAATGAAATCCTTCGGTTCAGCTGCCTGGCAACTCAGACCCTAATGAGGTAGGTGCTTAATAAGCCAGATCTTCTTCCTTGTGTTCTTTTCAAAGGGTTCTTCCTGAATTCATTAGCAGTTTGTGTCTCCCATGCTCGTATATTTGTCTTCTTTTCCCTCATTACCAATATGCACGAAGGTACCTCATGCACACACACATCAGTGAATGACTCACACTCAGAATTTGAAACGTGCTGTACATACACAGATAGTTCTGTTGTCACTGATTTATTATCACCAGAGTTAGGTATGCTGACCCTGGAACATCCCAAATGCTCTACAGTGAGAGGCCGGTATTGCTCTCATGTTCACACTCTCCCTCTGCACACAGAGGACACACACACACATACCACCACCACTGCCAACAACTCATGCATATTGTATATAGCTGTAAAGAGCCAAATGTTCACACCCATCACCTACATCTGTGAGAGATGACACTTGTTGAACCATGTATTCTGTGGGGAGTGTACATCCTCACGTGTCTGAAAGGAACATGGGTTACTCAGGGCCCTTTGCCTCTGGCCACCAGCCTTTACAGCTGCTTCCTGCGACTTTGCTTTCCTCCCATGTCTCATTACCCACATATGATAAATTGTCTTTGCTAAACAGGCTTGACAGCATGAGCATGGGCACACACATCTAGGATTATGAATACCTGGGGTGAGAATCCAGCCATCACTGGACATGTACATGTGAAAATATGGACACCTGGACAGAGAAGTGAGGGAGAAAGGGGAGATTTCTTGAGTGCTCGGGGGTTCAGTTGTTGCCTTTCTGCTGGTCTGCCTGTAGTCCAGTTCCCTGATTATTCAGCATTATAGGCGTGTTAGGGATACTGAAGACTCCAAAATTCTCTTTCCGTCTGCCCAAATCAACAGTAAATCTGCCTGGCTTAGGATGGTTGCAGAAACAGTGCCACATCCCAGCAGTCCTTTTTCCTTCCGTCATACCTACAGACCCAAACACACACACATAGACATTTGTTCCTTGAAGCTTGGGGGTGGAGAGCCCTTTGCTCACAGGCGCTGCACAGATCTGCAGAGACCCTGCTCAGGGTCCCCACCCACCTTGCTGTTTCTGCTGACATGGTGAAAATTAACTCATACTGCCAGGTTCTAATTTTTGTAGAGATACCTGGACTGACACAGAAGAACCCAGGTGTCCCCATGTGATAAAAGCTTTGTCAGCACATGGGGATGCAGCTCCCTTGGCCAAGCTATGTAGCTAAATAGTTACAGGATAAGGGCTGGATGTCTGCCACCCACGCCTTTTAAAGAAGATTCCCCGACACCAAATTAGCCATTTGAAAATTGAGCTAAGTGATTCCCATTTGGCTAATTGCTTTTAGGGAGTCTGTCAAAACCCCTCACGTACTCCAGCCCACATTCAGTTAGGAATTCCAAAATAGATCTGTGGTCGGGGCAGTGGCTGGCTAGCAGCTTCGGTTGCTAGGATGGAGACAGCCTGGTGTGGTGGCTTGGAACCTGTGGGAAGTCCTGAGGACTGACAGAAAGGGCTTCCTAGGCTGACAGGACGTGAGGAGAAGCTGACCTGATGTGACCAGCCACTGGGTTGAGACGGAAACTGAGCACTTTAGAAATGCTGTGGATCAGTGCGGGGTGAGAAGCACTAGATCTACCTGTACCACCTCAAGCCATAGCTTCTAGAACTTCAGGACAGGACAAAGGTGATCCTCAAGTGCAAAGCTCTCCCTTACAAAGCTTGCCAAACTCTTTCTTCTGAATCCTTTTGAAGGCTGCACCATGGATTTGTTTTGCTATGAATAAGCAGAAGAGCAATGAAGCTGCCGGTTGCATTCTGATTGTGTTAGTTATCTATTTCCATGTAACAAATTACCCTCAGACTGAGAGGCCTCAATGTATATTTTTTATTTCCCAGTTTCTGTGGGTGACGAGTCTCTCACAAGGCTGCTGTCAGGGTGTTGGCCAGAGCTGTCGTTATTTCAAGGCTCAATTAGGCAGATGCCCGCGTTGCGGCTCTCTCACTCTGGTTCTTGGGAGGATTCAGTTCCTTGCAGATTATTCGACTAAACACCTCAGCTCTTTGCCTGCTCTTGGCCAGAGGCCACCTTCAGTTTCTTGCCACATGGTCTCTTCAGTGTGGCAGGTTACTTCATCACGGTGTTCAAGCCCAAAAGGCAACAGAGAGCGTGTGCCAGCAGGGTGGATTAAGTCTTTTGTAACATAATCCCATCACTGGCCATATTCTGTTCCTTAGAAGCAGTTCACTAGTCCAGCCCCCACTCTATGGCTGTGGATCCCAGGGGGGATCACTGTGTCCATTCAGAAGCTTTTGGGGGAATATAGTCTGATGGAAAGCACTGTGGAGTAGGTGTGAGGAATGTTGTCTTCTAATGCTGGCCCTGCCCTTAGCTACATATGGAAACTTGAACCGTTTCCCTGCTTTCTCCTTCCTAACTTCTTGCTTTAGGATGAGAACTAATAATACCTGATGTAAGGATAAAACAAAACAAAAAATATGAACATATTCTGAGGAACTTTTAATAAATATCATGTCTTTGGTTGGGGACCTATCCCCCTCCATCCACTCAGGAGAATAGAGTATAATGTTTGAGTCATAAACTCTGGGGATACTTGGATTGAGTCTGAGTTGTGACATTAAATCTGTTACCTTGGTGTAGTTATTTAATCACTTTAAGCATCCATTTACTATCCATACCTGTGGTAATACCTGCCTCGCCAAGTTTGCAAGGAATAAATAAAATAATGTTTGTAAAACATTTAACAGAATAATTATAATTAGCATACCATATGATCTCAATAAATGTGACTTATTAATTTTGTTATTATTCATTTGTAATCACATGAGGGGTTGTGAATTCATATGCTCTTAAAAAAGAATTCTCTAAGCTCATCCCCTAGGCCATTCACTCTCATCATCTCCACACAGTTGGGTACTCCTTTTAATTTCAAGCTCTTATCTCTCCTCCCTTGGCACACACACATACTAGCTCAGTACAATCTATTCTCCTTTTGTACTTTGTTTCTGTCTGTATCTTTCTTGCTCTAGGAGGATGTCAGGGAGAGGGAAATTGAAGGATAGTTTGTTTCCTGGGATATGGTCACAGCAACCTAGGCAGAGTGCTAAAATATGCCCAGAGAGAGAGAGAAGATATCTATGTGTCTATACATCTAAACTATATATCTATATATTTATATTTGGAGAGAGAGAGAGAGAGACAGAGAGAGAGAGTATGAGCACATGCCTGGGGGAGATTTTGGAAAAAAAAAAAAAAAGACCCTGACAGCAAATGGAGGTCACTTTCCATAAGCAACAGGCTGTGGCTGAAGGCTCATTGTCAGTGCTTCTCCACTCCCCTTTTTCCAACAATGTATAAGATCCAATTTTCACATAAGCTTCCTTGAGCAGTCTTTTAGACAACCTTTTTATTTGTCCATGGCTGCTTTAGTAATTTCCCAATCTGGGTAAGTAGATTACAGTGGGGCCACAGGTGGACTTGCTATCTCCCAGTTGTTGACTTTTTCCCACGAGAATGTGTGCATCCTGACTAAGAGAATGTGTGCATCCTGACTAAGTGCTGCACTCACTTGAAATTGACCTTGTCAGCTGCGAGGACTCCTAGCATCCTGAAAGAAAGAACTCAGCTACCAGAGAGCAGACCCAGGTTCTAATTTCACCTCTATTGCTAATAGCCAGCCTTTGAGCCTTGCTTGCTCAGCCTGGTACCGACACTTGGTGCTATGTGCCCTGCTGACCTGAGAACCTGGTTGGAAGGCTCAACTGGATGTCAGGACAGAGTCCTGAAACACCCCGGGGTGTTTCAGTGCCATGTGGGTGTAGCCAGTTGAGGTCAACGAGAGTCAAGGATTCTGTCCGGTTTAACTTCTGTGGGGAATGGCCCCAATCTCTAAGCCTCAGTTTATTCACCAGTCAGTGGTCACTGTGAGGTCCAGAGGGAGTTGTAAGCAGTTGGCTGGATTTTCCCAGGCCACCCGTTGTTCGTAACTGTGGGTAGCTATGCCTTGTTGGGGGCTGAATGGCACCTGCCATGAGTGCGGAAGTGCTGTGGTGTGCCAGCAGCAGAGGTTGCAGTCAGGGCTGTGAGACATCATTAGCTAGATGTTTTCAGCCTTTCCTCGAGAGAGGAAAAAAATAGAAAGAAAATACTTGAAAATAGAATTTTAAATGTCGTGCAACTGTAAGATCCTTCATTTGAGCCCTGCACGATTTATAACTGTGTCTCTGTCTGGGGTGCCATGCTAAGTTCTTTGTACATACTATCTCATTACATCATCACTTTAACCCTTTAAGAAGGGAGGAAACAGATGAGAAAATTGATGTTTCTTAAAACCAAGCTTGGAACTGACAGAGTCTCACTCCAAGGTCCTCTTGACATCTGGATAAACTAGCCCCAACTTATAGGTTCGGACACTGAGGCAGGAAGGTAAATAAACTACATTAAGTCAGACAGCTAGTTGGTTGCTCTTGTTGATGCTAAAGTCCATGCTTATTACATGTCTACTGTAAAATGTGGAGTGTGTATGAGTTCATCATTCTCTAGGAAGACATTCCTTTACACATACTCAGTGCAGGGAGCTCTCTGCAGGAGGTGACACTGGAAACAGACTACAATTCAGTTGAGACAACAAGAAATACACAAGGCTAAGCTTGATGGTCCAAGGCAGTATGCTAAGTGTCTGCTGAGCAGGTAAATAGGCCTGTGACGCAGACCATAGTTGCTTTCTCACACAAGATGCCTCACCTTTCTTGTGGCTGTTATGGAGAACACTGCAACAATAGTGATTAAAAGCCCAGACTCTGGTGATGGAAGTATATAAATTCAAATTCAAGTTCACTATTTACTGCTTGGCTATTGGTGAATAATTTGACCTTCCTTCCTGTACCTTGACTTCCGTTTCTGTAAAGTGACGATGATTGTATATAGTAACTATGCCACAGGGTGGAAGTGGTTCTCAGGGTTCAGTGAGATAATACATGCAGAATGTCAAACACAGGCTAGCTGAGCGCTGTTGAATGGTAGTCATGGTCATTATCAACAGTGAGATTGTATCTTTTGTGAGTCGGAGGCAAGGATGGAGGTCATGTCAGGGACTGTAGCATAAAGGATGAGGATGTGGAGTCCAAACACGTAGATTCAAGGTCAAACTCTATTATCACTACACTCAAACTTTGGAGGAGTCCCTATCCTTATCTGGGTTTGCTCTTTTGACAATAAAGAGCCCTGACCCACTCTGGGCTCAGATCTTAGACCGTCATTGTTACAGCAGTGGCCCCAGCATCCTGACCTACCTTGCACTCTGTAGTGGCAGGAAGGAGGCACACTGGGCAGGTTCTGGATGGTTCTAGCAGACAGGGGGTAAAATAAGGAGTCTTGGAGCCTGTAGCGACAGGAAGAAGCCACTGAGCAAGTTCGGGATGGTTCTAGCAGACGGAGGGTAAAGGAAAGAGTCTTGGAGCCCTTGGTGGCTTTTATACTTTTTATTGTCAGAAGTGGCCAAGTATATGGCAGGCATGGGTGCCGGGGGGGCCAGGAGGCTGGCAGGCCTCCTAGCCCCCGCCGCATCTCACCCTCTCGGCTGCTTTGCTATTGCTGCTGCTGCTTGTTGGTCTGCACTGTCAGTTTTTGCATCCTTATGACAATGCCCATTTAAGCCCATGTCAAACTCAGGTGTGCCCACTTGCGCATGCCCACCTAGGCATGCACGCAGCACCGCAGATGTCCATCATTATATTAATGGTGGGAGGGCAGAAAAGCCTGAGACATTTCTTAGACCCTTCTGAGCCCTCGGTGGCTTTTATGCTTTTATTGTCAGAGTGACCAGGTACATTGGCAGGCATGGGTGCCGGGGGGCCAGGAGGCTGGCAGGCCTCCCAGCCCCCGACACATCTCACCCTCTCGGCTGCCTTGCTGCTCCTCTGCTGTTGCTCTTGTTCTGCTGCTCGCTGCTGCTTATTGGTCCTAGCGTCCTCATGACGCTGCCCTTATATGCCCGTGTCCAATCCCAGATGCGCCCACTTGCGGCATGCCCACCTAGGCATGCACACAGCACCGCATGTTTCCATCATTATACCAGTGGCAGAAGGGTGGAAAAGCCTGATTAACTTTTCTCAGATCCCACACACTCAAACATGGAAAAGGCCATACTGAAATGAAGTACAGTGCCACCAATGGGTGCAAGGAGAATATGTGCTAGAGCCTGTGGGGTGCAAGTTCCAAAGAGGTAGACAGGTTTGGACTCAAGAAAGGAGCTTTTGTGGGTGTACTGGTGTAGGGTAAAGGTTGATCAGGTATTTCCACCCTCCCACCATGATGATGGACACCTGTGGTGCTGCGAGCGTTTCAGGGTGGGCATGTGCAAGTGGGCGCACCTGTGTTGGACACGGGCTTAAATGGGCGGCATCATGAGGACGCCAGAACTGCGAGCACCAACAGACAGAACTGCAAGGACTGACTGTGAGAACCAACAGGCCCGACAGCAGCAGCAGCAGCGAGAGAAGCAGCAGCCGAGAGGGTGAGATGCGCTGGGGGTTGGGGGGGCTGGGAGGCCTGCCAGCACCCCCGACCCCCCGGCACCCCTGCCTGCCATGTACCTGGCCACCTCTGCTAAATAAAGTATGAAAAGCCACCGAGGGCTCAGAGACTCTCCTTCCTTTACCTGTCTGCCTAGAACCATCCCGAACCTGCCTCCAGTGCTCCCATCCTGCCGCTACATCTGGTTAAGCAAATACTCCCAGAAGCCAAGTTGCCTGAGTCCCAGTTCTCTCTCTGCCTCTTACCAGCTGTATGACTTGGACTATTTTAGTCTCTCTGACATCCAGTTTCTTACCTGTAACACGGGGGAAATAATAATGCCTACATCAAAGGGTTGGTATAAAGATTAGTTTAATATTTGTGATCTGCTTAGATCAGTATCTGACATATGTGAAACACAATAACAGTGCTTGTTAAGTATCAAAATAGATAAAATTGAAAGCTCATTAGGAATTGGAGGAAGGATTTTGATGGGTGACGAATTTCTTGTCACTGCCAGTATACAGTCAAGGCTGCTGGCATTTAATATACAAGTCCCAGGAGATTACTGCATAAGAAATATTTTAATCATCATTTTCTGATCACAGTTGCTTGCCTCCCAGATTTACCCATCTAGTCATTAGAAAGTAAGACCTGAGATAAACCCAAGTTAAACCAGAAGTTGGTAGAGTTTTCTTTTCTCTTGTGCACTCTCAATCTTAAGCTCAATCTTGTGTTTCCTTGGACGATATTTTAAAATTCATCCATGAAATTTAGTGGTGCAAAAGGCAGGATCATCCGGTCACCTTTCCCATCCTCACAAAGCAGTTGGTACTTTGAAAGCTAGTTTTACTTCCTGCCTCCTTGTCAGAACCTAGACAACTTTGATTGACAAGAGGCTTTGGTGAAACTGTCTCTCATTAATATGCTGGCTGTCACTTGCCGGTTTACAGTCTCCCCATTTGTGAGATTCCTATTGCTATTAAATGAGAGGAATTATCATGTCATAAAACTGATGTTATCAGCCTGTCAATTTTCTATCTGACCTAGCTGTACGTGCAGCTGCATTGGACTTTAGCCTTTTATTTGGGCAGAAAATAGCATCCACTCATCCACACTTCACCACCAGCCACTCACTAAAGACCAAAAGAGGTATGCCTCCAGGTGAGGTTGCTCAGTAATGCAATGAGAGAAAGTCTGCAGAGTTACTCGAAGCTCAGAACACACTGATGCTTTAATAGACTATGCAGACAAAGGGCAGTGCGAGAACTGGGGCAGAAAGGATGTCTTTCCTGGAGAACCAGGCTAGTCTGCAGCCCAAACATAGACGGCATCCTGAATGACCAGAGATGGAACGTCAGTACCCAGCTCTGAACTGGGCTGAAATCCAAACCAGGAAAGCAAGGCAAGGTATGAGCACATAAGTGAGTGAATCTCTTTAAAGTAGGTAGTCCTGTGGGAGGCCCTGTGACTAAAAGTGTCCTATGAAGCACATAATTCCTAGGGTCTTAGCTGAGGAATACCTGCCACCCCTGAGAGTCCAGGGGGAAATCTGTTAGAGAAAGGCCAGGCCCCTGAGATGTCTTAACCAGTCTAAGAATACTGGGTAAAGCAAAATATTGTCTCCCTGGGGCCATCAGAATAGTTGGAGGGTGGAAATTTGCCTGCACTAGAAGCCACAACCCAGGCCCAGAGAGAATGCTGCTCAGCAGATGCAAATGAGAGAATGACCTTGAAATCAGAGACACCTGAGTTCTTGCCCCTATTTAACCGAGTTTCATTGGATGAGTTGCTTCACCTCTGAAGCCTTAATTTCTTCTTCTCTAAAATACAGATGATAATAGAATCCTTGATTCATTGAATTGTGAGAATTACATAAGATAGAGTGTAGGTAAATTACTTAGCACTCTCCTTGGCAAAAACAAATGTTTGGTAAATGTTAAGTATCATCATCACTATGGGTTAATTACTGGAAGCATATAAGTATTACTATTTGAGAAAAAACATTTTATAGGCTTTTTAATGCATGCTACATTTCACAATAATAACATTATTCAAAAGGGAAAAAGGAAAGCAGTGCGATGCAGTGGTTAATAATGGACAAGTCATGGTCCACGCCCCCAGTTCTATAACCTATTCCCTGTGAGCGTCTGTGTAAATCATACAGTCTCTTGAGGACCATAGGACCAGCCTCACAGGATGTTGTGAGAATTAAATGAGGAAACCCCCATAAAGTGCTCAGTGCAGTGACCTGCACAGAATAAGCTAAGATTTATTTCTGGCTATTATCATTATGGATATATTCCCTTCTGTAGTTCTGAGCCCTGTTGTGTTCCCTGTGAGTCTTCCAACCTTCCCCCCATCATTCTAACCTATACCAGAGGAAAATCCAGAGTTTCACTGAGGTTCTCCTTAGGGGGGATAGGATTGAGATTTCCAGACCCTAAAAAGAGGTAAAACATTGCTAGCAGTTCAGCCTATTCACTCAACATGCTGTGGCTTGACAAGGTGATTGTTTGCTGTTGGCCCCATGACAGAAGTCAGTTCCCTAGTAGGCCCTGTACCAGGAGATAGCCCCTTCCTCACAGCACCTCCCCACCCCCCTCAATGCCACTAGCCCATTCTACACACAGACTCCTGGTTGATGCATTTGCTACTTCCTTCAAATATTTGTGAAAAGCTTCCCAGAGAGGAAGCCTCGCGGCTGCAGAGCATTCTGCAAGAAAAATGAAGCAGTGGTTTCCATGGCAACACTTTGGCACTTATTAGTATTTGCGTAGGCACCAAGGGAAGAGCTGGGGTCCAGACAGGACCGTGTGGAGAAGGGATGAGAAGAGAGCACTGAGGAGTACGGAATAGCTCACCTTCCCTATTGGATGGTATCTTTCATGGGTGATCCTGGGAGAATGTTTGGGGCAGTTTGACCAGACGCCCTTAGAGTTTGGACTCACCTATACAAACTCCAGAGCTGCTCACCTCACCCAGTACCGCTTTTCTTTGCCACCAGGCTCAGCTTCCCAGAACAACCAACCCTTCATCATACCACTGCCTTCCCTCAAGAGCTCTAGAACAAGCTTAATCATGGCATTTGAGACCATGTACACCCTCTTTTCAGAAGCTCTGGCTGCTTCCCTCATCCTACCTTCTACATCAACAAAATTGTTCAGCTTCATCCACTCGCCATCATACTGGGGCTGTTTCCATGTCTGGTGTCTCTCCCGTACCATTCTCCTTCAGCAGACTTCCTGAAACATTCACCCATGTATCTGGGATTCACCTTTCCTTCAGGACCTAGGTCGAGCCTTGGTTTCTTGAAGAAACCTCTGATCACTTCACCTCAGTGAACTCACCTCTGACCGCCAGTTTCCCAATTCCTCAGACTCCTTATGTGCAGCACCTGAACAGACACTGCCTTCACAGTTGTACTACGATTGCTTTTGTGTCTCTAGCCAACTAGACACTCAGATCATCCCTGAATGGGGATGAAAACATTACTCTTTCTGCTTTCCCCACAGCCTCTAGTACAGTCCATTGCTAACAATGAGGAATTAATTAATGCCTGGTATTTAGTAAATGCTGAGTAGATGTGTAGTATTATTAAAATAGCTCTCAAATAGTTCTTCATGGAGTACTCCTGGCATGTTCACTTTCCTTGGGCCTGGGCCTTCTTTAAAAATATTTTTAATTGACTTAATATTGGTTTACATCGTTGTTTGCACTATAGGAGTGCAGGAACCCCCCACTTCAAGGTGTTGTTGTTGCAGTATACCCACCACCAAATAACCTGGTCCACCACCAGAGACCTTGTGATTCCTCCCCTCTTTGTTCTCCTCCACCCCCTTCTTCATCTCCTTCTTCCCTCCTGTATGCCCCCATTCCACAGTTAGCTTCTAAGGTTGAGTTTTTTTAGTTTGGATTTATCTGACCCTTTGCTTGGTTTCTCTGTATTCCACATATAATTGACACCATCCAGTATTTATCTTTCTCCTTCTGACTGATTGTACTCAGCCTAGTTCCTTCCAGCTACATCCATATTGCCACAAAGTGCAAGAGTTTATCTTTTTTGATAACTGAGTATTCCACTGTGTGTGTGTGTACACACACACACATATATATATAAAACATATTTAGGTCCTTTTTAAATAACAAAAAGCCATTAGATTTGCCAATAGCATGAGCCATTAGGTTGGAGAAACTCAGTGTGAGTGACTATTGGTCTATCCTACTTCTGCTACTGCCCACCTACCACTCCTCTCTCATGTGAGACCCGATTTAAAAAAATAATTTCAAAATAGTGGGAGCTGAGTCTTAAACCACACACAGGCCTCTTTTGAGTCCACTGCAATTGCACCAGTTGCACGCTCACATTGCTAACCACCCCCATTTCCCATGTGCTACTCCCCAAGTACCTGGAAGAAGACACAGGGGAAATCCACTTGCAGCAAATTTACTAGATTAATTTACTAAATTCCCCAGTTCTCCAAAAGTGAATTCACTGAAAATTAAACCACTGAATCTGTCAAACACCCAATCTGTTACAATTTTGGTAGTTTTAATTTTGTCCCTTGCTCAGACCTCCCCAGGCTCCTGAATATGACTATGTCTAGGCTTCTAGCTTTTCGCTCCCAAATCTCAGCAAATTGAACTATAAAGGAAAGACTGCATCTGTTTTCTATCCTTTTTGTCCCCATGTTCTTATTTCATTTCAATCAGTCATGGTTTCATTTGGGGGCTCAGGTAAATAGCCATTCTACTCCCACCTATACCCCACTCACAGGACAGTCAGGCAGTAGAGATCAGTGAACATTTGAGAATTAAAAACTACAATTAGAGAATGCTCCCCTTGTGCTTAATGCTATTAAGGATCCAAATCACAAGAATCACTTGCATTTGTAAAACTGTCAGTATTCCCCAGACTCTCCTTGTGTATCACTGCATGTGATTATCTACCATCTTATTTTCTGCTTTCTACGTGTCCTTGTGTTCTTTTTCTCTCTTCTTTGACATTGATTTTATTTATCATTCTCTCTACTTGTTTAGTCTTCTATCTGAGTAAGTCACTGGTGTCCTCTCTTCTACTGGTCTGGAAGATAAACACTTTATATTCTTTTAGTTGTATCTAAATATTAGAGTGTAATGCCAGCAAGGCACAGAGCAGGTTCTCCACGATCATAGCAAAAGGGCCAAGGAGGAGTCCTGGGTGCTCGGTGGCTTTTTCAAGCTTTTATTACTCTTTATATCAGAGGTAACCAGGTACACGGCAGGCAGTTGGGGCTGGAGGGGCCAGGAGGCTGGCAGGCCTCCTAGCCCCCAGGGAATCTCACTCTGGGCTCTGTTCTCTCTGCTTTCTCTGCTTCTACATCTCTTTCTCCTCTCTGTTCTCTCTGCTGGTGTCCTCATGACGCCGTCCTTATACACCCTGTGTCTCAGCCCAGGTGCAACCACTTGCGCATGCCCACACCCTACTTGAGGTGCCACCATCAGGCATGTGTGCAGGACCGCAGGTGTCCATCGTGGACACCAGTGGTGGGAGGGCGAGAAAGCCTGACACTTTTCACTGACCCTAGAGCATTCATATTTAACGTATCATAGTTCTTGGATCATAGTTTCACTGTGTCCATGAATAACATCAGACACTTAGAACAGTTTAACACCATTTTTAAAATTTATAAGCATCAATCTATAGTTCATCTCTCATATGTCTAATATCTGAAGTCTTTGGGGGTCTCAGTTGTTTCCTTTTTTTTGCAGGTTCCAGGAACATATTATACCCTATTTCTGCATGTGTCTGGTTATTTTCATATGCCAGTCATTGCACTTGAAAAATTATTTGGGTGCAGCAGACCTCTCCTGCTGTGCCCGCTGCTCCCCTCAGCAGTGTACTTCCGTTGATCTGCCTGTTCTGCTCCCCGCTCTCTGTGGTGAATCCTCTCACCACCCCCATATCTCTGGCCTGTACCCCAGTGCTTGTATGCATAAATAAATAAATCTTTAAAAAAAAAAAGAAAAATTATTTGTAGGAATAATTTGAGGTATAGGACATAATTACGGTTTTTTTCAGACAGTTTGTGTTTGCTTTGGCCAGGATTGTAGGGCACTGCAGTCAGCAACAACGTTAGGTTTAACATTTGAATTTTCCCATATAGTATAACTCAATATAAACAGTATAACCAGGCTGCAAAGTCTTCCAGGCTCACATGTGGATCATCTTTATCCCGCAAATTTAATCATTGGAACCATAGCTTTCTTTGGGGAAAGTTCCTAACTGATTTCTTACTTTATTTTAGCTTTGGGCATTAATTTCTATTCTGCTTGACCCGTGAGGCTTTCAATGTGAAAGCCTAAACTTGCTGGTGCTAGAAAAAGCTTCTTAGGGAAAAAGAAGTTTCCTTTTCCTTAGTCAACTCTCTAGGTTCCCACGATTACTTCAGTTTTGTTCTGCAGTACTCACTAGTTCGTTAGATCCTTAGGATTTTTTTTTAAAGATTTATTTATGCAAACAAGAACTGGGGTACAGGCCAGAAGCATAGACGAGGGGTGGTGAGAGGATTCTCCAGAGACAGAGCGGTGCACAGAACAGGCAGATGGACTGAAATACACTGCTGAGGGTAGCAGCGGGTGAAGCAGGAGAGGTCTGCTGGGCCATGTGGGTCACCTTCTTGGCTGGGGCTTGAACTTGCGCTGCTGTGCAGTGGATGCTTTACAGAGTGGCGTTCAACCCGCTGCACCACCAGGGAGGCCCTGTTCCTTAGGATTTTAAAGAGATTTTTTAAAACATATTATCCAGAGATTTTTGGTATTTTCAATCATTATAAGAAACCAGGGTATACTGTATGCAATTCTGCCATTGTGTTTTGAAGTACACAGGCACACTGGCAGACTAAAACTGTTTTGTAGATCAGCATATTTCTTGCCCAGAGCCACAGAGTCAATTAGTGCCACAGATTGAAGGAGAACCCAGGTGCCTACCACATAGTTCTTGAATTCTACCTACTATGTCACTGTCATATTACCCAGTTTATGGCCTAAGCTACAAGCCTGCCTGGTTCTCCATGGCGGCAGATGAGAAAGCAGGTCATGGAGCTCATATGGGCCAGGAAAAAGTCTTTGTGATGAGGCAGCAGGAGACACACTGGTAGCAACAGTGGCAGCATCCAGCAGCCCCCTGGCCCCGTGCCCATGAGAGGTGTCTGCCCCCTTCCCCACCACCACGCGGCGCCCTTTTAGCTTTTATGTGATTTAGAGACAAAAGCTGGCACAGGGCCAAGTTTAGGCCGCGTTTACAGAAGTATGTTTAGTGTATGTGAGCTATACGTCAAGGACTGCATCTCAAGGATACGTGGGAGCTACTAGGCCACCTGTGTGCTGGAAGGTCACGGCGAAAACCAGTCAAACTCTGGGAAAACTTTTCCCATGGGTCATACATCAAGTGATGCAGGACTATTAATCCCCAGTGTGATCTCCCTGCCCTTTCTAAATGCTGGCAGAATGACTTTGTGTTCCTTCTGCTTTGCCTTCTAATAGCAGCTTTCCCAGTGGGCCACTCTGCTTTCTTCATTTGGTCCTTAACCACCCTGCTTTCTGTAGGAACCTCCAGGAAGTGTTGGCAACTTTTCCAAAGCAGTGGTATTCCGGTTCATGGCTGTAGTGGCAGGAAATGGGGGGTGGCACAGGAGCAAGGTTCGGGATGGTTCTGGGCAGACGGGTCAGGGAAGGAGAGTCTTGGAGCCCTCGGTGGCTTTTCATGCTTTATTTAGTAGAGGTGGCCAGGTACATGGCAGGCAGGGGTGCCGGGGGGCTGGGAGGCCTACCAGCCATCTCACCCTCTTGGCTGCTTCTTCTCTCTCTCGCTGCTGCTGCTGCTGCTGCTGCTGCTGCTGCTGCTGCTGCTGCTGCTGCTGTTGGGCCTGTCAGTTGTCTCGGTTCTGTCGGCCGGTCCTCGTAGTTCTGTCGTCCTCATGACGCCGCCCATTTATGCCCGTGTCCAACTCAGGTGCGCCCACTTGCGCATGTCCACCCTGGAATGCTCGCAGCACCGCAGGTGTCCATCATCATTGGTAGGAGGGTGGAAATACCTGATCAACCTTTACCCTACAATGGCCCTGTCCTTTCCTTCCTGTCCAAGTATGCTGGTCACCCTCTGGACGTAGCCTCAGAAATAGGGAGATCAGTGTGGCAGTGAGACCGGCCCATCAACAAGTAAGCGTGGGCCTTCTTGACCACTGTGGTGGACTGACTACAGCTGCTGAAGAAGAAGCTCTCCTCAGCCACCTGCCATCCCTTCCATACTATTACAGCAGTCCCTCAGGTGCAGCTTTGTAGAACCTTCATACCCGAGTACTGGAGGGCTCTTACACATGAGTATAAATTTCTCCATCTGTGCTGTCATCTGTGACTACCAGAAGTTGATCTTGGAATGTGTTTAAGCAGGTTGGTAGAACAGAAACTCAAAGAAACCTGTCATTTTGGCATTGCACACCTAAGCTTGATCATTGAGACTGTGAACACGAGTCTGTTGGGGAGGGGGGATTGGGGACTGGCTTAGGAGACTCAAAAATGACTGGGAGACAGAAGGTTCAGGCTATGACAATATGACATGAAAGCTTGCAATGACCTACCTAGCCCCTGCAAGGGAAGCCCAGTGCACAGACACCCCAGTCACAGACCTACCCCCCCTCTTCTCCTCCCCTCCCTGATGAAATTGATTCCCATTATAGAGCTTAGGCACCTAAGCTTTCCTTCCCAAGGATCCTCAGCAGATGCTACAGGTATAATCAGGCACAGGTGTCTGGAAAGAGGCCAGCAAGGGCAAACAATGGGAAAAATGCCCAAAATGTATATGAAATTACCTTGAATGTCAACTTGGTAGCACGAAAGCAGGTTGACACAGTGAAAAGCAGAACCACGCTGTTAACACTTTACAGTGTGTTATGGCCAGATAGCGCTAAGTTGCCAGGATTATGTTACATTTTAATTTTCAACAGTTATATTTTCTGACATTTTTGAGCATGGTATTTCTGTTGATATTCGAAAAGAATTGTGGATAATGTAGCATACGGCTATGGATTTCTTTTTCATTGAAGAGATTTCACTGAACTTGCTACCCCCCAAAGTCTAATGTGATTACACTCAATGTCTGCCATTGCCTCGGAATAATGAGAAGATAATTGGCAAGTTAAGAAAGGAAGATAATTGGAAGGTGGGATTCATGAAGCAGAAGTTGGATCTATTCTCTAAAATAAGGGCCACGTCTTGCTTACAGTCAGGACTAGGCACGTACACCTCCAGCTGTAGGGACTCTGTGGTAATAAGCCACATTTCCTTTCCTCTCGGAACTTAAGATCTAGACAGCTGCCTCCATGACTGCTTTTACTCCATGTCACCTGCTGTTTCCGTGGGCCAGGGCTGGGCTTTGCTACGGGGCATGGGTGAACCTAAGTTTTGCTGGCGACAGTGGTCTGAGGTTCCAGTGGACAGGCACTTTTTAACACTGGTCACCTCTATTTGACCCCGCTCCTGAGCTTTTGTTTCTGCTCTTAAGCTGAGGTAACCTACACTTCTCATTTACCAATCAAGGTCTCACTCTGTAACCTCATCACTCATTGTCAGCGAAGGGCCACCTGCTCATGATGGGACCAGAGGAGCGCCTTGATGGTGGGCAGGGAAAGCTGTGTGGGAGCTGAGGTGTGGAAAGGCGGGAAGAGAACTCTTACTGAGTGCTTGTTCTTCGCCAGCGCACCATTCTGGGTACTCTCATAACTCTACTCATCTGCTGTCAAGAAAGGACAGAGGTGGCATAACACTACAGGGAGGGAGGCCCACCTGTTTTCCCTGCAATAGATGAGTTGGTACTATGTTGGGGAAGTTCCCCTCTGCAGCGACAGGAAGATGGCACTGGAGCAAGGTTCAGGATGATTCTGGGCAGACGGGTCAGGGAAGGAGAGTCTTGGAGCCCTCGGTGGCTTTTCATGCTTTATTTAGTAGAGGTGGCCAGGTACATGGCAGGCAGGGGTGCTGGGGGGCCGGGAGGCTGGCAGGCCTCCCAGCCCCCCCAGCCCCCGACGCATCTCACCCTCTCGGCTGCTTCTTCTCTCTCTGCTGCTGCTGCTGCTGCTCATCAGTACTGTCAGTCCTGTTGGTTCTCTCGGTTCTGTCGGTCGGTCCTATTGGGTTGGTCGGTCGGTCGGTCCTTGCTGTTCTGGTGTCCTCATGACGCCGCCCATTTAAGCCCGTGTCCCAACTCAGGTGCGCCCACTTGCACATGACCGCCCTGGAATGCTTGCAGCACCTCAGGTGTCCATCATCAGTGGTGGGAGGGTGGAAAGACCTGATTATTCTCTGACCCTACAAATGGGGTAGGGGATTCCAAATCTCAGCCAGCAGCTGTATGACTCGCGCAAGTCACTCTATCTCTGTGCGCCTTGTAGATACTTCCACATCTATAACCGAGCATGTGGATAGTGCCTGTTCTCAGGGGTTTTCAAAGGAAAACTGAGATACTTTATGAAAAACATTCAGGATAATATTTGCACATAAGTGCCATGGGAGTACCACTTATTATTACAAATACTAGGTACTAGGAATATTCTTTGCCCCTCTCTCTCTGTGTTAATAACCCTTAATGGAGCAGAACTTGGCTAAGGCTGTAATTGCACATACGTTGTGTACAGGTCTCGGGACTCCAGGGCCTAACACAGAAGCCTGCCTTCGAATGCACATGTGTTAGAGATCCTATACACCTGTGGAAACTCAGAACTCCCCAGTGGACAAGAGGCAGACCTCTTTACAACTGGCAGCCTCTGAGGGGAATGCCATCAAGGATTTGCTTACATAAATTCGGACTGCTTTTTAATTTTCAGAAACATGTTCACCGTATAAACTGAGCTGCACCTGTGTATAGAGGATGAGTCATCACTCTAAAATATTTAATGAGCACCTGCTTTGTGTCATTTGTGAGACACAGAGAGGATGAAGGACTAGTCTCTGACCTCAGAGCATTGTTCATTTAACAGGAGAGGTAATAAGATAGTGCCTACACTAAAGCCTTATAAGGCTAAATGGGAACATACACATAGCTGTTGTAAGCTGAAACTAGGTAAATAGTAATGCTTGTAGGTTTTTTTGTACAGCCCTTAAGAATTGCAAAGTGCTATAAGAGTTAGGAAAGGGAGGGATCACTTCTTGCTGGGGCATCTGGGAAGGCACTGAAGCATGAGTAGGCTTTAACAGGCAGAACTGAGGGTTCTAACAACACCCTGGAGATGAACCTGAAGGTACCGGTGTGTAAAGTGTGTTGGCTGCCACATCAGATGCACATGGAGACTGAGTGAATAACAAGGCTGGAAATTTCCATTGGGACTGGACTTAAATGCCAAGCTAGAAAGTTGGGTTTATTTAGTAAGCAGTGGAGAGTCATGGGGGATTTTGGAACAGAATGACATCATCAAAACTGCCCTTTTGGAAGGCACTCTGACAACAAGATACAGGAAATGCCATGTCCTCTGGCCACCTGTCTCTAGAAATGATGTCTTTCTCTTCTGTGTCATCGATCTCTCCCCAGCGATAAGCAATAGGAGCCTACTGCTTTCAAAGAAAAGGCCACTGAAAGTCTTTCTGACCACAGTCCCAGCTTCCTCCTCATTTCCCTACTGCTCTAAATGGCAAAACTTGTACAGGGAAAATGGTGTCTATGATCCTGTTTCTACTTCCTCACCGTTTTCAACTTGCTCTAAACAAACTCACACACACAGGTATGTTGTGCTCAATACTTATTTCAGGGTTGCCAATGTCTTCCACAAAGTCACATCCAGTGGTCATTTCTCCACCTTCTTGCTGCAACACTCTTGATTTCCACAACTCTATACGCCCCCATTTTCCTCATCCCTTTATAAACTTACCTTCTCAGGCTCCTTTGCTGCTCTTTCTTTTCTACCGAACCTCTCATTGGAACACCCACAGCTCAACTCTACCTTCTCTCTTCTTCCACATCAGTACTCTCTTATAATTGTTTGACCCAGTTTCAAAGTTTTAAGTTATCTACATGCTAATGATACATTTTTATCTTCAGCACTCACTTTCCCTGCACTTTAGATGCATATATTTTACCATCTTCTTCACTCTCTACTCACAGGTCCAATAGCATCTCACTTTCTTATCATGGCAAAAAAAGGATATCCCTCTTCGTCCATGCATTTCTCCCAGTCCCACCACCAAGGACCAAAAACTAAGTATCATTCGTGCTCTTCCTTCTCCCATCCAGGACACCCTAGCCATCTACTTGTTGACAAAGTCTGCTGGCTCTAACTCCAAAACATATGAAGAGTCATCTTGGTCTGAGTCACCATCACCTCTTGCCTAGACCACTGTTACTCTCCCAACTGGTCTCCCCACTTCGTTTTTTGTTTCTCTCTATTATTATTATATGGTTTATTATATAAATCATCAGTAATTATAGGATCTCTAATTAATTCTTCAAAGGGCCTTCAGTGTGAGTAAAAATGTGAGTCTGATCATACCACTCATCTGCTTGAAACCATCCAATAGCTTCTCATTCCACTTGCAATAAAATCCAACCTCCTTCCTGTGACCTTCAAGGGCCCTGCAGGATCTGGCCCCTGCATGTTTCTTAAGTCTCATCTTGTACCACACTCCCTGTTTTCCTCTATATTTCAGTCTCATTCTTTGCTGTTCTGTAAACAAGCCAATTAAAGCCTCTTCCTAATTGTTCTTGCATAAATGTCATCTCAGAAAGGCCTTTCTTTTCCAACTAAGGTAGCTTCCCTGCCTTGACATTACTTTCTAATATGTCAGCTGTTTTATTGTCTTTATATTATTTATCTATGAAATTAATCCCTGTTCTTTAAATGTTTACTACCTGCCCCCAGTTAGAACGTAAGCTGCATATGAGTAGGAACCTTTCTCTCCAGTTTGCCACTTATCACCCATGCCTACAGCGGTACCTGGCATGCCGTTGACATACAAAAAATATCTATTGAGTGAATGTTGAATAAGTTAGTTGGCAGCAGAGTGGTTACTGCAGTAAATCAGACAACAGGCAATAAAGCTTTTAATTAAGTCGGTGGCAGTAGGAAACAAAATGAAGAAAAACAAATCAATATTAGACCAAACCTACCCAGATTTCACCTAAGGGTAATTAATACTAGAAGCACCAGAGAACTCTTCCTAGGTTGTCATTTAATACAGTGTCAAAACTGGGATCACAAATCAATTATGTAATATATAATTGTTTATTCACTAATCAAAAAAAGAAGAAACAAAGGAATTTATCGGTAGAACTTGCTATCTGGAAGTTACAGGTGTGAAGGAAAGAGACAAATGATGATTCTAATATCTTGCTGTTAAAGCAGAGCAGGAAGTTTGGAAGAATTTTTATGGTTGGGAGGGAGGATGACAGGTTTGGCTTAAAACAAGCTGATTTTTGCTCTACTGAGGTTTCTGATAGACACATGCAATGGCAATGTAGGTCTAGGATTCTACAAGGGAACTAAGGAGGATATAGTGATTGAAGATACCAGCACAGAGATGAGAGTTTACAGTAATGCAAGTGGGATTCTTTGAGGAGTACAAAACAACCAAAGGATATCAGAAACACTTATTTCAAGGGATGTGTTTATCACATCTTTTAGCTTACAGGATGTGCAAACTAGAAAGTATGGATTATAATAATCTCTGATTTCCCCAGCTACTTCCCCGTAGTTTATCCCCTCCCTTGAGCAATCATGTGGATTCTTCCTCAGCAGGGGTCCCCAAGTACTGGCATTGTTATCCTCCCTGACATCAGCCTCATAACATATGCTCCTCACACTCATGGGGAAGGATATTAAGATAAGCAGCAAAGAATGCTTTTGAATGACTTTGAGACCTGTTGGGAGAAAAGCCTGACTTACAGAGTCATTACCACTATTTTATTTTCCCAAGGCAAATGCGCATTCTGATCCTTTAAACAGCAGAAACAATGCAGCCAGCAGCCACAATCTCACCCAGACTTGTAAAGCTTTTTGTAAATCTGCCTAATGTTGTCAGTTGAAGCAATGTTATAATTTTTATCCACTGCCAATGTGTGACTTGGCAAGATGAAGGAGCCCATCTGAATTTGTAGCAGAGCTGGGATGAGGTCCTCAGACCTGTAGGCCTATCCTCTCAGCTCAAAACAGCAGTTGGCAGCAACCTCAGACTGTTATCCTTCCCTGTCTCTTTGCCAGTAAGCAAGGCCTCATCCTCCACACTGGACTTCATCCTGAAACCCTGTTGGGAGCCAAGACCTAGCAGAGACTGATTGTTCTGCTTCCTTTGGCAGATTGGCACTGGCCAGTGTCAGGGCTTGTGAGGAGAGTATATAATAGGGTCCTTAATGAGGACATGACAATGAGGATTTTGTTTCAATTGAAGGGCTTATTTGTCCTCTGTCTGTGCCTAGATCCCATAAGGCAAACCTGGTGGCAGGGTCATGGCTGGGAGGGGAAGGGTAGAGGCTGTAAACTCAGCTCAGAGGACAAAGTAGCAAGTGGTCCAAGACTCTCAGCTGCTACAGTAAATGGAACCTAGAACTTTGCCCTGGGCCTTGGGATTTGGGCTTCAGCAAAAAAAAAACAGGGCTGGGTTTGGGTGGGCAGAGTAGACTGACACCTACTGAGCAAGACAGGACAACTCGAATTTGAATTCTGGAAAAGGTTCTGCACCTAGTGAAAGAAAAGAAGTATGCTCCATTGGAACAGTGACAATGTGGCTTGTTAAATCTGTCCCCAGGGCCTGCAGGAGTACCTGGCACATAGTAGATGTACAAGAAATATTTGGTGAAAAAAACGAGTGAGTGAAAAAAGATTTGAATAGGAATTCTAAATCTTAGAATTTTATCAATGAATGCAGCTTATCTAGTGGAAACCTTTCCCTAGATTTCACTGGAAAAATCAGATTTGTATAGCATTCCTGGCAAAAAAGCCAAGGACCCATAGAGGTTTATTTTAGAAAATATTCTGATGCACATTTTCTCCCTTTTTGTTTTTCTGTAGACCTAGTCCCATATTGAGTGTTTCGAGAGTTTTTTCCCTCCAGAGCTGGTAAAGGTCATAAATCTGATTTCCCCATCCTACCTGTATCCCTGGGTTACTGCCATGCGCTGCTCTTCTGGTAACTTGGATTTTCATTTTCATGTTGAGCTCCGCTTAGTGTGACATCAAGGGCTGTCCTTATGAAATATGCACGTTCAGCTGTGTATATGTGTACATGCATGTGTGTATATGTGCATGTAAGCAATTTTAATGTCCTGGCAAAGGGAAAAGAACTAAAGGGGCAAATGAAGGGTGTTCATTCACATATAAGCAAAATGATGAGGCACTTTTCACCCTGTCACTAGACTGACTAAAAGTACTAGAAGGAAAACCCCTCAGTAGAGAGTTGCTCTCAAATTGGCCCTAAGTTAGAGCTCTCCAGTTCAAGGAAGTGGTTAGCGTCCCCAAACAAGCAAGTGGCTGAGTCCACTAACTCTTAGCAGCACCACGGTCATTATAAAATCACAAGGCCCGTGGTGGTATACAATGCTTGCACTTGCCTGTGCAGATGACTTTGGGACAGTAGATACCTCCCCTGTGAGAACTTGGAGAGATGCCCCACTCCCCTAGATCAGACTGAGCCTAGTTCCTTAGGTTGCTTTGTTCAGAAATCAGAGACATATCCTTTCAGCCCTCCTCCCAGCTTCTGCCACCATCCACAGAAACTGTTGAGGAAAGAAAACTGATCTTGTTGGACCCCTTTCTTGGTAAATGGGCAAGACTCTTATTAGAATTGGCAGGTGTCAGAGTCAATACAGGAGAATGAGTTATTTAATACAAAAACAAACAAAAAACAGCAACTGGAATATGAACCAGAGGGTCTCCAGAAAATGTTTGATGTAGCTCTCTATCCTAAAAAAGAACTGATCTTTTTAATTCGTCTTACAGAGAATATAGAGTGGTAGCCAACAATTTCTTCTCTTAGTCCTTCTACTTTGTGGCAGCTACATAATGACAGCTAACATTTATTGCTTACTATGTGCTGGACACTGTCTTAATTCTCTTAAGCACATTATCTCACAGCTTCATTTAATCCTCATGATGGTTCCCATGAGGCAGGTACAGTTAATATTATCCCTAGTCTTTTGATCATGAAGCTAAAGCTTAGGTGGAGAGTAAGTTTTCCTGGGTTTTATAGCTTCCAGGTGATAGTGACACGATTTGAATTGAGGCCCTCTAACTTCATAATAAAATCTATTAGCCAATGCATATCTATAATAGGTATGTTTCTTCCTTGCCCTCTCTTCCACAAGCAACAGTCTTGTTCAGTCTTAAGCTAATGGCTGTGGCAACGGAAGTCAAAGATTTTGTGAAAATTTTGGCTTTTTTCATGGAAGAGGGGACTTCACAACAACTGCCACGCCCCCTATCTATGGGTCAGAAAAACTCAAAAATAAGTATTTTGTGGCTTACTTTACACATTTATTCTTTAATAAAGCCTTGTTATGACTGAGCTATGACTAGACAGTAGTTACTTTTAGTAAGGGATGGAGAACATGTTGGGAACATGAAGGGTATCGAGGCGGGGCCTTACGCATTTACTTCCACGAGGGAACTAAGATTAGATTGTAGAGGGGTGCGGGCTCCCGGCACACTTGATGGAGTAAACTGTGCCTGGTTGATGAACGCATTTCCATTACTCAGGACTGGGTGAGAGAGTTGGGGCCAGAACAGGTTCTAAAGCTCAAGTTTCCCCAGTTCTCTTTGTCAGCTGGATACCAGCGTCTGCCAGAGCACCGGGGAAGGGGGTGGGAATTGAGGACTCAGTGTCTTCAGGATACAAGGATTTATAAATTTATAATTCCAGGAGCCAACCCAGATGAACTGCCAGGTTTTTTATTTATTAAATGACAGAGATGTCTAGGCACTGAGTCATCGCCAACGGGCAATGTTGCTGGAGTACTGGTTCCCTATGTGTGATGCGGTGTAGCTGTCATTAGCTCAAAGGCCCATTCCAAGCCCAGGCATTTTTGACACACTACATCACATTAGCAGGATCTTCCCAACACAGCCCTTGGGCCTTGCTCCATACAGCAGAGCAGCTCTCATCAGTGAACACGTTCATGTCTGTGCCAAGCTACCCTGGCCCAACCCCTGTCCAGAGTCCTTTCTTCTGCACTTGACACAGCTCTTTAGGCTAACCTGCTGACTGCTGATCAGTGCACTGATTAGGATGACCCCAGATGGCACCTGCTTAGACTCGGTCCACACCACCACAGTGCATACCTGAAGCCAGCCCTCCTGACTCTCACTGTACTTCACACACCAACAGGGGACCCTTGCTCACAGGAGCACTCTGACCTTAGCTGTACATGAGTCCCACCTTTTGAGGTCCCACCTTCACTCTGATACACACCGAGGCGAGTCCGTTACCCACCAGCGTGTATCCTACAATAACGTGTCCTTGATACTGACCTCTGCGGCCTACTCTTTCCTGTGTGAGGCAACTCCCTCTTGAGCAGATCCCAACATCCACCTGGTGAAGAATTTCCAGTGATGTCTGTGCTGCACTATACTGGTAAGGTGTGCTCAGGGCACAGCCCTCAGGTGCATCAGCCAAATAATTTTTTCAAGAGTTGGAAATTTTATATTAAGAGAGGAAGCATTGGGGCCTCAGCCTTTTGGCCAAGGTCCAGTGCAAAGTAAAAAAATGAAGTCGTTTCATGATAAGAAAACACAGAACTTCTTTGGATGTGTTTATACTGTTGATGGTTTAAAATTGTTTCTTCTGGAATTACAGAGAGGAGGGTGGACACCAAAATCTTTTTGTGATTAGGACTTCCTGAGGCCCTCGTTGACCCTGACCTGTTTGTCCACACACTGTGAGACAGCCATCTGCCATGACCCCGTATGCTTCCCATCATCAGCCAACTCTTAGAATAGTACAACCAGATCTACAGCTGGGTTTAATATTCATCTAGAATACACAGGTATGGTCATAGCAGGTGTTAAAATATTAAAATGCTTCCAATCCTATTGATAAACAGCCACTTCCCTGAGTCAGCCCCATCTCTTCCTTCCTCCATACAGCCCCAAATTGCCTCAATTTCCCTCCTTAAGATGACCAGAACTCCTCATGATTGAGCCGTTGAGACTTAAGAGCATCCTAAGCCAGTGTTCATACTGATGGACTACTGCCTTTGCAACATTTGTCGTTAAATATTTTAATGTAGTCCTCTCCCCTAACTGCCGCGCCAGATATGATACAGCGCTCTAGGACACACTACCTACATACACTCGCCACTCAGCAAATCCAAGGCCGCATGATTCCAGTGTTTGGTTCATAGTGCATGACAATCACTGGCCCACACTGCCAGTTCCCATGCCACACTGCCAGTCCTCTGCCTCGAGCCAGTCGTTGTGCAGACTGCACCTCAACTAAGCGCCTCGTGAAGCAGCCCTCCAGATACTTGCCAATTTCCATTCACCATATGGCAGGTTATAGCCATGCCTCCCTCCATTCATACACTGCTGCTCTCTATCACACTGTACCCTGGACAACCCATGGCCTGGCCAGCGTGCACTGCTCCAGCATGAGATGACTGACTAGACCAGGTCCACAGGGCTGGGGCCACTCCTCCCTAACAGATAATCTAAGACCAGAGCAGGATTCCGCTTGGCATACAGTGTGTCAGTCCCCGATGTGGATCCCACACCATGCTTTCACAGCATTAGGTGAAACCAGTATCCCTAGCACCACTCCCAGCAATCCAAAGGGCCTCCTAAACAGTGTCAGATCCACAAACTCTCTTTCTCACCAGCTAATCTCTACCTCTAACTGGCTCTAGCACCTACTGTCCACACAGCACTAGGTAATGCCTGACCAGACCAGTTTTCACATCAAACTGACCAGATATTAATTCACATAGCCAGTCCTGACATCCTGAAACAAACCCTGAGTAGGCCACAGAACAAACATCTGCCTGTAAAACTTGAGGAAAACTCTCAGCAGACCAAGGAATCTTCTAGAAGCTGCTGAGATAGCGAGAGCCCACAGGACAAAGCCCCCACCCACTCCATGAAACACCCTGTGAAGAGACCAGCCTATGGCCGTATTATTCATATCCATCTCTTCCTTCCCTTCCCTTCTCTTTTCTTCCCTCTTCTCTTCCTTTCTCCCCTTTACTCCCTTTCTCTGTCCCCTGTTCTCTTTCTCACTCAGTCAGTATTAGTGAATTGTTATAATAATTATGAGGTGCCCCCAGTCACATTTAGGCCAGGAGCAAATTTGGGAAATATTTCAGACAATATCAGCCCCTCAGGCAGCACTGCTGTGGGAGACTGGGCCTTCTGAATGAGAATCTGTGCCTGGGGTTTTTGCTCCTGGCACCAGAACATTGTGGAACAAAACCCCCCCTTTCTAACCAGGACCCCAGGCCAGCTGCCAGTGATTTTTTTAAAGATTTATTTATCTATGCTTATAAGAGCTGGGGTACAGTTGTACTCCCGTGGTTGTGGGAGTTGAGAGGATTCACCAGAGGCAGAGTGGGGAGCAGAACAGGCAGATCAACCGAAATACACTGTTGAAGGGTGCAGCTCCAGAGGCAGGAGAGGTCCACTGTGCCATGTGGGTCATGCCTTGGCTGGGGATCGAACTTCCACTGTTGCACCGCAGATGCCCCACAGTGCAGTCTCGACCCCTTGCACCACCAGGGAGGCCCTGCTGCCGGTGATTTTAAGGCCAGTTCCCAAATGAAGGACTAGATGCCTGCCAAATGCGCAGGGATTAGAGGAGACCGTGAGCAAAAACGGCAAGTAGGCCACATCTTTGGTGCCTCCTGCTACCCTAGTCCGTGCTCCATTACATTAGACGAAATCTCTGTGTAGGTTTGCTGTCCCTCTTTTAAATGAGAGATTGAAACAAACCATACATTGTCCCTCATGTCCCTTGAACGCCTGTCTGCATTTTCATTACATTCTGTCTATTCGGTGAAGTCTTGTATGTGGTGGGACTACACTCATGTCTATCCCCTGGCGTCCCCCCTCCATGTTTACAAGGTGTGGTTTTATGTGTATTTGCGTCCTTCGCCAACACATTTTAGTTACTCAGATGTTCATCCTTTTTGATAGCAATTAGGGAAAGTTTCTTAACTATTTCTTTTTAAAATTGTCTTGACTATTCTTGCATATTTACTTATTTTTAAAATCTTAGAGTCAGCTTATCAAATTTTATGAAATACTTTTTGGGATTTAGATGGCAATGTGTTGACTGTGTAAGATTGCTTTCATGAAAGTTTATATCCTCAACATCATGTCTTCCATTTATAAGCAGGTCTTTTTTAATGTTCAGTAAAGGGTTATAGTGTTCTTCATAAACGTTCTAACCTGTTCCTCCCTGGTGGCGCAGTGGGTTAAGGAGTGCACTATAAAACAAACTGCAGCCACTGCAGCAGAGTTAGGATCCCTGCCTCCGGCCAGGGAGGGAACCCACATGGCGCAGCAGATCTCTCCTGCCTCGCCCGCTGCTCCCCTCAGCAGTGTATTTCAGTCCGTCTGCCTGTTCTGCTCCCCACTCTGTCTCTGGCGGATCCTCTCACCGCCCACACCTCTGACCTGTACCCCAGCTCTTGTGTGCATAAATAAATAAATCTTAAAAAATTAAAAAATAAACCTTCTAACCATTTTTTTTTTTTTTTGGTCAGCTATGGTTCTGTCATTCAGAGGCTTTTTTTTTTTTTTTTTAGGTATTNGCTATGGTTCTGTCATTCAGAGGCTTTTTTTTTTTTTTTTTCGGTATTATACATGTGATTTTCCCCAGTAATTGTGTTTTCCAATTATTGGGTTGTCGGAAAAGTTATGTTATATTCTTTCTATGCTTTCTATGCAAAAATGCATTATGACTTTTCCAACAACCCATAGTGCTAGTATATAGAAAACTATTAATTTTGGCCTGTGAACCATCTACCCAAGTCATTTTAAAAAATACTACGAACTCTAAATAGTTGTCACTTAATTTTAAAACTAATTTCTTGTTATTTATTGCATTGGCTACGATGGTTAGAGTCATATGGAATGGTGATTGTTACTCATCACCTTTATTTTTCTTCTTCATATTAATGAAAATGTTCTAAACCATTCCCCTTTCCCCATTTGAACAATTTCTTATTTGCAGAAAGAAAATGACCTGGTCACACCTTCTTCAGTAGGAGTGAGGAATACAGTTTTAAAACAATACAGTAGTGATAATACTAGATTTCATGAAGTAGCTGCTATTAACTTAGCTATTTGACACAAGAGAAAATTGAGGTCCAGAGAGGTAAATAACTTCCCCAAGATCTCATAACTAGTATTTTATAGTTCCTGTTGTTATTATAAATGAGATATTTTTACCATTATATATCCTGATAAGTTATTGCTGATACATAGGAAGCTATTGATTTTCACAGGCTGATTTTATCTAACCACCCTGCTGGACTTTCATATTGGTTTTAATATTTTATAAGTTGACTGTCTTAGATTTCTATATATCTATAATGTTTATAAATAGCAATTTCATCTTTTGTTATCTCATCCTTATTCTCTTGGTCATTTATTTTTGTACCTTATTATATTGGTCAGAATATCACAGTGTTGAATATAAGTAGTAATAGTGGCCATCCACTAATGTTATCGAACACTTAATATTGCTGGACACTCTTGCAAGTGCCCTTATATAGTTATATCATTTAATCTTCACACCAATAGTCTGAGAGACAATACTGTTATAATCCTCATTTTTATGATGGGGAAAGTGAAGTCCAGAGAGATACTATTTGCCCAAGATCACACTGCTTGTATATATGATGAAACCAAAATCCAAATCTAAGAAGTCTGACTCGAAAGCTGGTGTTTAAAGCCAAAATTGCCTTCAGATAGCTTTTTAAAAATTTTATTGAGCAGGTTCTCTTCCATCCCTTGTTTGCTATGGGCTTTTAAATCATGCATGGGTATTAAATTTTGTCAAATGTTTTCTCTACATGTTCAGATGATTATATGGTGTGTCTCTTTAATATGTCATTACAGTAAATTACATTAAGGCATTTGATAATATTGAACTAATCCTACATTCTTGGGATAAAAAATACTTCAGCATAATATAGCATTTCACTAAATGCTAGATTCCATTTGCTTTGGGATTTTACATTTATGTTCATAAGGTAGATTAATCTATCATGTTGTTTTCCTTTCTTGTCTGTGTGATTTGGGAAAGCAGCTCATCTATTTCTATTTTATGGAACCATTTTTCTATATTCTGGAATCATTTCAAATGGAAGTTTTTTGTGATGTGAAGGTTTGGAAGCACTCACTCCTAAATTGTTGATCATTTCAATTTGTTCTATGATTTTCTGCTTCTTATGGGTAAATCCTAGTAATTTGCTTTGTCCTAGATTTTTCCCATTAAGACTCATTGGTTTAAATTTTTATGTAGCATTTTTTATTTTTTAATACCACAATGTCTGTATTTCTGATCCTATTTGGCTTCCTGGTGGTGTTCATTTCTACCTTCTTATTATTACTTACTGAAAGTTTGACTTTAAAAAAATTTGTTTTCTCTTTCAACATTTTCCAATTTTATCTTTATTGTACCCTCCCTGTATGAAATTTCCATGAGTTTATTTCACTGCATTTTTAAAAATAACTTCTGAAATTGATTATTTATTTCTCATTTGTTTTTATTTTCTAGTAAATGAATTTAAGCCATTTTTACTTCCTCTGAATATTGCCTTGAGTGTATCCAACAGTCTTTGATATAAACTCATTTAGTTCTAAAGCATTTATACTTTTAAATTTCTCTTTATTTTAAGAGTTGTTTAGAAGTGTGTTTGTGTTTTTAATTTATAATTGTATATTGCGTTGAGTCTGTGATAGGATTGGAATAGTTGATTATATCTTTATTGCTGATTTCTGTGTTTGAGTCCTGCATGGTTGAATTCTGAGCCTATATTTTCAATCAGTACAGAGAGTAGCAGTCTATTCCAGTGTGTGTTTCTGCCTGTTTGCCATTGTGGAGGCAGTGTGCTGTGACTGTTTTATATTCAGTACTATCTAGGAGTGAACATTTGCTGATATGAGAAATGAGACTGAGGGCCTCCCTGGTGGCGCACTGGGTTAAGAGATGCACTATGAAGTGGGCTGCAGCCACTGTAGCAGGAGTTCGGTCCCTGCTGCCGGCCAGGGAGGGGACCCACATGGTGCAGCAGACCTCTCCTGCCTTGCCTGCTGCTCCCCTCAGCAGTGTACTTCAGTTGATCTGCCTGTTCTGCTCCCCACTCTGTCTCTGGTGAATCCTCTGGCCTGTACCCCAGTTCTTGTATGCATAAATAAATAAATCTTTAAAAAAAAAAGAATTTGGGCCCCCCTGGTGGCGCAGTGGGTTAAGCAACACTCTATGAAGCAAATCGCAGCCACTGCAGCAGGAGTTCGGTCCCTGCTGCCGGCCAGGGAGGGGACCCACATGGCGCAGCAGACCTCTCCTGCCTTGCCTGCTGCTCCCCTCAGCAGTGTACTTCAGTTGATCTGCCTGTTCTGCTCCCTGTTCTCTGTGTGGTGAATCCTCTCACCCCCGCCCACACCTCTGGCCTGTACCTGGGTGTTTGTATGCATAAATAAATAAATCTAAAAAAAAAGAAATTAGACTGAATGTAAGCCCCCTAAAGCTAGCTGATCCATTGAGATATGGGCAACCTCTTTCCTAAAGAGATTCCTCTTTAGGTATGGAGAGAAGTTATTTGCCTTATGAGCCCTTTATGCCAGGAAGCACGTAACATGTTGAGTTAATCTAATCCTAGTGGTTTGTAGCTACCCTAAAGAGTCCTGGCCAGTTAGTTATGGCCACATTTTATAGGTCATGTGGGATTGAGGAATTGATACCATACATAAAAAATTCATCTGTCCATGGCGACTAAGATTTCTGGTTAATTTTTATTCTACTCACCACCACTACCTTCTTGCTCTTCAAACCCACGATGTCCATAGCAAAGGGAAAATTTATATATTGCCTTGTAACCTATGATATTTATTTCCTTATGTTTGTAACACTTATGCTATTATCTTGTCTCCCCACTTATATTTTACGTTTCATGAGGGCAGGGACTGATTCTTACTTGACTCCACAGTAGCTGTGCAAGTATGTATAGGGCTGAGCAAAACAGGTATATCAGTAAATGCTTGTAGAAAATATAAACAGGACTGATAAAGACCAGGGCTTCTTAGACGATAAACCAAAACCAAATACATCTTTATCCTGTGCAGCAGTCTGGATTGGTGTTTCGTCTCCCTGTCACCTTATCTATGAGAACACAGCTTGATTGTCATGTGACCCTTGCCTGTATGTCCTATCTCAGGACAGGGCCTCTTTTAGATTGCTCTCGTAGCCTCTCCCTCTTCTCACTGCTGCCTCACATACATCCTAAGAATGGTGGAATTTTTTTTAAAGATTTATTTATTTATGCAGACAAGAGCTGGGGTGTAGGCCAGTGGCATAGGGGTTGAGAGGGTTCACCAGAGACAGAGTGGGGAGCAGAACAGGCAGATGGACTGAAATACACTGCTGAGGGGAGCAGCGAGCGAGACAGGAGAGGTCTGCTGCACCATGTGGGTCACCTCCCTGGCTGGGGATTTAAGTCATGCTGCAGAGGCTGCAGATAGCTTCATAGTGCTATAACTTAACGCCTTGTGCCACCAGGGAGGCCCCAGAATGGTGGATTTTAATTTGTTTTCCAGATGAATGGAGTAGTTTTACCCCAATTGGATCACCACACAGTATTTTGTTTTCATACCCACAACACAGTATTTTGTTTCCTACCCACATTTCATATCCATATTTCATGCCCTTGCTTCCTTGACTACCCTTAATTGGGTTTTTCTGCAGAATCAATCTGACTCCCCCCCACCCCGACTTCTGTATCTTTAATGACAGTGCGGGACACAGGGACCTGACATTGCATTCAGTTAACCTCCGTGCCAGATATCCCCGTGCAGTGCACTGGATTATATATTAGCACTTCCTATTTTATGGTCAATTTTCTACCCGTTGAAGGCATTACAGAATGATTTTATATCACATGGGCCCAAGGTAGCCTTGAAACAAAGGAATACATTGGCTGAGATGTCAGGGGGATTGGACTAATTCATTACTATTGTGAAGCCGCTATCTTTACCTGCTGAGTTTGAGCATCTACATGGACAAAGCAGGTTAGCCTTGAAACGTGTGTGCTTCCAGTGAGGTTACCCATTACTGTGTGACTTCAGAATGCTTTGGGTGATGTGTCAAGTTTGGGGTATGTCTCAAATTCTGCCTTTTTTATCTGAGCTGTGTTTGCTGCAGATAAACCTTTGCACTTTCCTCACTACAAGGAAATCTTTGCAATTCAGGTGGACCTGGAGGAGAGGGTTCCGGTGGGGAGGGGGGTCCGGCTGGCATATTTGAGTGCAAAAAAATCTAATATTAAGACCACTGTGACCTTTGTGTACACTATACCCACGAGTGGCTCTTTCAAATGAATCACAGATCCTAGAGTGATGAGAGGAACTTGAAGCCAACTTATGTAGCTCCCTTCCTTCAGCAAGAGATGCTATTCTATCCCCCATCTTACAGATGAGTCAACTGAAGCCCATAGAAAAAATGCCATTATGTAGACCCAGGATCGTTGGAAGTCATCATATCTGACCCTGCCATTGTTTGCATTTTACCTGCTTGTTGATATTCTGTCTTTGGCACAGCTTTTGATCTGCTGATGCTCCCCAAAGAGTCCTACTACATTGCTATATCCTGGGCTCCTGGTAGGGAGAATTTTTACTCACAATTCCCATAATTGAGAGTAGACTTGATTCACTTCTATAGCAAATTAATGAATCCATTAATGCAGTGATACTTCCCTGAACGTCTGGAGATGCATGTTGTTCTTTCATGGGCATCTGCCATCGTCCCAACCCTTTGATGTTTATGTTCCTTGTGATGGTATTTCATAGGTCACATGTAGTCATCAGGTGGCTCTCGTAGTTTGCAGGGAGTGCATATCAGATTCAGAATCCATGTAGGTGGCCCAGCTTAATGGGACAGCCAGTTGCATGCTTGCACCATTTAGCCAGATATTAAAAATTGTTTTTGTAGAATTCGTACATACACTGCTGAGGAGACCATTTCACTGAGGTCATATTGGTTTTTGGAAATGGATAGAAGTGGATTCTTGGCCTTACTCCACAATGAAGTAAGTAATCACTACTTAGCAAGCTGTATGGCATTGGACACATGAAGCTTTCTGTCTCTATTTCCTTATTTTCTTTAGTGGGATAATAATAGTACATGTATCACAAGTTGTGAAAATTGGGCTAATCCACATAAAGAATTTAGCCCACACAATGCCTACCATATTTTAAGGATTTAATACACTGTTATTATTTGTTATAATCAACATCAGTATCATCACCATCTCTTTACATTTCAGGAACATAGATTAGTAAATAAAATGTTATAAACTGTATAATAGAGCTTCTTGTCCCTAGTAGATTCTCAAACAGAGCAACTTTTAAGGTTATGGCTATTTAAGTACTGGGAGTACACCTCAAAGCTCTCACATTTCTGGAACACGGTTTATTTGATCATATAGGTGGTTTGTCTTGAATGTGTAGTACTGTTCAAGTTTTCAAATGCAAGTTCATGTGTCCCCACCAGAGAGTAAAGTGATAAACAGCCTAGAATCTTTAGAAACAGATCCTTTCTCTGAGGTTCTCTATTCTCCTCTTGTCAGTTTTCTAAAAGCTGTATTCAAATGTACTCTCAGAAAAGAATTTCGTCGGAGGGTAGAATTGTGGCAAATGATACAACTAGGGTGGCTAACACTAATATACAAATTTTGCAAGAGAGAATTTCAAGATGTACTCTGATTACACAGCTTCAACCATTCTTTGATTTCAGCACCTACTCACATACATAAACCACCAGCCAAACTTTGGTCCTGGAAGTTGGAAGGGGCTAATGAGTCAGAAAAACCTTGACGCTACTTCAAGTTCTACAACTTCATAGCACTCGGCCAAGTCCTTAAATGTCTCTGAATGTCAATTTCCTTATCTATAAATCTGTATAGAGATAGTTTCCCAACCCTTAATCCAAAGACCTTGGGGCCAGATTAGGTTTCATAATTTAGGCAAACACCACCTTCAGTGGGATTGGGTACAGAACTCAGTAATGAACCACATCCATGTGTCTATGATGAAACATGAATATTTACACTGAGAGAGTTTCATAGGTTTTGTTACTGTATGTGTCTTGGTAGGAAACTTACAAAAACCTTTGGTTTTTCAAAATTTTTAGAATTTGGAATTACTGATAATGAATTGCAAGGAACTTACCTGACCTCATGAGATTATTTGAAGGATTGGGTGAGATACATTAGGTATAGCAAGATCTTGCAGACCCGATCGGAGATGCAGACACATCTGGGTATGCAAAGCTCCCCGATGTCTCTTCGCTTGAGATGATCTATGGAAAGGAAAACCTCAGTGAGAAGGAGGACTGTATCAGAAACCTGAGGCTGTGGGTGTGGAGGGGCACTCTGGTACAACGTGATGGTATTTGTTCCCCAGGCACTGGTCTGGGCTGGGCTGATGGGGCTGTTGGGGGTAGGAAGATGTTGCTGCAGGAAGAAGTTGAAGCTACTCTCCTCAGGTGAGTCTTACTGAGTCACGGGGTGGATGCTATATTGTTTCATGCCACGTGACAAAGAGTGCAAATATCACAAAGGGGCATTTCTACCCTTCTAGGAAGTCTTGCTGGTGGCTCAAGCTGAAGCTTCCTGAAGGGAGGCCTTGCCAGTGTTTAGCTTGAAGTGTCCCAAGAGTCCACACCAGCAGCTCTCGGAATATTTCTAATTATTAAAAAAAATTATTTGGGGTGGAATGAGGATGGAGTAGCAGAGACTGATTCTGGGAAGTTCTTCTTGGAATTTAATAGCTGCATTTGGTCCTTGTGATGGTCGTTTGGAGGAAGGAAGCAGCAATAATAACTGGTTGGGGGAAAATTTAAAAAGGAAATATTTTCTGTAGTTCTCTATTGTGCCAGTGAAACCAGTCTTGCTTGAGTTACTATTATTAAGGTGAAATCATTTTCACATGAGTGCTGGCTAAGCATGGGGAAATGCAAGTGACATGTCAACTATATAGCATTTTCCTTGTCATTTGGTAGATGTTCAGTAATGGTTTTATGTGGCTGTGTCCCCTCCCCCATTCTTGATCCCTGGCTATAACTTCTTGAGTGCGGAGAATACAGATATAGTTCTGTTTCTTCAATGCCTAGCTTGCTTCCTGACACATAATAAGTATTAATACAAAAAGAAATGTTCATTGAATGAATGAGACATGTTTATAATTAGGACATGGATATAAAAATGAGTGCCACAGAAATAATTAAAAGCCATTATCTTCTCCCAAACCAATCAAATTCCATCTGATATAAACATTAATCATTTATGTAGCAAAGAGTTCTTTAGTAGGAAGAGCAAAACGTAACTTTATCCAACTCGAAGTCTGGGATTATCACAAAACTGAGTTGGGCAGATCCAAGTGAATGTTATTTTAATTTTATATTTATTTATGCATGTAAAAACTGAGGTGTAGGCCAGAGGTGCGAGGCCTGAGAGGATTCACCAGAGATAGTGGGGAGAACAGGCGGGTCTACTGAAATACACTGCTGAGGGGAGCAGTGGGGGAGACAGGAGAGGTCTGCTGTGCCTGGCCATCTGAGTGCTAGGAATCAGGCACTCAGAGCACAGTGGTGAGAGCTGGATAGTGCTGAGACTTAACCCCTGCGTGACCAGGGAGATGTGACTCAGATGAATGTTTTCCTGTTTGTTTCTCTAAAATGTTCTGACTTTCACAACCCTTTCAAATAAATCAGAACACAGCACAGAGAGTATAAGCATTCCTTTCCTTCATATGATTTGGTATATCATAGCTTGTAACTTCTAGGTCACGTTTCCTAAGCAGTCTCTTCATTCTGGTTGATGGCTATTTTTATGAGGCCTTCATGACTTGCTGCTCGCCTAAATCAGTTTATTCCCTTGTCTGCACGCTAACTTTTAAAAAAGGCTCCCCTCTTACAGGCTTGAATCGTTATTCCTTCCGTAGTCTCTCTCTTTTTGTAATAGGGCTGATGTTTGCTCTCTTTCCCTTTACCCTGATTTTGTCACATCAGCCCATCCATTTCTCCTTAACCTCTTCTGAAAGTGATGCCTCTTCTTTGCCAGTCTCTATATGCTTTCAACATTTGAGTGGATGAATTATATTCTTGTTTGTCTCCTTCCATCTTCCAGTATTTTAATCACCACAAATTCTTGGCCTCTTTGATTGGCTGCTGCACATAGGACCTCATCTCAGAATTTTTTATTCTAGAAAATGCAATGCTCTGCTCTTGACAGTGAGGAAGGGAGGGATTCTCCACTCAGTGCGTGCCCACGATTTCCCCACCAACTCTCCTTTACATAACATGTCTGTCACTTGCCTCATAAATACTGCACACCTCTAGATGCCTGATAGAGTGTGAAACACTGAAGAGAAAATGGTGAGCATAGCCTTGCCATTGATTAAATAAGAATTGATCTTCTATATTTCATTTATGGACAATGAACTCCTTTACCCAGTAAGGGCAACTTCACAATTATTTTTATCTTTTTATTGAAGATGTATCCATTTTGATTAATCTCAGGTTCAAAATTAATTTGCATTTCTTGAGCTGTAACGTTCATCAGCCCCAGAGTGTGCTGGGGAACTGACTGACTGATCCATTCAAATATGTACAGGATATATGCACAGGAGGCCATACAATACTCCACATTTTCCCAATATTTCCTGCACATGCATTTCTGTTACTTCCTGGATTGTCTGGAGTTTCTTTATTTTGTTTTGTTTTTTGTCTGTAAACCTCAAGAAGACAGATACTGAGACCGGGCCTCTTTCACATGATTCATAAGGAAACTAGTTCAGAGCCACGTCACTCCTCTGTATTTAAAATAATGTATTTAAATAATTTCCTCTTTTTTGGTACTTCCTAAGAGGAGTAGTGACTGTTAAATGAAATAAAGATTCAATGAGGTAATACTAATCACAGTATTTTATGTGTGTATATAATATATAATCACATACTATAAATGTTTGGCTCCGATTGTGAGTCAGCTTTTACAAGTGTAAAGCTTATACGTTCTCTCCTCTGTCCATATGGATTTTCCTGTTCCACTCAGCTCAAGCTCTGCAGCAGATAGCATCTCCTCTAGGTCTCTTCTTTGGGGCCTGCCTCGCCTGCTTGATGGATGGCACCCAGTTTTCTAAGAAGTTCAGCAGAGAATTGATAAGCTCCTGTGTCGAGGTTGTAGATGTAGTGGTTGCAAAATGCCTTGTCCAGCCGCCAGGTCCTTGAGTCTCTAAGCCACTTTGAAATCTGTTTTTCTTCCTGATTCAGAAACTTTGAAGCTGTCCTTCACCAACACTGGGGAAGGTGCATGGGTTTTGTTTTGTTTTCTTTTTGTGCTTTCCCTTTTGGTATTTTGGCAGAGTAAATGATTTGAAAAACTACTGTCATTTGCTCTAGGAGCTTTGCAAATGATCTACTGGGTAAATCGCCTGGTACTTGTAAACACAGCTTTGGGCTCACAGTTCATTCAAAATGGACCAGGGAGAGACTCTCCTTAAAGGAAAATGTGTTTGATTCTTTGTTTTTGCACAAGCGAGTTTTCCAAATGTTTCAAAAAGCATCTAACTTCAAGTGATGGATTATTTTTAAATATCATTTTAAGAACAAGAGAATTTGACTGTTTAGAAATAACAATGTTGGGTCTCCCTGGTGGCACAATAGGTTAAGTCTCAGCGCTGTCAAACTATCACCAGCCAGTGTGGCAGGACTATCCCCAGCCAGGGAGGTGACCCACATGGCGCAGCAGACCTCTCCTGTCTCACCAGCTGCTCCCCTCAGCAGTGTATTTCGGTAGATCTTCCTGTTCTGCTCCATGCTCTGTCTCTGGTGAATCCTCTCGCTCCCCCCCCCCACCTCTGGCCTGTACCCCAGTTCTTGGATGCATAAATGTTTAAAAAATAAAGATGATAACGTTGGCTTTTCCTGGTGGCACAAGGACTTAAGTCTCAGTGCTATCAAGGTACTATGGTACAAGTTCAGTCCCTGGCCAGGGAGCTGACCCACATGGCGCAGCAGACCTCTCCTGTCTTGCCTCCTGCTCCCTGAGCAGTGTATTTCGGTAGATCTTCCTGTTCTTCTCCCCACTCGCTCTCTGGTGAATCCTCTCACCCCACCCTCACCTCTGACCTATCCCCTAATTCTTGTATGCATAAATAAATACAAATAAATATTTTTTTTAAAGATGACAATGTTACTTTAAAATAAAGCAATGCATTAGAGTGGATAAAAACCTCTAGACCAGTAAGTGGCTCTTCAGTTTCACAGTCTGATTTAATCCTAGATATCCCAGGCTTGAGGCAAGTAGCCAGTAGCCAGATTACTTTTAGCACCCCTGCCATCCCGTACCTTCTACATGGGCACAAAAATGCAAAGCAGCAAAAAAGGATGCTCTGACTCTGGAACTGGACTTGCCTCCTATTGTGGTCAGATTTCAGACTGCAATTCGCTAGAAAGCTGAGGGGCGTCAGCTCTGTGAGGCATTTGAAATTTTTGTTTAACCAAAAATCCCTTATTTGTCTTAATCTTTTTGGTATCGATGAAAAGTTTCACTTTCATATGTGAATAAAGAAATCTACATATGAAATCATGGTGTGGTTTACTGAGACTGAGAACCTCCAAACCAAACCTTGGGGTGTTAAGGACTCTTTACAGTGTGATTAGCACTGTCTATCCACTGAAAATAGCCCTCTCTCATCCTGCCTGCCAGTGTCCACCAAGGCTTCTACCTTTCCGCTCTGCAGTTAGTTCCTCTGATTCAAGAATTCCTGTGGCAGAATGATCCTCTTAAAGTACCAACACGTAGGAGCAGCCATGAAAGAAACAGCTAAGAGTATACTGTGAAGTGAGTCATGTTTTCTCCTTCCAAGACCCAAGAAGGAAAGGACTTGGAGGGGTTGTGGGGGGACTTGAGGTCATGCGGCCTCTGGGTGTTTAGGAGAATTCCTTGAAAAGAAGGATGGGGGCCTCCCTGGTGGCACAGTGGGTTAATAAGCAAAGCACTATGTAACAAACCACAGCCACTGCAGCACGAGTTCGATTTTGGCCGCTGGCCAGGGGGGGGACCCACATGGTGCGGCAGACCTCTCCTGCTGTGCCCGCTGCTCCCCTCAGCAGTGTACTTCTGTTGATCTGCCTGTTCTGCTC
>JAGFMF010011865.1:5513893-5564755 GCA_019455555.1 Galemys pyrenaicus | reverse complement strand
GGGGGGGAGGGATCTCCGTCTAGACAACCCTGATGGTGTAGAAGTTTCCATTTTCTTTTCCCTCTCCCGTACCCTCCCCTTCAGTTCCCCCTTCGCCCCCCCTCCCCCCAGCGCTTCCTGCCTGGAAACAAAAGATTGGTCCCCAGTAGCCCACTCAGGGCGATTTTAGTTTTCTGCTCCCCCTCTGATTGGCCGGTGAGCGGTGCAGAGCCAGGTGACGTCATAGCAGAGCTGGGCTAGGGAGCGGTTGCTAGCTGGGCTCGACCGCGGCGGGCAGCGGTGGGCAGCGGACCGTCTGGGGTCTCGCGCGGGGGGCTGCAGCTTTTCCCGGCCTCCAGCGAGCGTGCGGGGCCAGGAGGCGAGCCGGGGTGGGGAGCGGGCCGGGCCCGGGGCTGCGGCTGCGGCCGCGGGGCGGCGGCTCCCCAGCCCCGCCAGCCCGAGCGCTCGGAGGTAGAGGAAAGGTCTGGACTGGGTGGCTGGACCCGTGGCAGGTAAATCCCGCGATTTGCGGCGCCCAGCCGGCTCGGGGACGGGGTGGGAGGCGGCTGGGCGCCGCTGCTAGGCTGCCGGGCAGATGTCTGCCGGCCCGGGCCCCCCTCCCGCTCAGGCTGCGCCCCATCCTCGAGCCACTTACGTGGCTCCCCCGGAGCCCTGAGACCAGGCGCACAGTCGGCCGCTTCCCGGTTCGCTGGCGCGGATAAGTGGGTGTGTCGGGCCCTGCGGGGAGGGCTGGGGCCCTGCGCGGGGTCGGGTCTCTGACTTGCTTCTGCGGACGGGTCCTGGGCCCCTGGAGGCAAAATCCGCCCCCAAAGAGCTACGTCAGCCTGTAGGTCTCGGACGGTCTTCCCGCCCCAATCCCCCAGCCACTATAGCGGCGGCGGCAGCAGCCCCCCTCCCCCCCGCAAAGGGCAGGGGGTGTGGCCGCTCCCAGTAGGTCCCAACTGTGGTGGTGGTGGGGGGGGTAGTGTTAGCCAGACCTGAGCAAAAAGAAAAAGTAACGATTTACCTAAACGGGAGCCTTTCCCTGTTCTTTTATTTGCCTTTATCCCTCTCCCCTTTTTTATTTGGTGGGGGCTGGGTAATGGCAGGGGGATTCTTTTCTTCTCCATTGGGGTTTGGAACGGATACAATAATGTTCCTAGAAAGCCCAGGGTCCCTCAGTTGGCCTTTGTCTTTGTCTGGGGAGTAGGGTCACTGGGTCCACTGCCCCCCATTTCCTGCCCCTTCAGTTAGCACTGAGTATTGCCCTGTTTGTGAACTGGCTCTAACAAGATGACTGCTAGGGAGGGTTGAATATTTTGAGTCTTGCTTTACTGGGTTTGCCTTTCCTAGGTTGAGGGGTGGAGTGGGGGAGCGGCGGGAGGGCGGCGCCTGCCAGCAGGGAAGGAGCCAGTGGCCCCACTTGGCTTTTTTTTTTTTTTTTTGGTCCCACCTTCCAGAATCCAGTGCCAGACTCTGAACTGAGGGTTCTGGGCTGTGGTCTGTAAGAGCGAAGGAGAGAAGGGTGAGTGGCTTGGCTTTGGGGTGCATGAAGGGGGCGGATGCAGTGCTATTTTTCAAAAATGGCTTTCAGCAGGGAAGCCTTTAGCCATATAGTCTTGCTTCCCTCATGGTTTTGCAGAGTCAAATCCAGGCCAGCTGTATGGCTATCTGAGGTGTTGGAAAAGAAGGATTCCATTCCTGTTGGTGACAGCACTGTGGCCCTGTTCTGGGATGACCGAGGTATAAAGGTCAGTGCGGGTTTCACTGGACCATTTGCAGAATTATCATTGGGCAGGTCTGATTTGGTCCTTGAGGCCCCCTAATCAGGGGTGCCTTTTGGCCAAGGGGTTTGTGGCAGTGGATGACTAATAGACCTGGGCGTGTCAAGAGAGCCTGGTAAGCTTGTTTCTGGATACAAATATTATACTCCTCTCTCCCATGAAAGAAGCAAAATGGGAAGAGACTGGGGTACATGCTGAGTAATAGCTGACAGCTGAGAATCTCCAGACTACAAGGACCTTGGGATGTCAAGGAGCCAACCCTCCAAGCAGGCGAGTGGGCCTCCTAGGAGAGCCCTAACAGAAAAAGAATGTTCACCTGTGATGGGTTCAGGCCCATCACAACAGCCACAGACACCCTAGAGACATCCCCACTAGCTGGCCATTCCTACATGTTGCAGATTTTCTGGCTGGAGGTGGAACTGGTGTATAGAGTAAGCAAGTTCACTGATGACCTGGAGGGCTAGAAAGGGGCATACATGTGACAGGTGAAGGCAATGAGGGATACCTTGGGAACGGGGAGGTACTGACTCGGCTACTATGAGGTCAGAGGCTTAGCTACTGTGAGGTCAGAGAGGATGGCCAAGGCAAAAATAAAAGCTCAGATCTAGAATTGAGACACATTAGGCAGGTAGGACCAGGTAGACTAGGTAGGACAAAGCAGTAGGTAGGGAAAAAAAAGGTCAGAGTCTTACCAGGAACTGGAAAGTCCTGATTTACCTGGGGGAAATGGGGAACTAGTGGTGGTTGAGGCATCTGTGGCTCAGCCCAGACTTAGAGACACCATTTCTTGATATTTAGGGAATCAATAGCATTCCCACCTGTGTAACCCACCTTCAGGAGCAAGTAGCTCTGGTCAAGGCAAGGAGAAGAGACTCGATGTGCAGCAGCCTCAACAACCGGCTCTTTCCTCCTGGGTAAGGAGAAGGGAGTGGGGGGGTCAGGGCCCCAAAGGGGAGTGGAGGGAGCTTTGAATCTGGGCAAGACAGGTAGGTTGATTGCTTTTACATGGGGTGGGCCAGGGCCAGGTCTGGGGCTGGTCTCCTGCCCCAGTCACAGTGTTATTGAACCTATGCTCAAAAAACACCCTTGTTTCCTGGGGACCATGGGGACCCAGTGCAAGTGAGGGAGAGGAAAAACCACTGCCCTAGAAGGTAAGTGCAGCTGGCATTTGGGGGTGCATCATAAACCTCAGCTGCCCTGTGGTCCTTCACCCTCTCCCCCTGCCAGAGGTGTGGTGTTTCCCTCTGCAGGGCCTGGTGTGTGTTCCCCAGCCAACTGGGCACTCTGAGGCTTCTCCAGCAGGGGGCAGAAAAGGGCGCATAGCACTGTGCCAGGCCTGTGTCCTCCATCACAGGTGTGAAGCCCCAGCCTCAGATCAAGTACCAGCCATACATTTAAGACCTATTTAGAAATAACAGAGACACAAATGAACCCCCGGATCTGCCAGGTTATTTCGATTTACCCCCAGAACTATGTCGTTTCCTACTGTGCTTCTTGACCTTGCATTTAAATATGCCCTGATTACTGGAGTCATTTATATAGCCTCACCAGGAGTTAGTAGGAAGTGCGAATCAATGCAATAGATCCATGTCTGACTTGCACATCAGGTCAGTTTTCTGCAGGTTGGGGCAATCTTCCCTGCACCCTGGCAGGGGATCTGATGAGGAGCAAAATAGGGGAGGTGGGCCTTGAAGACTGGAAAGAGAGCAACACTCTGCTGGTGGGGAGAGGAGACCTTTCCAAACGTGTGGTCACCGAGCGTCCTGGGCAGCTGATCACTGAGCTGAAATAGGATGTTTCTTAGAGGGGGACACCCAGATTTTGGGTGAGGTGCGAGGGACTTGCATTGGGAGAAGGAAGTTCCTTTGGGGCTAGAAGACCAGGACCCGGTGTAGACGAACCCTGAGCAGTGGGCAGTCAGAAGGCAGGCAGTCTGGTCTGAGTGTTTCTGCCTCTCTGGGTCTTAGTTTCCTTGCATTTCAAATGATGAGGTTAGTGAGGTGGTTTTTGAGATGGCCATGACATGTTAGGACGTGGATCCATTGGTTTTCGGTAATAAAGACAGGTCACTAAGGGAATTCCTCTCCCCCTTCCAATTTACTTTTCTAAATCACATTCTTTTTGGTGTGCCTTCCAATTCGAGGAGCAATACGAAATGTACAAACCCTACGCACATTTCATTGTTCAGAAGTGTGCCTTTACCCTCATTTCAGTGTGACTTGGGGAATAGGAGGGAAAGGAGAAGGCCAAATGGAGACTCTACTAGGGCCCTATATAACCAAGCCCCTGATAAGCTCTAGGGGGGGTGAAATAACAGATCTATGCCGTACAGATATTCACTAGTGGCCCTGAAGGGATAGGAATGAGGCTGGAAGAAGGCCCTGGCTTGGGGGTGTAGATTCTTTTTCTCTTTCTCCCCCATCTCCCTCTGAGCCAGGTGGGCTATTTATTTATTTATTTGTAATTCTCCCTGAAGAGAGACTACCCCTAACAATCAGCACAATCGCGCCCTCTAGTGACTGCAACAGGCACACTTTGGGCGGTGCTCCCTGTGCATCCCATGCTAACTGGGCAGTGCTAGCTAACCTGGTACAGCTGTTACTCCCCATGGAGGAGGACTCCAGTCCTTCGATTGATGTCTAGAGACACTCAGGCAGCTGCAAATGTCCGCAGCCTCTCTTAGATGTGGTGGGACTGGGAGTGGAGAGAGAAGATGGCTCTCTTCCCAGTGCCCAGTTTCCTTCTATGGGCCCATGAATGGTTCTAGAACTCCTTTCCCGGATATCGTTAGTGCTGGGCTAGGCACTTGTCATGGAAACATGCTGTCGTGGAGAATGCCCCCTGCCCCACAGCAAGGTGACAGCTCTTATTCCTAGACAGCTGCTGGCAAGAAGCAAGGCCAGGGTGCTGATGAACACAACATGTTGCATTGGTCCTGTCCACAGCGTCCAGCAGGAGGCTAAGCCACAGGTGCAGACTCTACAAGGCAGTATAGACACATAACACAGTACAGAGTGGCATGATATTTGACACATGATATGGATTAGACACATGGCATGCACACAACGTAGATACAGCACACCTGCAGCCCAGTGCAGATCCTTGGTGCATACACATTACGGCACTGTCACAGCACATGGAACATGGTGTGAACACGATGTAAGCATGACTATGGGCCAACACCACACGATACAGGCTTGACACACAATATCACGTAGCTAGGCCACAACATACATATACACACGGTACAGGGGCCAATGGGTGCAGGGTGGTCCAGGAACTGGTGTTTGACCCCACGTGTGCTCATGTGAAGGATGCATCCCCAGCTTACCCCTAGACACGCAAAAGCAGTGTGGCACCAGCTGGAACCCTGTGTCCTACCAGGTACATCTGCATTGACTGCATCTGTGCACCTGGTGGGTTTGAGGTGAGCTGCCGTGGACTTAGTAAGCCACTGAGGGCAAGGGTAGGTAGGCCTGAGGAAGGCTCTTGCTCAGAAATTTGGAGGTGCATGTTAGCACAGACTGGTGCATCTCCCTTGTACCCCCAGTTCTTCTAGTGCTAGTCCCCACCCCCATGGGTGTATGCTGCCTCCCTGATGCCAGCACTCAGCCCGGGAGATGCACAGGAACTTCTTGCAGCCATTCTTCATGAACCCTGCCTCTCTGGAGCTCTGGCAACACACATTCTCCTACTCACACCCCACCCTTTGCAGAATGAGCTCATGTGGGGTGGGGGGAAGACACACCACTCAGAGGTGCAGTGGGTGGGATTTGGAAAGGCTGCTTAGAGCGTGTCCGAGGAAGCACACAGGGAATGCCAATGACACTGGAGGACAGGCATGCTCTGGAATCTTACACGAGTGAGTGGCAGGCCTGGGGTATGGTTTGGTCTTTTAATTTGAGGAGAAATGGAATCACAGGGCTTTCCTTGACTCTATGAAACTTAACTTTGCTATCTCCACCTTTAGATACCCATTCATGCATCTGTCTGTCCATCCATCCATCCATGTCTTTGGATTAGGACTCTGCACAATCCAGAATGCTCTCATAGAATGTTTGCTAGCTTGAATCTGGCCTGATTGGGAATTACATAGAAGAGCTGCTTTCCTTTGAGGATAGGCACCGTGGAGAGAAGGGGGAGCATAGTATGAGGGATTGCAGTTTGGGGGCCCTACGAAGGAAGTCCAGTCACCTCCTTGAGGGGCTCAAGTGATATGTGAGGAGCATAAAAGGGAGACCCTATTACATAATTGCACATCCCCTCATGGGGATGATAAAGCAAATTGTAATCCCCTAAATTGCCCTTCTTTGGGCAGTACCATATTCATCCAAATAAATCTGGGGAAGACCATAAAGACATCTCACCAGCGATTGGGGGCAAGTAAGAGGGAAGTTTCAATTAGGATCAGCGGTTGAGGCTCTCAGCAGCTGTGAGATGATAGCAAAGGAGGGGCACTCAGAGTGTTCCCTGGGCCCCAGTGAAGGTTGTTGAGAAGAGAAATGGAGATGGAGATCAGGAGTTGAGGGAGGAAAGAAACTGAACAGTGGTTCCAGCTCCTGTGGAAGATTTGCCATCATTTCACTTCCTCCTTGTGCGCTGGGCTATACCACCTTCCACACATATGCAGATATCTCACAGCTGTCAGATTTGATTGAGTACTGCTAGCACTTGTCCAAGGTGACCAGGGAGGCAGGCCTCGTCCATTTGAGTGCCAGGAGCTCCAAGGTCATGAAGTGTCAGCAGTTCTCAGTTCGAAGCTCCCAGTTCAGTGCCCTTTCTAGACTCCTACGTAACAATGCTTGTTTACACTTCTTGCCTCTCTGACTCTCTGCCTCCTTAGGGGATTTTCTGAAATTCACTGCAGTATGTGTGGTGTTTGGGAGTTTGGATGAGGGAGTAGTAGCAGGTGGGGAAAGAGGTTCCTGCTCCCCCACAATGCTTCTCTCGGCAGGTTTCCCCCGAGAAAGAGCAGCTGAGTCCCTACATCTTGTGGCAGCTGGTGTGCCCAGCACCCAGTCCATCGGAGCTGAAGGCAGCCCGGCCCCTTCTCATGGGCAATACCCACCTGTGCTGAGGTCCTGCAGCCGTGGCGGTGTGAGGTGAGTAATGGATTCCAGGGCAGGGAGTTAGGGTTCTCCAAATCCAGGTAAATGCCACCTTCCCAGCAGAATCCCCCAAATCTAAGATCCTGCCTAGGCCTCACCAGTCAGGCCCCAGAGCATGACCCATAATTTCCACGGGATTCTGCCCCACATGGTTGCCCTAGGTCTCTCAATTCCCCATCCTCAATATGGAAATGACAGCCTTGACCTACATCCTGCGGTGAGTAGGAGGAGAAACAATCTAACAGTCATTGCCAAGTCATTGGCAAATGTTAAGCTCCGTCTTAACACAGACATGCTTCCCACCAACCTGTGGTTTCCTTTCCTCCTGCTTTCCCCATGTCAAAATAGCATTGCAGCCACATACCACAAATTTTCCAAATGGTTCCTGTACTTTCTACTCACCATAACCTTAATTTTACCTTCCTATTCAAAATCTAGTCCTACCCCATCCATCCACGCTTCTGAACTTGGCAGGCTTACTTTAAACCTTCCAGACCTTTCCAGAATCTTCCTGCCATCCCACCCAACTAGGAACTAATCCTCCCACCTAAGCTTTCCAACTCAAGTATGTAGCACATGCTATTTACCTTGTTCTGCTGTTTTAAGGAATTCTACCCTGGTTCCTGGCATATTCATCATGGCGGGCAAACTGGACTGTGAGCTTTTTAGGGGTAGAGACTAGATCACACAGGTCTCTTGTCTCCCTTGCAAGGACCTGACAGTTCCCAGTCAGCTTTTTGACTTAGACCTACTCTTCTCTTCCTTGCCCCTTCATTTTGGTTTCTTGATCTGCTTCTCTAATCATGTTCCCATCTCATTGCCTCCCAGGCAGCCATTGTCGCTTCACCAGCCAGCTTGTCCACTTGGCCATCTGTTGCTATACACTGCAGCTCAGTTACTTGTTTGTACCTTCCCCTCCCTGTATCTCTGTCTGCTCTTCCGTGTGTCTCTGCCATTTCCGTAGGCATTTCTCATATGCCCAAGTCAGAAACTTCTAACAACCCACCCAAATTAAAAACGCCCAACAAGAAAAACAAGCAGACTAAACAAAATCCAAACAAGGACTGTGCGGTGAAGTTCCCTTCCCCGCCGAGTCTGTCCTGAACCTAGAGGACACAGCTCAGTGGCAGGTTTCTGCAGTGCCTTCTCATGCAGGGCAAGCTCCAGAGCTTCGGCTGTGAAATTGAAGGTATGAAATTACAGCCTTGCAGATACTGGTGCATTCAGCTTTCTAGAGATGCTGTGGTAGGGGATCCTCTATAGACCTTGACTGACAGAAGGTAACTAGAACCAACTAAAATAAGCGAGCCCCTGGGTCTCTCCTGGGTATCTTTTGATGGCGGCCATAATAATTGTATTTATTGTCCACTGGTGTCAGCGTCTACTGCACTAGGCATTTTACGTGCATAAGTTCATTTGATCCTCCAGTAACTCTGCAAGGTAGGTATTGTAATAGTTGCTGGGTTCGTTTCTGATTCTAAAAGTGATACCAGCTTAGGGTAGGTAATATCACTGCTTTCGCCATGAGGAGACAGGAGTTGAGAGAGGCTAAGCAATTTGCCTGTAACTGGACACATGGCTATGGCCCTAGGAGGAAGGGTGGGCGCTAGCTGGAGAGCTTCTAAGTATTCCAAATTAGTCTGGCGCCCGTCTATGCACCCACCCCACACTCAAACCCTCACAGTCATATAGTAGTCCTGTTTACCTTCTTGACTAACTAGGTTTTACCCTGGACACACTCATATTGACAGTAGCTCTCTTCCTCCTTCACACCACAATCTTCTCTACAGACACACCACGTCGAGGCACTGACTGACACACTCATATTCAGATCCTCACCTTTCCACACTGACTCACACTCGCCATTCACCCCACCCTCTCATTCAGATCTCACCCACTGGCACATCGTTCTTCCTGCATTCTTACACTCACATCCACAAGAATGACATCGTGACTGTCAGCCCTCAGATTCCTCCAGTGTCCCACCCAGAGGTTGGCTTTCCCCTGCCGGATTCTCCTACAGTCAGACGTGCACTCCTTTCACACACTGCGGCCTGTTTGCATTCACAACACTCTTTCCTTCGCAGAGTCACACATTCCCACGTCTTCATGCATCACAGGGATGCACATGTGCACAATGCTCATGCGTACACATTTACGCATAGAAATGCGCATGCTCTCATTTCTACTTTATACTTTCTTGCACTTGTGCATTCAGAACTACATGCTCGTGCAATACTAGACTTCACTGACACAATGCGCCTACCTTCATAGTCACACATAATCACACTTACACAGGGAAACGCTCGTTTTGCCCACGTTCACATGCAAACCCTCACCTTCACAGTGAGACATAGTTGTGCTTTACACCAGCCGGACACACATCCTCCTAGCCCGTCATACACACATTCTTTTTCATTAGCTCGGCCTTTAGACTTAGTGCACAACACCACTCTTTCTTGCTCAGACACAACCATGCACGCCGGCACAGTCCCACTGACACACTCTGATACACTCAGCTCACACGGGTCCACATTAACACACAGTCACACTTCTGGTGCCCATGCTTCTGTGCTTGTACTCTTGCAATTTCACACCGTTTTACATTCACTACCATGGACACCCCCACGTGGTCCCTTGGACAGGAGTACTCCCTTATACTCATGTACATTCACACGCATACCCCCTCATGCTCCAGCTCCCACTCACTCATTACAAGTATTCACAGTGGCATGATCCCATTTCCCAAATTTGCGTTCTTATACGTCCCCATGCTCATGCTGACATTGCCTCAGTCACGTGGCTACACACACCCACACCAAAACACACGGAGTGTCACCGTTGGCACATTCACTGTCCTCCCTTACCTGCCACCACACTGACCCACGTAATTCACACGGTCATAGTCAATCTACACAAATACATACATTGTACTCACACAGGCAATGCTACCAATCCTGGATACGGCCATATACACTCACACTCAGACTAACACTCACCCTGCTACATCCTCCCTCAAACTGAACACGTGCTTGCTCTGCCCCAAGTGCCAGAGCTGACGTTTGGTTCATAAACACCCTGACTGTCAGCACGTGCTCCAGCACTGCCGCGGACTCGCACCTGGATTCTTCCATGGGCACGTTGCCCCTGCCCCATCTTCCCTCTGGCACTGACTTACAGCCCTCACTGAGGGGGCCCCATTGACACTCATCTCCTCACACCGATTCACACACACTCGTAGTGACCACAGTCTCATGCTCACACCCATGTGTAACTTCCCAAATTCTTATGCATGCCCACACATGAATGTCACCACAGCCACACACCTTCTCACTGACACACATTGTCACGCCTAGAGTCCATCATTACAGTCACCACTGTTGTTTTCCTATCTGCCACTCAGTTTCTCACCCTGGCTCAAAAGCTTTCCAGCAATCAGCGGGCAAAGGAAGAGTTGCTCTTAGGCAGCAGGTCAGTAGGATCTGACCTTCTCAGGGCAGAAAGGAGTGAAATTTACATCTAGGATTAAAAAGGAAAAATGCAAACCTGCAAATCAACCTTCATACCCTTTTCCCGTAGTTTCCTTTTTATAGACATCATCTCTGAAAGAACTTGAGTTCTTCCAAAAGAGGTTGGAGTGTAGGTGTGCTTATTTTCTTGAAGTTTATCGCTTCACTTGCCATTTCATTTTTCTCCTGAGGGAGGGGAAGTAGAAGATTTTGTTTTTCTGTGCACTCTTAATGGTTTCCTCTGCATAAGTACATGTCTCCAACTTTATGTTTGTAACCTGGAATTGCCTGCTGATATGACACTCGAAAAGGGAAGTCTGCTTCCAGCAGGCACCTCTAATCTAGCCGGATCTACTTAACACCCTGTCAGCCCTGACACATGGTATTTGAGAAAGAGAAATAAAAGGTTAATGAGCTCGCTGGATGATAAAGTAAATTTCTATTGTGAGTGTGCGTTTGCATACATAGACCTCTCTGGAATTTCAACAGCTGTTACTAACAAGTCAACAGAGGAAATTTCTCAGTAGGCGTCGGTAAAGGCAAGCTGAAGAAAGTTCCCTGCAACACAGACAAACTGTAGATTTCCTTGCAAGAGGGTTAGAAAAAAAGCATAAATTCCAGGAGTGAGCCTGAGTGAGTCAGGAACCTGATGCCAGAGCAATGGGCTGCCTCATTTCACCACCAGAGACTTGGGAACATGAAAAAACCTTGTTGGAGCCTCTGTTGACCTTCACTTCCCTACTGGGTTCTCCCCGGAGTAAAAACAAATACAAAATAGGCCCAAGCTGCCATCTGATAGGGGACCTCTGGGGGAAGAGCCTATATTCTGGAAGACCAGCCAAGCCCCTCCCGTGTACCATTAGTTGGAGAACTTCTTTGCTAACAAGGACCACCTCCCCTTACCTGCCTTGGATTCCCAATGCCTAACCCAGTGCCCAGAGCAGCCACTTGTTAAACTCAATTAGGAAATGGAAAGGAGTTGTCAGGACAGATCCTGTGTCTTCCTCACTTCCAGAATTCCAATGGCATTACTGACTCAGATTAGGGATCTTCTGTGGGCTCTCCAGAGTGCTAGGCCCACATTTCTGTGCTTGAGATACTTCCATTTCTGTGGGAAAGACAAAGCGCCCAGGAAATAGTGCTATAGGGCAACAGTCTGGAAGGTTGGGGTCAGAGGAATCTTAGTTATCCTGTGGTCTTGAGGCTGTGGGGGCCTTGAGAACCCATCGGTGGATGGGAGAAGCAGGCAGGATTTAGGAAGCCACTGCCCAAAGCAAACCTCCTCATAGACATTGTTCAGTTCGGGGCTGTGCCGTGTTGCTGGTATATTGTGTAACAGAGTACTTTGTTCCTGGGCCTAAGGCAGAGGAAGAAAAGGCAGTTTAGACCACCTCCTCCAGGATATGGCTTTAGAGAAAAAAATCCAGATTTATGGCAGATTTATGATGAATAAATTTTGTCTTACCCAGACTCACTAAATGCAACCTACACAATTTGCAGGAGTGGCTGAATTTTAGTAAGGTGAAAATGGACCTGCCTGAGTTTGCTTGAATGCTGTGAGAAATGCAAGATGAGGATGCCCAACCCAACTCCTGCATTTACGTATTTTATACTCTTCAAAGTAGTTAACACACTACCCAGCCATTAGGAACAAAAACCTTGGCGTCAGCTACACCAGCATTTGTAACCCAGTTGTAACACTTCCTACCTGGATGCTTGAGTCAATTATGTATCTTTCTTAAGCTTCAGTTTTCTCATCTCTAAAATGGTAGTTAACTCATGCCATCTACCTCGCCGAATTATTGTGAGCATGTAATGACATAATACATGAAAGCATTTAGCATGATGTCTGACCTATAGTAAGTGCTCAACAAGTAAAAGCCCTTATCCTCATCCTCATACAGCCCTTTGAGGTAGCAGTACTGCCTTAAAAGAGAAAGAATACCAGGATAACACATAACACCATGGTTCTTTGTAGCCTAAAGATGAGTAAAAGAAGTACCACATGGGGAGTTCCATCAATTCTATGTTTTTAAGACATTTGGCCAATGATGCAACTGCTTCTTGTTCATGTCAGTGTCTCCTCTAGCCCTGTAACTTTCTCCTTGAAATCACAAAGCCCTTATGATGGTACCTTCGTTTGATGGTACAGAAACCTGGATGAGGGGGATGCAAGGCACTCCTGATAGTGCTGGCAGAGCCACATTCTGCCCTGCAACCACAGGCCTTCCCCTGCCCTTGTTCCTCATGTTGAAATGGCTGTTTTGTGGCCAAAGGGTCAGCTCAGTTCTGGGCTTTGGTCCCAGACATCACAGCAGAGGTACAATTTACTTAGAATGTTTATGTCCACGCAAAATCTGTGAGTGATGAGAATGTATCATCCAGCAAACTGATGTGTGTTGAGGCAGGGCTTGGGGATTGCATGGCATGGGATAGCATGGTCTTACTCTTCTACTTACTTACTGGCTCTGCAACCTTGAGAGGAGATCTGAAATTTCTGAAGAGCAGTTTCATCTGTAAAATGGAAGTGTAATAGTACCTCATAAATTATGGGAGTTATGTGACCTTGACCATGAGTAACCTTCAGTAGAGTGCCTGGGACATAACAAGATCTCCATGAATGATGGCGATCTTGTTTGTGGCTTGTGAAATCTGTGGAAGTAATTGTAAACATCTACTGGTAAAATATCTTAAATTACTTAGAAGTATTTCCCCTATGTGGGTCATTTGATTTTCTGCACCTCTTGGTGAAGGGGATATCACCCTTTCTACACGGGAAAATAGATGCAGGGACAAGGGATGTATCCAAGGTCACGAAGCTCATTAGCAACAGTGCTAGACTGAGAAAGTAACCAGCTGGATTGAATATTTGCATCCCTCCTTGGTAAAGACTTTTGGATTTACACTTAATAAGAGCTGTTTGAATTGAGCATAATCTTTGCAGAGCAGTGTCAGAACACTAGCTCCAGTTTGTCTGCTAGCCAAACCACATACACACTTCTCTGCATCCTATGTGATGCTCTGGCAAGAGTGCAACGAAGGTGATATCTGCAGAGTACCCTTTGCAGTGGGGCTGGGTGATACATGGCCATGATATTGCTGTTCTCCCCCAGAAGGGAAATTGTTCTCAAGGCTGGCCATGTGATTCTATTCCAGTGGCTTAGGGAGCACCAAATGTCCAGTCTGGGAATTCTTAAAATGTACTGAAAAACATTAACATTAACTGGTGCCTCTTGAACATTTCCCTTCTGACATGGGAATTGCAGGACATCAACCTAAGGAAAGGACGGGAGGACAAAAAGATAGGAGCCCTTTGACCTCTCTGTGACATCTTGTATCTGCCTTCATCCCAGAGCATCTCCTCTTAGTTTCTATATCACAACCAGTTCCTCTACTTCTTTAACCATATTTCCCAGAGATCTGTTTCTTTTTCTTCTACCTGACCCTAAATGTTGGTGTTCCAGAGAGGATTTTTTTCCTCTTACATACTTTTGTTGGGCAATCACAATTACTCTTACGCTGATGGTCTTCAAATTAATAACTTCAGCCCACATGTCCAGCTCTCCATTCAGCCATTTCATAATGCCAGCTAAGCATGTTAGCACTGCTGCTACGTCTTAATCTTAATGTCTCTGTTGAGAGGGATAGATCGCTAGAGATAATTGTTCCCACCACATGCCATATGGTTGATACTTCTCAAAGATAAGATGCTTGGATACTCATTTTGCTTCCCACTAGATATTCCTACTTTAGTTTTTACTGAAATGTCCAGTGTCTTGACTGTGTGTAGTGTCTTTTCTTGGTGTATTACACAAAAGTTACATATTTAAGATCCATTTGCAGCTACTTAGTCTACGTAGAATTATGATGTTTGTTGGTCTGTACAATATAAAATTGAGTTGAATTTTTCTATAAAATTAGTAAGTCCTGTCCTACTGGCGCAGAACACTAGAATAATGTGTCTTGCTTCTGGGACTATAACTATTACAAGTGGTCAAATGACTGCTACTATAAGGGGACTTTAACAATTATATTTGTTATCTTCACACCAACTTCATTAGTTTTTTTATTACCAGTCTAAGCTAGTTGTTTACTTATTAGAGGGAGACCGAGGAAGAGAGAGAAATCAAGACACAATTAGGAATTCCAAACAATAAGTCTATCCCAGAGTTGTATAGTACAGTTTGGTAACTCTGGCTAATACTGTATTATATACTTCAAATTGCTAAGAGAGGGGCAAGTCTTAAGTGCCCCCCCCCACAAAAGGGAACTGTAAGGGGATGGGTGTGCGAATTAACTTGTAATCACTTCACAATATACACATAAACCATGACACTGTATACCTTAAATATATACCATTTCACTTGTCGATTATACCTCAGTAAAGCTGGAAAAAGCCCTAATAGCTCAAAAAAATCTGCTTGACCTCCCATAATCCTCTGAGTGTCTTGGAATAGAAATATATTTCTACCCAGATTTCCATTCAGGCCTGTTAATCCCACCAGGCCTGACATCCCTGCCATCTTTGGTCAGTGTCTAAAATAGAAACCCCCTTGAACTACCTCTCTTCCTAACTTTCCGTTCCCATACTGCCTGTGTGTCCTTCGGTGCCTGCTCCCATCCGTGGGCTTCTTCTCTGACTCACTTTCTCAGTGTTGTTCTTCATAGTATTTCCATCTTGCTACCTAGAACATCCCCCGCCAAGGGAAAAATTCCCCTTGTCTTTAATGGTCAACGTCTGCTACAATGCCAGCCATGTAATAGTTCTGAAATTCAAAGGTCATCATGCCATCCAACAGAAACCTCCTCATCGTGGGAAAGTAAAACTTCATAAAGAGATGCAGACAGCTAAGGCCAGCTAAGCCTTCTTATTTGGGCACTCTTGATCTTATTCCCTCCCTCCCTCTTTGTTATAGTCAAACCAAGCTGCCTGTAGTTCCTCTAATACACTACATTTTAAAAGTAGTGTACATGTTTTTTTTAGAGGCTTGATATCTATTCTCCCACAGTACTGGCATCAATAGAAAGGGGCACAAGACTAAGAAAAGTAACCTAGCATACGTGGAGTATTGGCTGGTTGGTGTGCACTGTTGACCATGTCTTACACCAACCTAGTGCTTTCTACTTTTCAAATTCTGAGAATTCCTCATCTTTCAATACCCTAGTCGAGTGCTGTATCTTCTGAACCCTCTCAGAACCTTAGTTGTCCTTCTCTGTCCCTCCAAAGCATCCTGTGCATACCTGGATTACATCACATTGTATTCCCATATGCCTGCCATCTCACTAAACTTGCACTTTGTGAAGACAAAGTGGTCTTTCTTCATGTCTCTTCATATACCCTGTGTGTATGACGTAATGGCTGGTGGAATAGGGATGAAAGACAAGACAACAGTGTTCTTTGGAACAATATGAGATATCTTCTATTATGTATGAATTAAAGTTATTGTCACTGATTTCTCTTACAATGGGAAAGAAATCAGTGGAATACAGTCTTGCTTCTGAACTGCTGCAGCTCCCCTTGTTTTTCTATGCTTCATTTCGCAGTATGCATGCCCTTACTTGTTTTGTAGTAATAATTTTTATCTGTGTGGGTAGAGATGTAACCTACTGCTCAAACCTATAATCTTACTTAAGGCTGAGCATTTATCTCTCTGTTCCCAGTGCCTAGCTTGGTGCCTAACACTGAAGCGTCAGTAAATATTATTTGAGTAAATGAATGCTTACAGATGAGTTGTTAAGAAACACATCCTTAGAACTACCTGTCTGACCCCTCAAGTGGGTTATTGGTCCTGTTTTGGTCTTAGGGTTCTTTGAAATGAAAGTCAACCAGAAATCAACAAGATGAAAGCCTATAATTGGTTCATTTTCTGGTGAAAAAGCAACATTAGATTGGCATAAGAGCTTTTCCTTTCTCTTCGTTATACAGTGGTGTAACCTGTAAACCCTCATTAGTAAGCTGGGCTGAAAAGGATAGGATGTATAGAGAGAACCTGCTAGTAATCTCAAAGGAGATGCACACTGGCATTAACATTATTTGAGACAGAGTTGTATATGTACCTACATATTATAAATACCTCCCAGTGTTTATAACTGGCTTACCTCCCCCCAGTTTCTGTCAGGATGTGTTTTGGGCTAGACTGCTCAGGAGTATATGAGAACTGACTGATGCCCTCTCACATCTGTGGACTCACACTCAATGTCCACAACCGTGCTTTATCAGTAATTCTCCTGCCAGAATACCTTATGTTCCTCTGAGGTGAGGGTTAGGCCCTGTGAGCTCAGCCAGGGGACTTCCCAGGGCCACAGAAAGACTTGTGCTGTGGGTGGAACACTTTTTCTGTGGGTGGAGCTCTGCGGAAGCAAAGCTGATTGTGTGCAGGTGTGGCATCTACGCCAGCATGGACCAGAGATGAGCTCATGTCATGGAAGCGGAGAGCAGCAGCTGTAACCAGGTAACAGTGAAGGGGAGCAGACTGCTTGGTGGATCCAGCAGGTTGCAGCTAAAGAACTTGCATTGGCTAGGTATTGGGGGGCCAAGGCAGGCCAGCGGGCTCCGTTGTGAGGTCATCCTTCAGAATTTTGGTGTGTAAGGAATTCCTTTGGCTGATGATGACCTGTACTTAAGCCCATGGCTGGTTTTAAGTCAAAAGGTTTGTCTTTGGTAGGGATAGGATTGGGGAATTCTTACCCCCAAGTCTAAGGTAAGCCTTAATCCCCTACCTCCCTGTCTTTGATCAAATGGGGTAGATGAAAAGTAGGTCTTGCCATGTCCCATTCTCCAGTATTTGAGAGAAACCCTCTGCTTTTAAGCATAGCTCGCAATGAAGATGCTGAAACACACACTCAGTTCTTTGTGAATGTGAGTATGTACAGGTGATAGGGCTCAGGTCAAGGGGCAAAGGCTTGAAAAAGAGTTGCTTCATTTTATGCCAGCTGAACCTTTCTGACCTCCAGTTCTGCCAGTGTCTTTTTTTGGTGAAATGTGAGCATTGCTAAATTGATCTAGTTGCTGGTTTAGATATAGCGCCAAAGTCTCAGTTGACCTTGTTGTCCTCTGACATGCCCTGGGCACCTTCCCTATAGAAAGTTGATTGGTGCAGAAAAATGGAGACCCGAAAAAGGGCCTAGGATGGTGACTTTGACTCACAAGTTACAGAGCAATGGCCAGGCATGTACGTGGTATGAAAAAAGTCCTAGATTTGGGAATTGAATGTTTTGGCGTGAATTTGCAGAAATTTGAGGCTCTCATTGCTGTGGCTCAGGGAAGGGTATAATTATCATCCATGCATAGTAACACAGAGAAGCTAGAACCCCAGAGACTTAAAGATGCTGGTTTACCATATCCTGTTCACCGGGCCTGCATCTCATTTTTTCTATCAGAATGCGTCCAAGGATACTACACTCTGTTTTGAAGACTAGGAACTGTTCTCAGTTGTTAGGTTTTGCTTCCCTGTTCATGTTCCCACACATTTTTGGGGATGTACCCTTTAAGATAGTCACTTCTATTTTTTTCTTAGCTTAAAAATATTTCTACCTCTGTTCCTTATGCATATTATTTTCTCTTCTTAGAAGCATCAGTATTGGAAATGAGAAGCTGAAACCTGTAATGATGTATCAGATTGCAAATATAAATACACGTCAGATGATCATTGGCATTTTCCTGGCACTTAGCCATGTGGCATACACAGTGAATAATAAAATCTAAATGTGTTGCATACATTTAGAAGCCTAAGAAGTCATTTGGAAAAAGGACTGTTTCCCCATAAATTTATGCAGTATTGGGGTCCGGATGCTAGGTAATAACCTATCGATTTTCGTATTTGCAACCTGACATTGAATTTGCAACTATAATGTGCTGGCTTACTGCATTCAGTTGATGTCAAGCTCCTGGTGAAAACAATGGAAGTCACTCATAAAGATGTTAGCAGTAGCAGGACTAGAGCAGAACTGACCTCATTTGCTTGTGTGTGAGAGAGAAAACATGAATGTGTTCTGTGTAGATGTGTTTGGATGTATGTCAGTAGCGGGCTATCTTTTGCAGGATCTAGGATCGAAACTAGGTGGCTGTAAAAAGAGCTAGTGCCTCCCTTGCTTGTCTGGTTGCTTTTGCAAATCTGCCTAGCAAGTAGCTCAGCTCCTCCTGATCAAATGATCTTAGAAATGGCTTCCCTCTATTACACACTGTAATGGTATCTCCCAGGCGAGGCTCTCTGAAACAGCACACCCCTGTCTCTGATAGCAGAGTTCCCTTGGTGAGTGCCCCAGAACAGACGAGCTCCAAAACAAGGCCATCTAAGAATTGGTACTACTGGCCAACGAAACCTGTTGGAGTTCTGTCAGTAAGTCACCTAGCCTTGGGTCTTTGGATGAGAAAAACAGTTGAAATCAGTAAGTACCAGACTAAAGTGGGTTTAAATGAAAACTAGGACTGGCTTATGCATTTTTGGGGATAATAAAAGTGTACATATGGAGGAGGAGGGCGGGGAGAAAGGGAGAGAGAGAGAGAGAGAGAGAGAGAGAGAGAGAGAGATTTTGATACACATTATATTGGTATAGTAGAAAAGAAATGGAGACGAATTTGTGATTCTGTTCTCAGTTCTTTTGCTTGTCACCTTGGGTAAGTCACTTAACCTCTATGGTCTGTGCGTTTCTCCTATGGAAAAATGGGAGTGGTACTACCTTCTTCAGATACTGGTGTCCAGCCCAAATAAGGGCAGGACATGGAAGTTCTTTGGTTATTATAAATTCATATATTTAAAAATAAGGCAATAGGTACTTGGCTTCTACATAACGGCCAACTTGTTGGCATTTAGGCCAGCACTGATGTTTCCAAACATTCTTGGCTTAGACCTGGTTCAAGTAGCCATATAGACTTATGCAGCATCATGAAAAACTTCTATCTGCAGAAAAACTCATGGAATATAGAGAGCTCCGCTTCGTTACCTCACATATATTTAAGGCTGACTGGGAATAATGTAGTCCTTGGTAGGAAGGTTTTATGACTGAAGGATCCATACCTTCAAGCAGCTTATGGTCCAGTGAGAGGAATGACATGTAAAAGGACTGCTCAATTTAGACAGGAGAATGGAAATACTAAGTCGGGTCCATCTGACTGAGTTCGGTTAGTGGTTGGGCTGGCGCTTGTCCTGGGAATGTGGGGGTGGGAGTATGGGGTTTAGAGTTGATGTGAGACAGACATGGCTTGTTCTCCCTATAAAATGAGATGAATGCTCGCTCCTCTGTGGCATCTTAGCATATTATGCAATTAATGTCTAAAAAGTCACTGGAAATATTCAGATGCAAATTGTGCAAATGCAAAGTGCAACATATGATGCTTCTTTCAAGTTTTAGTACTTCCCTTTGTGGAAGGCTAGATGATTTTCTTTTCTGGTTTTGGCAATTAAAAAAACAGTCCACTACATCATCTTATATTGTCAGTCAGAAGTGTCTGAGCCAGTTGGTTCAATTGCAAGGAACACATCCAAGATAAAGTGGGTTGAGTGTCGGCACAGGCTAGCTGGGTAGCAAAACATAGTTGGTTTCACAGTCATGGTTTATACTTAGAAACTAAGCTAGGCATCTTGAAAGCGTTTGCTGTTGCTGACAAGGGAATCCAGGAACGAACCAGCAGGTAACTCTCAGATCTTTTTTCCTACTACGTCAGTACAACTCAGTGTACAAGTCGTTGTGATTGTAAAAGCAGCAATGCCATGCTCAAATACAAAGTGTCTGCTGTTGCTATCACTGTCTAAGGAGACGTAGGCTGATTTTAAATCTATATTTACTTAGTACTTCAAAGTCTGGAAGTGGTCATTGAAAGTTTGATTCATCTTCATCTGTAGAGCAAATCCTTGTTATGAAGATGTCCCAAATTCTAAAAATTTGAAACACTGTCATGTTTTATTTGTTACATGTTTTAATCTTAGTAAAAGTTCTTTGAATTGCGTACTATCTTTTTGATTTGCTAATATCCATCTTCATTCATATGTACTCATGGCAGTTTGGCTGTTCTTTATGTAGCTGTCTCAGAAATAGTAGGAAATCTGTCCCAGAGATTGCCCAAAGGCTACATCTCATTTCTGTGTTAGATCCTCTATTTTGCTATTAAAAGGATGTTAAGCAACATAGGTACACTCAGCTATTTGTGGTGATCGCCTCGTGTAGCTGGTGGTTTTGGAGCTTCCCCTGTGGGTTTATTAGATCATGGTTGTGCAGCTGCTGACCTGGGCTTTTGTGATTGAAAGGAAGCCAGTATTGGTTTGTACGTAATTGGGAAAAATATGCAGATAAAGTTACTTAGATTTTGAAAGCAGACAGAATAACAGACATGCATGTAGTCTCTGATGGTACCAGATCTGATAAGAATATTTATTTCAGTTGCTTATGGTTGCATAGATCGCCTTGCAAGTTTCGAGCCAGTATTTCTGGATCCTCACTCACCCTTCACACACATAGTTAGAGGGCCAGTAGCAGATAGGCAAAATTGGTGTTTTGGGTTAGATTCAACTCAACATGTATATCATAATGTGAAATATGGCCACACTGACTAAGGTATAATTGGTCGTCCTATCTTTCCCCATGATTTCTGGCACCTGGTAGTTAGTGGCTTTCTTTTTGAACTTCCTGAGTATTCCCTGGGTATCTAGTTTGGTATCTGCCCTAAATAAAAGAATGCATTTTGGAGGAATAGCGAATAATGATGAATGTGTATATACCGAATCATTTACTCTAAAGTTGCCATGCATCTTGATAAAACTTTACCTCTAAAATGCTTTTTGGTACATCTCTCTGTCAGGAGGCAAGTCAGTGAAAGGCTCTCTGGCTCTGTGTCTTTGTGTCTGTCTGTTAGTCTTTCTGTGTGTACCTTCCTTAGCACTGGGGTGGTGGGGAATAGGGTAAAAATGTAAGATAAGGATGGAGGGAAAGAACAATGACCTTTCTTAGCACTTTGCAAAAGGGGTGTTCAGGCTTCTTGGTATATTGAAACAAGAGACTTATTTCTTATTGCTGATGAATTTCAATTGTAATTAACAAAACATTGGTAGGTAAACCACATAAAATCCCTAGAGCTGGATCAAAAAAATATACCATCCGGAGAAGGCATTTGAATTCTCTCTTTAAAACCTAGTAGCCAAGACTGAAATCAATTTGTGAACAGATACAAACTGTTGCTGATTTTCCATTAAAATTAGCAATTTCTTCACAATGCTATGGGCCAAGTTCTAAAAGGGAAATAAATGACTGGTAGCTAGATCCAATGTGCCACTCACTTGCAAGTTTCTGTTCTGTTACAGAAGTGAATGATAGCAGTCAAACTTTAAAGATAAACAGTTCTTTGGTTAGGTTCCTGGAGAATAATCATGCTTTTGTACAGTTCTTGAAATAGAGCCTACAGCCTCCCCAAACAAAATAGTCTCTTTCAAGATCTTGGAAATAATGACATCATAGGCAGATTGAGCCAGCAATCCATTAATAGTATCCTTTGTAGAAAACTGTCTCAGGGGAGGGACCTGACTTAGTAAATCGTCATTGTTTACAAACATAATAGAATCCCCACTTTCACTCCTACCTCTGTGGGACAGAGACACCTCCCACCTGGGAGACAAATACCTTGACAACAAAGCTTCCTTACTGGTCTTTACCCTTTCTCCATCAGTTTCTAAGAGTGTGCTTTGAAGGATTTGCTTTGAAGGTGAGTCAAAGTTAAGAAGACCTCTTACACCATTCTTTTATAATCAAATCAGAATTATCTGGACTCAGATCAGATGAAGATTGGTTGTGTATTCATTGTAAGAGTAATAAAGAACTGAAGAAATACAAGGGTAATTCCAGCAATACCAAATCAGAAATGTCTAGGTAAATGGAGTGATAATTTGCTTTATGCTTCACCTCCCCAATGTGTGGCTGGACAAAAATTCTTTCATGGCCATCTCTGTAAAAGGTTTATTCTGACTCCTAATCCCCAGAGGGTTGAATGGAATTAAAAACAATTCTAGTTTCCTGTACAGTAGAAAGGTGTGCCTTTATAAGTTGAATCCTTTGCAGAATGCTTGTGATATGGGCCTCAATTAGTCTGTGGTGTTGAAGCTTTGGACCAGAGTTTTCAGTGTAACACAGGAGAGTATAATTTCTATTGTCTACACCAAGTAGCTCTTTATCCTCAACCTAAAATAAGCCTGGTCAAATAAGGTCAGGATAAGCAGGCACCTGAAAGAAGCAGGGTACCTACCTGTTTAAGTCTCTGGTGAAAGAGAGCAATTAGGAACAAAACCACACCTGCTTACTGAGAACAAAAGAGCCTAGTATTTTAAACTCTGTGGCATGGCTGTACAAGAACCCCGACTGGCACAGACTTCTTGGCCTTATTATGCAAGACTAGCTTTGTTGAATTCCATCACCTCAAATTTAGTAATATGTCATCAGAAAATATGTATCATCCAGAATATGTTTTTGCCTCTCTCCCCATGAGACACATTTTTCATAATCCTGCCTTCTAGATATTTCTATTAAATCCTCAGTTCTTTTGTAGTAACTTACACATTTCATTATTTTTGCCACACTAGATTTGGTTTATCTGGCTTTATGTAATAATCACCTATTTATTTTTTGAACCAAGAGAAAACAGTATAAAAATTCAAAATTAGAATTAACAAATTACTCTCAAGTGACTAAATCAGAATCATAGACCTGTTCAATCCAGAGTAATGTCACTGGTTAGGTCCATCTTAAACTCACCTTTCTGCTAGGGAAATAGAGAATTTAGAAGGACCAAAGTCAAAATGCAAAAGAGAGTACAGACCCTTTAGCATTGCAATCATATTTTAGTTAAAATGCTTACTAGTAAGCACCAGTAGTTAGTTATGTTTGAATGAACTTCATCATCAACATCAGTTACTTTTTCATTTGACCTTGTGCTGTAATTTCACATATATAAGCAATCATGAGACTTGGTAAATTGTCATCATTAAAGACAAAAAATTTTGGACTATTTTACACTATCATGATTACTGAAAAATGTGTCAGGAGTCTGAAAAATGTGTGCTACAGAATTCATTAAGATAATGTAAGACATGAAGTGTGAGCAGAGGAAAAGATCTCTTGTCCAAATCAAGATAAAGCCAGTCACTGTTAATTGGCAGTGACCTGTACAGATGGAGAAGCCACTAACTGATATTACCTATTCTTGAATACTGACAGACTGTATAGATATATATGAGAGCATTTAGAACATAGCAATTTTTTTAAAAAAATTTCCTCAAGTAACAAAGGTTTGCAACAGTGTATATGATTTGGGATACAGGTTTACACCTCTTCAAGATGTGTTTCAACATTGCACCCACCACCAAAACCCATAGTCCTCCCCACTAGTGTATCAGGCCCCTTCTTCTACTCCCCCCTCTGGTATCTTCAATTCTACACTCAGATTTCTAGGATTCCTTTGGGTTTTGATTTTCTAGAACATGCTAATGTTAAATTTCTTTCCATAAAACGGGAAGTAATTTAGTACTCCTTATTGAAAATAACAAACACACTAACTACTAAAGAGTTAAAAAACTAGGATTATTTCTTGTACAACAGGTGATTAAGGAGCCCTCTGTTTTTGTTGTTGTACTTAAGTTTGTTTACAGTAAATGTTGTTGGAGTAAAGTGACTGTGAAGTTGTATTTGGAGAGCTCTTATGCTCCTAAAGTAGTGCCAGTTAATACCTGATGAATTTACAGATATTCTGTTATAAAGAGATTTGATTTTCCTTGTATTCAAACTAGAGATTCACATAGAAAGTTACGCTTCATACCAGATTCACAATGACAAGTGTCAGTGCCTGATGAAAGGGCCTAGATTAGAATAGGAGAACAGCTGGAAACAGAGACACTCATTGGGGAGTCCATGCCTTTCCAGGGCGTGCTTTTTCACCCTCCCAGTAGGCTGAAACCAAAATATACTTGGTCCTACCCCCACGATACCACACAATAACAAAACTTAGGGCAGAGGTGTTGCTGACATCCAGACCATTAACGCCACTCAATCCCCTATTCCAGGACATAAGATGTGACGTGAAAGAATGCTATAATGTCTCCTTAGGAAGTGGTTTTCTCTTTGGAGCTCCTCTCTGCTCCTGTGACAGTTGACCCAGCTTTATTGTCTACCTGCTCCCTGAAGATCAGACATCGTTAATGCTGCCAGAAACTGTCAAAGCTGCCAGGTCTACTAGATTGTTCTCAGTGTATTCCCATAAAACAGTAGAGAGTGTTTTGTACATCAGGTAAACACAAGTAAGAGTCATGCCTTTGGCACCCGGGTATTAGAGCAACCAACAGATCATTGTCGTGGGAGCAGCCTTCCAAAGCAACAGCCAGACCTCTGGCAGTGCCAGACTCCAAATTCGTTGCTTGTACTACCTGACCATGATGAACTCAGCAAAGTAAAACAACAAAGAAAAACCAAAGATCCAAGAGTGCTTTGACTGCGGTGGCAAACTTTTCTCAGTGTCTAAATTAAAACCACATACGGAATTTTTATATTTGTTGAGAATAGAATTTTTTAAAGAAAGATGGTAAATTGTTCATGAACAGGCTGGACAGCAGAAACGAGTTTCAATGTGAGAAAAGGAAAGGACCTTTTGTGTTTGAGTGTACATATTAAAAATCCACTAATTATTGCTTTCGCTTTCCTCTTTGGGAAACTGCATTGGTGATCTTTTGCGAGGCAGCTCCTTCCCTCTAATGCTCCTCAGCGTTGGTCAGCAGAGCACCTGAGCCAATGTGAGACCAATGCTTTTGTTCCTAAGATGCTCAAAGTTGAATTTCTTTAGACCTCCCCTTCCTTAACTCTTGTTCTTTGGTTTTCTTTAGGAGCTGTGCAGTCAGTTCTAACTGAAAATGTCTGACAGTCTGGATAATGAAGAGAAACCCCCAGCTCCCCCACTGAGGATGAATAGTAACAACCGGGATTCTTCAGCACTCAACCACAGCTCCAAACCACTTCCCATGGCCCCTGAAGAGAAGAATAAGAAAGCCAGGCTTCGCTCTATCTTCCCAGGAGGAGGGGATAAAAGTAAAGTATCAGTGGCCGGGCATTGAAAAGGGGCCAGTTTATTCTTTCATTGTTCTTTCTTGGGTAGTCATTTCTTGAGCATTGGTTGTTCAGAGCCTGCCTGACCTTTACATCTACATCTTCGGAGTTTGAATTTGTCAGAGGATGTTTGTTTGACTTCTGGTGGGTTTTACAGAAAAAAACACGCTGTCTTTACCTTTCACATAAAATTGAACTCATAGTTTTCAGCCAAGGGAAATCATAGCAACAGTATTGTCTTGACTCTAAAAACAGTATCTTTTTTCTGATAACTTGGGGGAGAATTTATAGCAATCCCTACCTGTGAGTTGTCCTTCTTGGAAATTTGAGGATAGGTGGATTTACTTCTGTATACTTTTCGACAACTGTGAACATTTTAAACTGAGTATACGGGAGTCAGTCCAAGTCGCCACATTATTGTCATTCTGACTATATCACTAGTTGGGAAGAAACGTCTTGGTCATTTGTTTCCTCTCTGATTTTTCTGCCCATTGCCCCCTACACAGTCAGCGCTATTTATACTGAGTGTCACGCTAATATAATAGCATTTATCCTTGTGTTGTTCACAATACCATTTGGTGCTTAAATATCATTTGTTGATTCCTTGTAACACTGGGGGATATAAACTCTCTAGTAAATAATTGTCAGGTTGCATTAATTAGCATAAAAACTCAACCATGGCTTCTGTAAATGTGACTCTTGAGGCAGAAGAGAGTGAAACAAATACAAGGGCACTGGTTACACCAAAAACTGCCAGGAGGGCGAGAAGGGAGATGTCTTTAAAAGAGAAAAGGGACATTCTTGATCTGCTTCTTCAAGGTAAAGCAAGTAGCTGTGTAGGTCGCTTGTATGGTATTAATAAATCCACAATTCGATCCATAAGGAAAGCTGAAACTCTTATTAGGGCCAGTTTTGCCTCTTGTGCACCTACATCTGTTAAAAGATCCTTTATCCCTCGTGACCCAAAGACACAAAAGATGGAAATGATGTTAAACTTCTGGATCGAAGACCAGCAAAAGAATAATGAAACACTTTCTATGCAAGGGATCTGTGACCGGGCGAGAGGGATTTTTGAAGACATGTTTTCAGATACTAATGTACGTCCAGCAAAGAATTTCACCGGCAGAAAGGGATGGTTTGAGAAGTTCATGGTGCGCCATGACCCACAGACCAAGTCCTACGTAACAGTGGTGCCAAAGAAGGAACCACCAGACCCTGCCGCTCCTGTTTTGTATCCGCCACAACTGCAGAAAGTGATTCTAGAAGGAGATTATCTGCCTGCACAAATCTTTGGTGCTGTTGAGACTGCCATGCTTTGGAAACCCTTGAATAAACCTACTTGCCCTTTTGACGAGCAAGAGCCAACTGATGCTGACATGAGATCAGCAAAAACAGAGAGGCTGACGTTTCTGTTTTGTGCCAATACTTCAGGTCACCTCATAGTGAAACCATTGCTGCTCTACAAGAAACTATGCCCAAACCTCCTCAGGGGAAAAAACCGAGCCAAGTTTCCGGTGTATTGGCGTGCAAACAGAAAAGCCTGGATGACTCCTCCTCTCCTTAAGGAATGGTTTGAACAGTGCTTTCTTGTGGAAGTTCAAGACTACTTGAAAGAAAAAAATCTTGAATTCAAAGTCCTGCTGATTCTTCACAGTCCCTTTGGCACCTCAGATGCATTTGCCAACGCGCATCCTAATGTTAAGGTTGTCTTTATAACTAGTCACGTGTCTCATATCCTTGAGCCCTTAGATCAGTGTTTGATCCGGCCCTTCAAGAAAATTTATGCCAAGCTAATGTATAACTTTGTGGTTCAGAATCTTGCAAAAGTTCCTCTAGCTGAAGATCCTAGTGCATGGGATTCGTACACCATCACTGATGCTGTATTCTTAATAAAGGAGGCATTAAATAGCTTAACAGAGCCTATCATTAATGTGACCTGGGAGAAGATTTGGCTAGAGATGGTGAAATATCTTTCAGCAATCCCTTCTGAAGACAAAGAATCCTTGGATCAAGAAGAACCTATGGATGAAGAGGAACATTTGCTACAGGATCAGTCATTGGCTGAATTTGGATCTGAACCTGTTGACACTCATTCAGGTGAGGTGATGCCGCTAGAGGATGACTCTCCAGAAGCTTCTACTACCCCAGATGTGGTTATCATAACTGATGATGAAGATATTTAGGAAATTGTGGAAACGAAGACAAATAATCATAAGTAACAGGAACAATTTTTAAAAACAAGGTTAAAACCTCCCCAAGATATTAATGAAATGTGATAGCCTTAACATGTCAACTGTTATCTATTCCAAGCTTGAATGACTTAGTCTAATGTTATAGAGGTATTAGGATGCCTTCAAAAAAACCACATCGGACAGAAAGCACCTTCGGCAGCATGTAAAGCATCAACTAATGTTATTATTACTGTTGCTGGACAGCGGAATAGCTGCCTTCAGATAAAGCTCAAATGATTTAAGTGAACTCTATATAGAGGTGCTAAGAGTCTTTTTACAACATGATATTGCGAAGAAAGCAACCTCAGAAGAACCAAATTCATCAAGTACTACAATTTAAATAGCCTTGCTAGACAGCTATAAGCTGCCTTCAGACAAGTTTGAATAATTTAAATTGAGCTCTATATAGAAGTACAAAGGTATCTTCAGAAAAATATTTGAGAAGATAGAAAACATCTTCAGAAGAGCCAAAGCTGTTAAGTTGGACCACTTAAATTCACTTGCTTGAAGGGCTAATGTCACAAGCAAGTTAGAATTTCAGGATTGGATTTAGATGACTCCGAGAGAATGGAGATCCATGATCTGAACTAACAGTCTGTCTCTATTCATTTATTCATTGTCACCCCCATATTCCAGTGTCATGGTGTACATACTCACATCACCTCTGGAGATCATCTCAGGATTTAAGTGGAAATTGTGTAGTACCTATTATTTTGACTACATTAAGCTATGTAAACTCTCATTCATATTATGTGATATGCTGTTGTTTTGTCTTACTGCACACAAAAAAGTTATGAGGGCTTTCCAGAAGTCACTTCCCCTGCCATTTTTCTTTTTAACCTAAAATCATCATTTCCTCGACTGAGCTCTCCTACCCTGGAGGGCTGTTCAGGAACCTAACCCTCATAGGTAAGGAGGGGTCACTGTTACTATGTTTCTGCGTCTCAGTGACTGCTTGGTTGACACCACAATCATTTTTGAACTATTTGGGAAGAGACTTGGACTTGGGTTTGAGTCCAGTTCTGCCGCTGATTATTGTGACTTTGAGCTTGTCACATAGTCTCTCTGAGTCTCAGCTTCATCACCTGTCAAATGAAGATAGTAACACCTGATCTACCTCACAAGATACTTTTGATAATCAAATGTAGTTCTAAATATCAGAGTGCTATTAAAAGTTAACGTAAAAAGTGCTAGGTAATTGTGAGGTATCATTACATTTGTATCATGCTGAACCTTACATACAACCAAGATCTTAGAATCTTTGTTTCTTTTTATAGTAACTTTGTCCCAAACTAGAATTTATGTCAATTATAGAAATTTTTTAAGGATTTAAATTGCTCATAATTTCAGAAGCCAAAGATAAGTAACTCGGTTGGTATTTTTCCTTCTAGTCCTTTTTCCTTCACTGTAGAGAAACTGTTCACCAATATCAAAAACTTGAAAAAAATAAAAACAAGCATATAAAAAAGTTAAAATCCCATGCATTCCCAAGTCCCAGGAACAATGTTAACATTTTGGTGGATCTTTCCAGACATGCTTTTGGACACACACACACTTTTTATGTACTTAGGATCACAATATATATAGCTTAATAGTCCACTTTTTCACTCACCATTTTCATCTTGAATATTTTCCTACATTTAATAACGGTTTTCAGAATAAATATCACTTTTGATGGTGTATAATATTTCATCATATAGTGGCATCATGATTTATTTACCCATAGTCTTTTGTTGGATATTTGGAGTCTTTCCTAAATTTTTGTCATAAATAATGTCTTTCATTAGTTCAATGAAAATACTTGCTTTGGTGACAGCAGAGGTTTTTTGTTTTATGAACTCTCTTTAATATCTACATTTCATTGACAAAATGGAACTTCAAGAGACAGGTAGAAGAAAAATAAGGAGTAGATAAAATTTCAAGATGGAGGATCCCTCTTTGTTGGAGATTATTCCAGGAGCTGATCTGTGTAAGAGCAAAGTAGGAGAGACAATTTGCCACTATTGTATGGTACTTCACTATAGAAAACTTTCTAGATCTTAGATCAGGAAAAGGACACCCTGAACAGGTTTGATGTTATGTTATGGACCCTATGAAGTATGGGGCTGATCTCTTGTTGGCTACTAGAAAGCTTGGAGCCAAATATGTGGCCCATGCATAGCCTGGTAAGGGGACTCGATGGTATGTATGTACTTCGTATTCGCTTTCTTCCAGGCTCCATTTTACGTTTTTATCTATTTTTAATTTTTTAGTTTCTTGTCTACTTTGAATTTATGCCCTCATATTGTATTCTGTGTATTCTTGTAAGCCGTCTGATAAGCCGTTTTGGAACAAGGTGGGGAATAAATACATGAATGAATAAATACATGAATAAATACATGAGTAAATAAACCGATAAGGCAAAGGCAATGAGGCAAATGAAACAGCCAGGACTCAGAATTGGCACAGTGCCTCTAAAACTAATAAATATTAAGGACTGAAACTTGGACGGACATGTGGGAAAGAAGCAGGTGAGGCTGCATTTGGAGGGGCCATGTTCTGTGTGACATCTGTGTCTTTCAAAGCGTACTTATGTGTTGTGTGTCTTGTGTTGCACTTGAGCATTAGGTGTGTTTCAGAGGACATGCAATGCTTTGTGAAAGGCTGTGTCTTTAGAGATCATGGTTCGTGTGTATTTTGTTTGTGGGTAATCCAGAGAGATTTGGGAGCTGGTGAGCTTGGAAATGAAGTAAAGGCCCCTTTTCTTGGCAGACTAGGAGGGGGAAGTTGAAAATAAATCAAGACAAATGGGAAGTGATCTGCCACTTACTGACTAGTTCCTGGGTGCCAGGCTATTTGCCAGGCACTTTACATGTATTACGATTTTTAAAACTTCAGCCACTCTGTATTATCCCCTTTTTACAGAGGAGGCAGTGTTCAAAGGCTTAAAATAGATAGCTGAGAGTCACATAGCAAGTGACTGAAGCCAGAAATCTCCCAGGTCTCTCTGACTCTAAACCCTATGCTTGTTCTACTATCACACTGTCTTGCAGCAGGACAAGGGAATGTGTGGTAATCTACATTTCTAGCATCCAAAAGCCAGCAGTGGCTTTCACTTTTCCTTAAGAAGATGGCAGTGTGCTTTGAAATGTATTGAATTTCAGAAAAGGGGACTCTCTTACCACCTCTAAGAAGGAAAGAAAACTTTTTCATTTTTTTTAAGAAATGATGGTGAGAAAATATTGACAATAGACATGTGCTAACATTTGATTTGGGTGTTCTGTGGGTTAGATTATCACTTGGTGTGTGTACTTTATAGGCGTATATGTTGCTTACTTTAGAAAGTTGAGGTTCTAAATGAGTGTGTTCATATATGTGAAAAGTTCTTAAAGTGCCATATAGTTTTGTTATTGTATTGCATATATATTGTTCTAATTCCTAGAGTATGTTATCTTCTATATACGCTACACAGCAGGAAGTATTGCTGTGTACCCATTATATTAAAAAAAACTCAGTTTATGGTCTTGTTAATCAAATGTTTTGGTCAATGCATATTACTAACTTTCATCTAATTAATGCACAATAAAAAATTCTTAGTGTGATAACTAGACTGAACAGTATGCAATCTTTCTTCAGTGATGCTGAAGACCTTGTGGGATTTTGCAGCAGCTCAAGCATTTTATCATTGCACCAACAATCAGTGGGGTCTCAATTAACTGAGGGATCATCTGTTATCAGAAAGCCAGATGTCAGAGGCTGCTACATCCTGAATGGTATTTATGTTCCTCTTGATTCTCCAAATGTAGTCCATGCAGCTCAGCAAAGAGTTCTCTTTGGAGGTCACTGCCCTGTGCTTTGGGAGACCTGAAGGGTATGCTTTCTCACTTATCCTCCAGGGTCAGTGCTATGTGCTGGGAGAAAAGCCTCCTGTACTATTTCTTTACTCCTAGCAGTCTTCTTTGGTTGAAATGGGAAGAAGCTGGGGTATGGATGCATTCAAACTACTAGGGCCTGTGCTTCCACTTCAAGGCTGGTAAACAGAGCAATTGGGGACAAATGTGATGGCCCAATAAAACCAGCTGATGGTCAAATTCAAGAGAAGTATGGAATGCAGGATTGGGAGGTGTGTACACTGAAGAAGCAACAGGGAGAATTTGAGGAAAAGAATGTGTGAGAGAGAATTTAGAAGGTGGGGAAGGTACAGGGATGGGTGGAAATGGGAACACAGAAGAGCTGTATCAAGCAAAATGAAATGTTGCAGAGAGGAAAGTTGACACTGTGAAGTTGCTTTCCTCCTGAAAGCAAATGATGCCTTTTTATTCCTGTCAAGCTTGTATCCTACAGAATTATCCACATGATCAGAAATGTCTGCTTTAGGACATTACCTCATCTTTCCTTTTTATTTTCAAACATTTTCCATTGAAATTGTTGCCCTTGTGAATTGGGTGTAAATGAGAGTGGGACCTGGTGTGTGTTGCCTGGAAGGAGATGGGTAAGAGTTAATTTCCTAATATTTGCCCAAATGATCACTCTTGCTAAAGATTTTTTAAGATACACTTAGGTAGTGACTGTCTGCATGTGTGAGTGGGGGATGCTAGAAGGGCACACATGGGACCATCTTCCCTTTACCCCATCATCCTCATGGAACACCCAAGCTATGGACTGGACTTGTAGCAGCTTTTGCAGAATCAGGTGCCACTTTGAGTGGTAATGTATGATAATTTATAGACAGCATAGATTGTTTTCCATAGCCACCAAAGACCTAGTAGGAGGGAAAGAGTTTACTATTCCACCACAGGGAATGGAACTAGATATAAAGAATTCCCAATATGCTGACTGGATATTATGAATTACCAAGGGTGAAATTTCATGGGTCCTCTGTTGGGGCTCTCATGGCTTTAGCAAGTTTACCTGAGGGTAGGAGAATGAACCACCATGGGCCTTCCCAACTATATGCTTCTGGGATTGCTAATAAAGAAAATTTGAGCAGTGAATAATCAAAACAGCCCATTGTAATCCTCTTTCTTGGTAGTTGTTTTTCCAAGGACATCACACTTGGGATGAAAGTGCTGGGTTGAAAAGTGGAGATTACTTAGTTCTCCCACAAACAGTCACCCCATTGCTGATTATAGTGCTAATGGGGTGCTATATTTGGAATAGCAGTTGTAGGGGTTATTGCAGTATTCAAGGTGCATGTGTATCATTGACCTCTTTCAGACCTATGATGTAGGTGGGATAGGGATAATACCCACTTTACAGGGGAAGACAGAAGTTTAGAGAGGTTAAATGATTTCCAGTGAGTTGGCTCATAACTAATAACAAAGCAAGGCAGACATAGAATTTAGATCCTGTGATTCCTAAGCCAGAGGCCATTGAACATTAACCTCCTTAAGTATAAACTTAAACTGTTGAGTAATTTCCATCACCATCCAGTAACAATGTTTTTCTTTGTGATGAGAACATTTAAGATAGGCTTCTTATAGTAACTTTCACATATGCAGTATTGTTGATGATCTGTGTGATTTGGGGGCCTTAAAAATTAGCTCCTTTAAAAATTTAAATGTCAAAGAGCTATATTAAAATAGAACACAAAATTTACCTGTCATTATACCCTTTAGACTCAATCATAACCCAGTCATCAAACGAGATTTGGGCTCTTGCTCATTTGATAAACTATTTCCTCTTCTGCTTAGAATCAGTATATATTTTGCCCAAAATGCTAAGTTAAGTCAGATGTATCTATCTGTTATGTAGAACCTCTTTTTTAGTCTTTTGCACCATCACTTTTTTTTAGTCTTAGGGCGAAGAAAAAATACATTTTTATGTTTAACTTTCCATGGTAGTTACTACATAGTACTGTCAGGTATTTCCAAAGGGAAAATAAACATGAAGACACAATGACATTCTTCCTACCAAAACACATTTAGATGAAAACTAGAGAATGAATCTTATCCCTGTGGAAGGGAATATGGACATACCATGAATCCAGGAGGTAAGAAATTCCCATGGGTAACCTCATGCTCCCAAATAGAATATTTGTTTATAGACTAGGAGTGCTGGCGATGATAACCTTTTTTTTTTCAGAAATCAGCCCCACCAGGACTGTGGCCCTCGCGATAAGCACCTGCCTCTTTGACACCACCTGCAGGGCTGCTGTTGCCATAGGAAGAGTTATTTTGGGGATACTTCAGAGGAGGCTTCAGGAGGCTTCCTTCTGGAGGGCCATGGCACAGTCTGCTCTGTTACCCACAAATCAGAGGATGGAGCAGGGTGACATTTTTTTAAATGTGAAAGCAACAGCTCCAGTACTTAAATTCATTTACCTGGTAGTTAAGTAGACACTAAGACATTTTAATTTCTAATGGCTACAAGGGTAACATATGGAAATGGTCTTTGCGTGACATTGACTAGTGGCTCCTTAGTGAATTAGAGGAATTAACGAACCACTGAAAGCACCTATCACCCAGTTAAAGAATGACCAAGTCACTAAGGATCGTATTAGATAAGGTGAAGGTTGTCACTCATAGCAGGTGAATGACCCTTTGAAAATACTTCCATAACCTTCCAACGTGCTTTCCTAGAGGAATATTGAGAGAAAAAAAACAAGGTGTTTTCATATAATGGCACTCCAACCCGGTCATCTCCATTGTCTCTGCAGAAATGGTGCCTGCTCTGATCAAGTTGTTTGCAGGAACACACGATGCTGAGCATAGATGCTACTTAGGCAGGGAGCATGGGACAAAGGGAATGGGAGGGAGAAGGCCTTCTTGGGTCAAGCTAGATATTATGGGATATGGTGCTTCCCAGCAGAGCACCACCGAGCAGACCCAGTGCAAGCCTTCTAAAAAATATTAGATCCCTTTGCTCTCAGGACATCGAAGAAGATTGTGGTAGAGACTTATGTGCTTCCAGCCCTTGCATAAGTGAACTGCATGCTGACTTTGAGCATAGATCTAGTAGCAACCTCAGGCTAAAAAATCAGTATAATAAAGTTCAATGTTAGTAATAAGCTGACCTGGAGCATACCACTTACATACTTCACTCAAAAGATTTGTGCCTGCTTTTTATGTTCCTAGGTCTGCGTGAACCTTGTGAGGGTTACCACCCCCCCACACACGCACATGTGTGTACACACAGCAATGCACATGCACACACACTTTATAGGAAATGCCTAATAGGGTGATCTTAGAGGTAACGGAGGAGGAGGCAAGAGCAAATAGGTCCTCCATGTCCTATCCTGTCTTCCCTCTCCCATTCATTTTCCTCTCTGTGTGAAACAGCAACCATTTTGAAACCTGTCCCCACCAGGCCGGGTGTATCTAGCAGCATAGTGCTACCTGGCTTGACTTCTACAAAACAACCTACTAGATCCATGTGTTCAAAAATCTTTCCTAGCACATTCTTTATTATTACTTCCAATTTTGTTTGTCCACCACCCAGGTTTCCATGGCTGTATTTACCCAATGCACTTTTCTGTTTTCTTACTTCCTCATCAATATAAGCATGCAATATATATTCCTCATTCAAACCTTACTACTACTGCCTTCCCATTCTTGAAGACTCATTTCTCAAATCCTGCCTCCTCCAGTAAGCCAAGCCTTCACTGTCCACCACAGCTTTCTAGCTTTTCTTTTGACATGTTACAGCCTTCATTTTCTATTCTTCCCAAATTAGCATCTGATTTTATTTGGTAATATCGGTGGTGGTGCCTTTACTAAGATTATTGCCCCAACTAGATCACATGTTTAGATTATTAAATCCCTAATGAGTTTGCAAGCATCATCTGCCACTACGCTGATCCACATTTTCACTTCTACTTGTTAACTGACCCACTGACTGATTCAAAGGAAAGGAAACTGGGACAGTAACAGGAGGGAGATGTTCTTAGAACCAGGCTTGTGAAATGCCTACTACTTAAAACTTTTTTTCTCCCTTTTGGAAAAATTATCTCTGCAAACTTAAAAATATGTTTTATATAATATTTTGCTTTTAACTTTATTAATATGAATTTAACTTTATTAACTAAAAAAAAAGTTAGCAGCCTAACTTTGACTGCTTTCCAGTGCTTTTTAGAAAATGATTGTTGTTCTGTGCTGTTAGGCCAATTTATACAGGAAAGTGTCTCTCCACATCTGTCCTCTGTCATTCCTTTTTTTTTTTTTACCTTGAGTGCTCCATTTTCAAGGAGCTAGAAAGTGTTAAATACTAATTCTGGACGTGACATGTGACATCCCATGAGAAGGCCCAACAAAACTTCCCAGAATTTTAGGGGAAGATGACAAGTTGAAGTCCTACAATAAAGAAGACTCAGGTGACAGTTTTCTAAAATGTTCTCAGGTGGCAAGCATAGCACCATTTAGGGATTTCCTCTGGCAATACTTGATTACTTTCATGTATCTTGAACTGTACCCAACTATGTTGCCAATATAAGGTTTTGCCTTCAAAGTGGTACGTGGCAAGAGGTATGCTGAATGAATACAGAGTCTTCCCCACTCCACCACCACTACTAACTTCAACACCTACTATAAGACACACCTTTCCAACTCCTGATCTTCCCATCCATGAACACCAATAGCAGATAGGCATGACCTGTCTTTCCCTACTGGGTCTCATTTCATAGAATGAAGGTCATATATCCATCCATTCATTTGTTCATTTGCATACTTATTCAATATTATTGAGTCAGGCACTGTGGTAGATAGATGCTGGAGGACAGAGGTGAGTAACCTACAGTACCTAACTTGAAGGCCTTAGTGAGGGACCCAAGTGAGTTAGTCAGTGATTAGAGTTTACTGTGATAAATAGAAAATAGGTGTGAGAACTGAGGAGAGACATCTATTCATGACTGAGGCGAAAGGTGGTTAGAAAAGGCTTCCTGGAGAAGGTCACCACATAACCAAGGTGAGTCTTAAAAGAGGAGCACAGCTTGTCATTTAAGAGATGGGTGGCATTCCAGATAGCATTATGAAGACAGTAGGCAAGACACACTATTAGTTGTTCTGTGAATACAGCTATAGGTGGTTTGGAATAGCTAGTGCACAGAATGCAAGTGGGAGAGGGGTGGGAGATGAAGCTGTGGAAATAATTGGAGAACTGACCCTGGAGGAGATATGAGTACGATGTTAAGGACTTTGAATTTGATTCTGAAGGTTATTGGGAAACATTGAAACAGGAATGACATCAGATTTGTGTTTGCAAATATCACTCTTAGAGAAGAATGGATTTGGAAGGATGGGGTGGAAGGCTGTTGGAGTTGTGCAGGTGAAAAATGACAATGGCCTGACCTGAACGTCAGTAGCAGAACATCAGGAGAGGACAATGTGGGTGGAATATATAGAAGGAAGAATTAACAGAATTGGGCAGTCAGATGGTGGGGAAACTAGAAGGTGAGGTAAGACATGTAGGAAGAGTTACAGATTCTTGGTTTAGGTGGGGAAGGGCAGTGGCAATTTAGTTTATGTTGGAAAGTATTCAGCAGGGCCTGTAAGGCAGCCAAATACAAATATTCAGTAGGTAGTTATCTCCGTGAAGCTGGAGTGCAGCAGGAAGAGCAGGGCCAGAGCTACATATGTGGAGTCATTAGTATAGATGGTAGCTGAAGCCATGAATGTAGAGAAGGTGACCCGAGAGAGAGAGATGTGTTGATGTAAAGAAATGAGGACTAGGACCACTCTGGGGAATACTATATAGTCAGGAGAAGACCCACAAATGCAGGAATATACTCTAGCCAAGTATTGTGTGAAAGGAAGTCTAGATGGCCTTTTCAAGAAGTCTAAGCTAAATAAGGAAAAGCTGAGAGACCATGGCAGCTAGACAAGTGTGTCAGGTGGCAAAGGGTGATCTCTGCATGACTTAAGCCAAACAAGAATGCCAGTAGAGAGCGAGAAATGAAATAGATATTTGATGGTGGGGGATCCTGGTAAAATGAAAGGAACTAGTGTCTGGAGTTCCAGTGGGGAGGTGAGACTTAGCTGGACTGAGGGGACATAGATTCCATTGAGATATGAAAAGAGTAGCTGCTGCTAATGAAATAAAATGTGTAGGCATAAGAGGATGTTAAGTCAAAAGAGTTCCAAACTGATGACCCCCATTTTTTTCTCTGAAATAGACCTGTTAATATGCTGAAAATAAGGAAGAGAAGTTTCAGTGAAGTGGTGTAATTCTGGAATATTCAGTGAGAATGGGAAAGGAAGTTGGCAAGGGGCAAGGAGAATACCGCAAGCACCATCAATGGCCCAACTTTGATCTGTGACTTCTATAGAAAGCACCAGACAGCATGGGTGTGTGATTCCACACCCACAACAACTCTCAGAAAATTGGAGGAGTTTTTGGTTAGATAATGTCAAAGTAGGATTTTGCAGGTCAAAGGGCAAGAATTTTCAAGGTAGGGGCTTAAGAACAATTCAGATAATGGACCATAGACTCTAGGTTAGAAGGAATCTAAAAACTTGACCAAAAATGGAGGCATCCAGGGACTGGAAATTGTTGGGATCAATGAACAAGTAAAATAGGAGTAAGGGCTTGAAAGAGGGAGCAAGCTAGCAGGAGGAAAGGCTAGGCCCAGAGAATGAGCTTGCAGGGTTGCATATTTCAGAGAAAGCATCATTCTGGATAATGAAAGGGTCTGAGCTGAGTCTGGCTCTCCAGTGTGTCTGCATATCGTTGATGGAGTTTAAAAAAAAAAGCCTTGACCCAGGTCCCACCCCCAGAAATCTTGACATGGCAGGTTCTGGGTGGACCCTCGACGTTGGTATTTAATGGAATTCTATGGATTTTTCTGGTTCATCCCTGGTTGAAAACTACCAATTTAAAAGGTGATTGAGACAGTATAACACAGGAGAGAAAAGGAGATGAAGTTGAGGGAGGTCAAGGATTTAAAAGGAAAGGCTATGAAAAAGGTGTCCATTTATTTATATATTATGTTTCATTGAGGATGGTAAGGAAAACTGGGAGCCAATGTCTTCAAGTGGATAAGGGGACTTGGCCAGGAGAACTAAATGTCACCACAAACCCTCAAAGGGGTTTTGTAGGCAAGTATAGAAATACTAGTCTCAAGCTATTTAGAATAAAAAGGGCAAACTCTGTCCTTTGCCTCAGGCCTTTGGACTTGGAATGGGGAAGAATGAGCAGCTTCCAGCAGGATTATCTGAGGAAGTGCTACTCTTCTTAGAAGACAGTAGAGTTTAAAGTTGTGTTTCTCAAACCCAGGAACCCAAAGAACTTTAAAAAATAAATTTGCCAGAGTCTACCTCAGAGTAGCTGGATTTGACTCTCTGGGAGTGGGGCTGTGATATATCCCTCTAAAGTTTCCAGATGGGAGGGAAGCACAGTGAAGTCTGAGAACCGAAGGCAAGAAGTGAATATACCATGTAATGAAGAGGCTGAAGGTGTAGATGGATTTGTGGTGGAAGGGACTCTAGCCACTAGAGGAAACGGAGAACACTTTAGATGGGGAAATAGGAGGTGACAGATGACTACAGGGATTTTTCTTTCTTTAAAATACAGTGAGATGGGGAAAGCTGTAAGGATGAGACTGAAGAAGACACTAGCAGACTCCCGGAATTAGAACCAGAATGCATAGACAGTGTTCCAAGGCCAAGCTTGCTTTGTAGTTTGTGGCCTAGTAACCAAACTGTGACCTCTGTTCCAGGATCCAGTAGACTATGGGCAGTGGGCTTCAATGTGGCAGTTGTCTGGTTTTCTGCTGTCTGCCAATATCAACTCAGGGCTTGTCATCTTATCCCCTCAAAATTCAGGGTAGTGGGGATCTGAATATAAATGACAAATGCTCACAGAATTTTGGTGGGGAGAGCAGACATTTTAATGTTTGTGAAAAAAGTCTCCTGTAGGCTCCATTTAATCAATAAATATTTGCTAAGCCCTGGTGCTCAAACCTGTTGAGTGTTAAGGCTACTGAATAGTAAATAGTGTAGCTAGTACAAACTTAGGTCCTGTAGACAGTTGGACCTCGGCTCATGCTGATTGATGTGCCAGCCATGGGTGTGAGGTTTACCTCACTGAGTCACTTTGATCTACAGACATGAATGAAGTAATAGTAATGGCTGCCTTACACAGTTGTGCTGGAGATTACATGAGACAAACCTAGAAGTGCTTTGCACATGGCAGATGCTCCATAAATGATACGTATTGAGCAAGTAGACCTGAGCCAGTTGCTAGGGCAAGAGAATGAATAAGGAAACAGTGCTGTCGGTTACCTCACATTTTAGCTAGGGAGATAGGTATGTAAAGAAGAAATAATAATACAGTGTTGATAAGTACCAAGCTTGGAGTATACACCGGTCAGCTCTGTGAGAGCCTGAAGAGGGCAGCTAACTTTGTCTGCAGAGGGAGGACAGGGAAAGACTTGCCAGAGTTGAGGAAGTCCAAAAGGAGTGATTCTTCAAGAATAAGGATTGATACACATACTGCCAAGTTTTGCCAATACTTTTGAAGTCTAGATTGAGTGTGTAAAACTTGGCAGTAAGAGAAACATTGGCAATTTAGGGAGCAGGCAATGTGTATGGGCCAGTGGGGGCCGTGGTAAGAACAGACAATGGAGAGGTGAGCTGGAGGCAGATGATGCAGGCCTTGAACAGCATGATAAGGAGTATGAACCTCTAATATATGGGGAATACAAGCCATTTTTCTCCCAAGGGTATAGAAATTTCTATTATAAGTTGAGGGAGTTTCAGTAAACAAGGCAAGAAATTTATGAGAGTATACATCATTGAATCAAAAGGGGAGAAGAACCCATTAATTTCTTTGGTGTTATAATGCTAAGAAGCTTCTCTTTGAAGGTTCAGAAATATAAAGGGCAAATGAAAGCATGAGAGGCATATTAAGTGGTTCCCCTGGGACTCAAAGCTTTGTTTTCCTGAGATTAAGGATATTAAACAAGGTCAGGAATGTGGCCAAATTTGTATACTTCAAAAGATTGCTGACAAAGTAGAGAAATGAATTGCAGCATCCAAATTGGATTCAGTGAGGAGAGCTGAGAAATGCTGGCACCTTGGATGAAGATAATAGTGGCTCTAGAGACTTCAAGGTAAGTTTGGGAGATAGAAGAGCAAAGACTTCTCAATTAATGTAGAATTAAAAAGCATATGAGTAAAGTCCAGGAAATCAGGGGCACCCAAAATGTGGAACCATATTTATTGTGAATATGGCATTTCAAAAGACATATTAATCATCAGATCTTTTTGATCTTCATTGCCTTTGCTTTAATATTATTTGAATTACATATTGGACGGGGTCATAACCTTTTCATTGCTTAGAGTCTGCTTAAGGAGAAGTCTAAGGCCTTAAACCTACTCTGATCTGGATGGATAGTGGTATTTCACTAAGAACATGGACACTGCAAGAATAGCAAGTTGGGACTTCCTGCCTCTGCTATGCTTAGTCCTGAGTGAAGGGAATGACATGCATAGACTGGTAATGGACTGGCAATCAAATGGCCTTCTCAGCCCTACTGAAGTGTTCATGTTTAAGTTGATCTGCTTCAAATGAACAGTCAATACTAATGGCGAAGTAGGGAGGGAGAGTCCGTTTTCTGGCAAGAGAGATCATGAATGCAAGCTGATATAGTGATGAAGATAAAGATAAACATGGGGTACTTTTAGCTTGAATTCTAGAGGGGTTTCTGAACTTGAAATTATATGCAAAATTATGTATGTGTATAGTATCTTTTATGAGCACAGTTCCATAGCTTTTTTTCTGATTTTTCTGAAGAAGTCTTTGACCTTAAGAAAGTCATCAACCACCAGGACTTAATTTACTGTGAGGGCAATAAAGCTGCTTCTTCAGAGTTCCTCAGTTGCCTGGGATTCTTCTAAGACCCTATGAGGGACCCTGGCAAATTCTCATTGTTACTTAGAGCCTTCCTTTCAAACTCTATAATGTATTGAGTACCAAAGAATCTGGAGCCATCCTTGCCAACCACAGATTCGAGAATTACCCAACATAACTTAGTGACTGAGTGGATGCACTCCACAAGGAATGAGTGTCAAGAAAGGATTGCAGAGGTCAAAGGCTGCAGTAGAAGAGCAAAAAAAGAAGCAGTGATGGTAATCAGAGAATAAATGGCCCCTGAGGTAGGAGGAGAATCAGATCACAATGCCAGGGAAGTAAAAAGAGGTGACACAGCTATACCCTACATCGATAGGAGGTCAGGGAAAATGGAAAGTGAGGAAAAGTTTATAGGACTAGTTAGGACACCTTCAGTGAGGGCAAGAACAGAAAGGTGATTGTTCAGTCTTTCTGAACAAGAAAAGATGGTGCTTGGACAAGTGTGTCTAGAAATACACTGAGGAAGTATGAGTACCAACTAAAAACTGTATTAAACATCACCATTCAGTCAGGATAATGTCAGTAAAGAAAGCTTGCCGTAAAAATGGAGTCATGATGGAGTTACATTAAATGGCATATGTGTACTTCTCAAAATGAATTTGAGGCAGAGTTTAAATGACCCCTGCCCCTGCGACCTGCAACCTCTCAAACCTGTGCCTGCATCCTCTCACAACTTGAATTTCTGTATGTCTGCAACATATTTCTGTCTCCTGGTTGCAGATATGGAGCATTGAGAGAAAAGCCATTAAGAATGACATTGTAACATGAAAGACTTGGGATTTAAAATGTATCATGGGTAACCCATAAAACCAGTAAGCTACATATAGTTGATTGAATATTGTCTACCTGAGCCACCATGTGCTAAGTTGGCCACTTTGGCAATTCTGAAGTTGACTGGTTTCAACTGGGTTAACCTGGTTTATGCTGACTTGCCCAGTACCAGGAGGTGTTTTTTTTTTTTTTCTTTTCACTGTGAAATGTATTAAGATATGCTACATAATGTAAACATAAAGAAGTTCTAGCTACTGGTTAATATGGAAACAATTCATAGCACTTTCATACATAACTTTTCTAGTCTTTCTAATAAGTCTTAGCTGACTTGCGTATAATGAATTTCTTCTTTAGTAAATATATTTAATCCAACAAAACCAATTTAAGCACAATATACTTAGATATGTGTTGGTTAATCATTACACTGGTAAAGGACATAAATCAGTTTGACTGCAAGTTTTGTTTGAATTAGACTTGGAAATTTGTAAATTCTTTGGACATAACATTTTTATCAAACTCCGAGCCACTTCTGCAAATAAAATGATTGCTTCTGGTGTTAAATATTGGTAAAATTGTGCTGGAATCATTTGTCTTTCAGTTTTGTGATTGCTTTTTGATAAATCTAATTGTACAACATATAGATACTATAATCATATCCCAAATAAATACATGTTAACATTTTGCCTTTAGCCAATAAGAAGAAAGAGAAAGAACGCCCAGAGATCTCTCTTCCTTCTGACTTTGAGCATACGATTCATGTGGGGTTTGATGCAGTCACCGGGGAGTTCACTGTAAGTAAGCCCCTGATTTTGTTTTGCAAGCCATGAAAAAACTCCTTTGTGAAAATAGGTTACAGTCAAGAAATGCCATGTCCCAAAATGTCAGATTTGATGTTTTTAATAATTCAAGCAAGATGTTTAGGCAAGACTTTGCCTAAACAATCACAATTGAACTAGAGAGTGGCAAGAGTATTTTGTCTAATAAAAATGTTGATACCATTTAGTCTTTAATTAAGTCAAGAATGCTAATTTACCAATGCACAGGAGTTGTACTTCTGCTAGATTTTCCTACTTGAGCCTGTTCGTTATCATTAAAGTGAATCATAGAATCATCTACTCAACTTGGCCAGTGAAGACAATCTATCTGTATAATTCAGGGTTTATATTGGAACCTGGACTACCCAGACCAGCAAGCCATGATAATCAAAAATCTCTGTAAGACTACATATTCTTCCCCTTGATTTCAAGAATATAGTTTACTTCAAAGCATATTAACAGGTAGATTTTGTAGACTTTCAGAAATCAATGCCATGTTTCAGGAGGAAGTATTAATAGATATGTCATGGATGCTTTAGAAGCTATGTTCTTACTTTACATATAAACTTGATGTATGTGTTGTGCACATACCACACACTATTCAATATGCACTTTCTGGAAAAACCACACGTACAGATCCAACCTTTGTTTGGATACTTTTAGTGCTCAATAGTAGAAGCTCTCACATCTTTTACTACATTTTATACTTTATAAAAAATTTGTTTTTAGGATGGATGAAGGAAAATTATGTGTAGAAACATGTCTGCAATAAGATCAACTACCTTTTTCCATAATAGTAAAGAATTTATTCAAAATATGCCTTTCAAGTGAATGAGTAATTCTGAATGCATACAGCATACAGAAAAAAAAATCTTTGATAAAACTAACACCATCTTGGTTTCTTAAGCCAGAAAATAATTTAGGTATAAATAATTGACTATCAGCAGATCTTTCTGCCCACTTCTGTCTAGGCAAGCATTCTTTCCTTTCCCTTTTTCCTGCCCTTTTGGATATTAAATAAATAATTGAATATACTGTTTCCTAATAAGATGGTTAGTGAGTAAACCATATGATATGACTAAGTGAAAAAAGGGAATAAATAAATTTGATTTGGAAAAACAAACCATTTGTCTGAATTGACAGCCAAATTATCTTATTTTTTCAGTTCCTGAAGTAAGCAATATGAGAGTTAAATGGAAATGTAGTGAACATCTTGGCCTTGTAAAGTGAAGTGAGCTGGTTATCTGTGTTTGCACTAGCAATCAGAAGAGAAACACTAAGAAGTGCTGACATTGGTAAAGTTGAGATATTGGTAGGACTTGACTGATTTCATGTTTGGAGTCAGAGACATACAAATGGCCTTGAGTTTGAGCCCAGACTGATTTTTATTATATTTGAGACTATTCACTTACCTTCACTTAGGAAATAACGTAACTACTACCGCCATCATCACCATTGCCAAAATAATTTTATAATCTGAACAATTTTAGATTAAAAATAATAGATGGTGACTATCTGACATGTGAGACAGTAAAAGCACTTACTCTTTAAAAAACATGTCTAGTAATTTTTCCCTTTTAAGAATTTTATCTTTTCAAATGCTTTGATCTTTTTATTTCTGTGTTCCATTTCTGTTTAAATTTTTTTTTTGGTTATCATTCCATAGTTTTCTTATCTTTTTTTCTTCCTTTTTATTTTCTAATGTGAAAGTCTTCTCTTCCACTATCTTCATGTGACATACTGGTTTCTTTCCAATTTTTATTTTTCTACTCTCTCCAACTTGCTGGCCATTTTATGATACAGTCTCTCCTTTAGCTCTTTGTTTTTTATGGGCTTTGGATGGAAATGAACGAAAGTGAATAACCACCATCTAGCTGACTGCAGACCAACTATTTCCACATTGCTGTTAATTAGAACACTAATAACTAACAGAGAGGGCTGGGGTGGGGTCTGCAACAGGAAGCCTTACCAATCATGAAGAACAGTTTGATGTAACTGAACCAAACAGAACAAAATCTGTCCCCATCTCCCAAAAACTCAACTTGAAATAAAGCAGTTGTTTGGACTCACACAGTTGTTATTAATCCACTGAACACATAGATAAAACATAGGCTAAATTCAGAAATCTGATGTACTTTAATATCATCTTGATGGTGTTTTATAGTATTTATCTGAACATTTGTAAAGATGCCAAGTTCAGCTTTTGAAAAATAACCTGTGACTTACATTTACTAACTTAAAAAATACCAAATAATGATCTTTTAAAAATCATTTCATTGGTAGGATTTAGAATTGTGTCCTAATAACCAGAGTACCACTAATTCACTATGCATATGTGTGTGAGGGACATATTGCAAAATTTGATGACTACGGTTATTGAGGTTTCATTTTGAGCGATTTGCTGAGCTGTCTAGTCTAGTCGTGTTACAGGAACTTGTTATTTTGTATATTTTGATACTGATCTGGTGTGGTTTGATGATTGCCCTGTGGTTAATTGACCCCAAATAACCTTATACTAAACCTGATCATACACTGGGACCCTGAGAGTAAAATTAGGTTGGGAGGTGAGATTTTTGGTTACAAACTACTGCAAGTCCTTACCCTTTATATTACCATTTTTGTCCCAAATACTTCAGAACTCCCCCTTCCAGACCTCTAGACCTGTGACGGTCGCTTCAAGTCAATCAGAGGGAAAAATGGTATGAGTGATATAAATTATCATTTCTTATGACAAATGCTTGGCCTGTTGTTTCATGCTGCCATTCTCCTGGGCAACACTGGACAATCCCCAGCTTGATGTACATCTAGTTGTAACTGTCACTGGTCAGGCATCGATAAGTGCTCCTGCTTCTGATACTCACTTCTAGGTCTCCATTAGCTGTCTAGCTTTGGGGATTTGTATCTCAATTTGTAGTAACGGATGGCTTTCTGATTATGTGCCTTAGTGGCATATGTTCAAATTTAAGTGTCAGGTTTCACTAACTGGTTTTATTAACTGGTTTATCACAACCTAAAAGAGAAATTATGTCAGCAGTGTAGTTGTATGGTAAGTATAGTTGTCTGGAAGACCTGCAAATGACAGCATTTTTGCCCTGCTGTCTAGTGATTACAAGACTATCACAAAAGTTGAGAAGTGCCATGAGAATGTATAATAACTGTGAAAATTCTAACGATCATGGTAGCGATCATGCCAGTGATGTCTGCTCTAGTGGTTATGTGCAATGCATACCTGGTTTTGTAACACTTAATAACTCCTTCGGCCATTACAATATTAACCAAATGCTATTAATTGCACTTAGAATCAGAACTGGGATCATGCATGGGCTCCTGAGTTCAAATTTTCGGCTTAAGGCTTTAGCATCAAATTGCGTGATGAATGCATGTAAAAGTGTTGTTTCACTGTGCTTCGAGTAACCCCAAATGCCAGGAATCAAAGACACAACCCAGATCAAATAAGTTGGGTAAAAGCATGTTTGTGAAGCATTGGAGATAATATCTTTATGTAGACAAAGCTGTTACCTTATATCTGATCTTATTGTGCGGGACGTGGGACTTCAGAATTGTAGCATTAAAGTAGAAATGACTCATATATGGTGTGAAATGAAATGGTTTCCCTTTCCCTACTCTGAACACCTAAGAAACTCAGAGTCTGGCTGGAAATCCTTAATTTAGTTTTCTCTAAGCCAGCCATGATTTTAATGACCAAGTGTTGAAGATTCCTACCCATGAGAACAAATGTTAAATTCAGTGTCACCATATAAATATCCTTTGAATTTTAGCCATGCAGACACTTACAATGTGAAACTGAAAATGGTTAACCAGAATTGGGAACTGAAATTTGTAAGTTCATCACATGGCCATTGGCCACTTGTGATCAGCAAATTATAAAAACGACTTACAAATTATCGTTGAAGCTTTTCATGATGCCATCCTTCTTCCCTCCAAATTCATATTTCTACCTTTTGGTAATTTCTCCAGTCATTTAATGGCAATTCTTACTATTGCATATTTATGGAGGAAGCATCTGGCCAAAAGTGGAATTATGCATCCAAACGTTGGAACGTTGTCGTTTTCTCTGTTTTCTTAAATCTGTTGTCCTGTAGCCTGTCCTGCCCCCAATTTAGTTAATACCTCCCTATTTTCACAAATGCCCCACTTTAAAAGGGATTCCCCACCCCATCCAGACCCATTGGTTTCATCTCCTCCCACCTTCTCAGTTGTCCCACATTCTGTTTTAACTTTCTTTTCTTTCTTTATTTACGTCCATTACAGCCAGATCTCTATGGCTCACAGATGTGCCCAGGGAAGCTCCCAGAGGTGCGTCACAGGCCCAAAAGAAGCTTGCATCAAAGTGCTTCTTTGAGATGTCATAGCACTGCAGCAGCAGGTTCATGTGTGTGCAGTAGAGTTGTTGCTTGGCTTATCTCACTTTTTTGTTGTCATTCCCAAACTCTGGAGGCCCACGTCACACATTGTTTTGCCGAGACTTCATAGGACAAAGCCATGTAAATTGTGTCTAGATGCACATCTGGAATCGTGTGCCAGTTTCTTGCTCCAAGTTGCCCTTAGAGGTTGGATAATTATGAAATGGGGACATCTGGAGGCTGAAGATCTAGGAAAGAAGTCTGAATGTTCAATGCAAAACCAACCTCTCTGTGTAATTGTTGCAATTCTCCTTGGTTAGATCTCTAAATACTCTGTGCTCTCTGCTCTAAAAGCTTCAGATTATTGTAAATTTTCCCAAGGTTTTGGCATGGTTGTCACAGTCCCCAGGTTTTATGTGGCCAATGAACAAAATGGGGAGGAGGAGAGGAAAGGAGGAGAGGAGAAAGCTGCAGGGAAAATGCCCAAAGCAGCATTTACTGTTTAACATCTCAGTGGTTATTGCTCCTCTAAATTTCTATTTTTCTTTCCTCTCAATCCCCCCTTTATATTGAAACTCTAGACCCAAAAAAAGCATATTTTCTAACCGCAAAGTATAAACTGACCAAGGGTGAGGCTTTCCTTTATTCAAAAAGATATTCTGATTACAACATGCCCAGAAACCACTTATGTAATTCCAGCCATACAAGATCCATTGATCTGCACTATACTACGTTGTGCACAAATTTAGAGAAGTCTTGCTATGTCTGCCCTGAGTCGCCAGAAAAAATAAGCTAAGCCGTAAACATCATTTCATGGATGAGCAGAGTTAATATGGAGGTGATTTTCATGCGCTTTTTTTTTTCTATCACAGTCATACTCCCACCTACCCTTTTTAAGTTGGATCCTAGTTTTACCTATGTGTTTTAATTAGAGAAGAGAATGATTGCATTATTAAGTTACTAACTTTAAATCTAGAGTGTAACTTCAGTTTCCCAAGTGTAATCCTACAGGTAGCATGGGCTTCTTGGTGAAGAACTTTACTGGAACATGAACATACAGCTTCTGAATGTACTGAGCAGCCATTCTTTCCCTTTGGTTGTCCACAGGGAATTCCTGAGCAGTGGGCACGATTACTTCAAACCTCCAATATAACAAAACTGGAACAGAAGAAGAACCCACAGGCTGTTCTAGATGTTCTCAAATTCTATGACTCCAAAGAAACTGTCAACAACCAGAAGTACATGAGCTTTACATCAGGAGGTAAGAGCAAACTTAGGCTATCAAAAGGAAAAAAGGTAATTCTGAGCTCAGAGCCTTAGGATTAGAACCCAATACCCATAGGGCATCTGAAGTTACTTCTAGTTATTTTGAAATGGATGTGAGATATAGAGAACGTGTGTGTTTTTAGAACTCAAATGAAGTTTTCCTTGAAGCAGTATTTGTCAGTTTGAATCAGCAATCGGTTGTTATCTTGTGTCCTCATAAGCACAAAGACACCTAGTCATGTAGCTTCAGACCTTGTGATATATTCATGAAATGAGAGGTATATGGATTAAACAATGGTCCCTTAGAATATATTTCACCCCTTAGAGTCAGTGATTCATAGCACAGTGACCCAGAGCATATTTTATGGTTGCCAGGCTATTTTGATCAGACTACAAAATCAGTTAAAAAAAGAATCCTTGTCTTACTATTTACAGAGATTGAAATGGTCTTGTTCCTACCATGTCTTGACTTCATTGCCTGTAGGCCTGGACATTGTTTGAAGGTTTTATATTCAAATTGCATGATAAGCATCTGAAAAACATATACCAAACAATACTTCTACCTTCTGATAAATATTATCTGTGTTGCCTCCTAGAACAATTATTGTTTTCCTAGAACAATTTATTATTTAACTTCACAAGGAAGAAGAAAATACTATCATTAATGTCCCAGCTATAGAGTCCCTACCTCTTGGCACTGGATTTAGTATAGGGCAGGCTTGAAATATCTTCAAGAATGGTGCAAGGATGTACTTGTAAGGGGAGAGCAATCCTATTTGACCATAGAAAACATCAAAATCCAAACTTATAGGCATATGGCAATACACATGCTACATGGGACTTTTTAAAAAAGATATATTTATTTATGCATAGAAAGCCTGGGTGCAGGCCAGAGTCACGGGAGGTGAGAGGATTCACCAGCGACAGAGTGGGGAGCAGAACAGGCAGATCAACAGAAATACAAGCAGCGAGCGAGGCAGGAAAGGTCTGCTATGCCATGTGGGTCCCCTCCCTGGGCAGCAGCAGGGATCAAACTCATGCTGCAGTGGCTGAGGTCTGCTTCATAATACATTGCTTAACCAATTGCGTCACCAGGGAGGCTCTACATGGGACTTCTTAAAATGAGAATGTTTCTTTTTTTTTCTTTCTTTATATATATATCTGACATCAATTGTAACCCCCATGTATTCCCCATCACCATTTGACCAGTGTACCATCCCCTCAGTCCATTATGCTCTTATCTGCCCTGAACCCTCTCCCTCCCCCTCCCCAACAAGTGTCCCCAATTTGTCCTTGTCTTTTTGTTTTTGTTGTGTTATTATTATTATTATTGTTGTTCTTATTCCTCTCCTTGATCCTTATTTGGTTCCCTTATAATCCTCCTAGGGGAGGAACCATCCGGTATTTTTCTTTTGCCTTCTGACTTATTTCACCGAGCATAATCCTTTCCAGCTCCATCCATGTTCCTATGAATGACTCTAGTTTATCTTTTTTGATTGCTGAATATTTCTTAAATCCAATGGTGAAAACCAAAGAGAAAGTAAAAGCCATTGAGGAGATCTTTTTATAATATTTAGTCTTCCACATGGAATAAAATGTGACATTTTATTGGTGACACAGCTTACTGTGAGGAAAAATAAAGCTGTACCCCAGGTTCACTATAGGATCATAGGCCTCTAAAATTGATAAGCATTCAAGAAACCTTTCAGTATGAGACTAACAACTTCCAGATTCTCAGAAATTGGTCTTTACTTTCTTTACTCCAAGTTGCTCCTTTTTATTTTATTTTTTTTATTAATATAAAATATTTTTTAAAAATTTACATATACTTGCCATCAATTATAATCCCCATGTATTCCCCATCACCATCTTACCAGTGCACCATCACCTCAGTCCCTCGTGTTCCCATCTTCCCTCAACCGTCCCCCTCCCCTCCCCACCAGGTGTCCCCAGTCTCTCCTTGTCTCCTCATTTTTGGTTTCTGTGTCTTTATTGCTGTTATTGTTATTATTATTGTTCTTATTCCTTTCCTGGATCCTCATTTGGTTCCCTTATATTCCTCCTAGGGGAGAAACCATCTGGTATTTTTCTTTTGCCTTCTGACTTACTTCGCTGAGCATAATCCCCTCCAGATCCATC
>JAGFMF010011865.1:5474604-5513843 GCA_019455555.1 Galemys pyrenaicus | reverse complement strand
GCTGAGTAGTATTCCATCGTGTCTATGTACCACAGCTTCCCGATCCACTCATCTGTTTTTGGGCATTTAGGTTGTTTCCAGGTCTTACCTATTGTAAAGTGTGCTGCTATAAACATGCTACTTCTTTTTAATACTTTTATTTTTATGTGTTGAATTTTCTCAACGTACAAAGATGAAATCCTAAAAACTGGTAGAACTCAACAGCATCTGAGTTATTGCACTATTCTGAGCTGAATGAAACTCACCATGTTTTTGCGTGCTCTGGTGTTGAGACTGACAGATAGGATAGCAGCAGAAGTGGATGAGAAGAGCAGAGGAAAGAAGGGAGGAAGGGAATGACGAAGCCAAGACAAATCCTGGACCTAGGAACACTGAGGTATAGATTCATACTAATGGAGGATAGTTAATCGTAAGGTTGCTGCACATAGATTAAGATCACTGGAGGCTTTTATGATGGACTATAAAATGACTTGGGGAGAACACAGTGAGGATGTTAGGGTGTGAACTATTTTAAGGAAAAATGAATGTCATTTTTCAGAATATCTACTGAATATTGAATTGTAGAATTTTCTTTTGGTCAGACACATGCAGTTTTATTTTTTATTTTGCTCTCTAAATGAAACAATAGTGATATCTTTATCTTCACTTTTCAGATAAAAGTGCACATGGATACATAGCAGCACATCCTTCGGTAAGTGAACAACTGAAAATGGTTTTACGTAATCAGTGCTTCTGATGTACAACAGAATAGAGTTGTTCAGATCTAGATTCTAGATACAGACTCTTACAAAAGTTTCTTAAAGGTATAATTTAGGCACATGAAAGTCATGAATTTTTAAGTATAGTTTGATAAATTTTTTTATTTTTTTAAAGATTTTTTATTTTTTATTTATGCATATAAGAGCTGGGACACAGGCCAGAGTCGTGGGAGGTGAGAGGATTCATCAGAGACAGAGTGGGGAGCTGAACAGGCAGACTGACTGAAACACACTGCTGAGGGGAGCAGTGGGCGAGGCAGGAGAGGTCTGCTGCGCCATGTGGGTCCCCTCCCTGGCCAGGGATCGAACTTATGCTGCTGTGCAGCGGATACTTCACATTGTGGTGCTCAACCCGCTGTGCCACCAGGGATGTCCTAGTTTGAAAATTTTAATGAATTTATACACCTGTACTGCCATGACCAGAATCACCTCCGGTAACATTCTTCAGGTCTGTTTATAATTAATCCCCACCCACCCCCAAGCTGGCCACAGCCAATCACTAATGTGTTCTCATAGATTTTTCTTTCTAGACATTTCATGTATATGAAATAATGCAGGGATTGGCTTTTCTTATTCAGCATAATTCTCTTAATATCCTTCTGTATCAATCAATAGTTTGCTACTTTTTATTGATAAATGGTGGATATACCATTGTTTTAATAATTGATCCTTTGAAGAATCTCTGCACTATTTGCAGATTTGGCTATTACAAATATTGCTACTGTTAAAAATCCAATCAAAAAATGGGCAAAAGAGCTTAAAAGACACCTCTTCAAAGAGGACATGCACATGGCCAACAGGCACGTGAGAAAATGCTCAACATCCCTCATAATCAGGGAAATGCAAATTAAAACCACAATGAGATTATCACCTTACACCGGTAAGAATGGCACATATTAAAAAAATCAACGACAAATGTTGGCGAGGATTTGGGAAAGAAAGGAACCCTACTACACTGCTGGTGGGATTGCAAGTTAGTCCAACCACTGTAGAAGGCCAAATGGAGATTCTTCAGTCTACTAGGGATGGAACTACCATATATGATCCGGAAATCCCGCTCCTAGGGATCTACCCAAAGGACACAAAACATCGAACCAAAAGAGCACCTGTACCCCCATGTTTATTGCAGCACTATTTGTAATTGGTAAGACCTGGAAACAACCCAAATGCCCAAATGTAGAGGACTGGATCAAGAAGATGTGGTACATATACATAATGGAATCCTATTCAGCAATCAAAAATGATAAACTAGGGCCATTTATAGAACCATGGATGGAGCTAGAAGGAATTATACTCAGTGAAACAGGTCAGAAGGCAAAAGAAAAATATTAGATGGATTCACTTTTAGGAGGAATGTAAAGGAAAATCAATACAAAAAAAATAATGAGAGTACTCTAGGAAATGAGCAATTATAGCCAAAACAAACAAACAAGCAAATAGACAAACAAAAACACAACAAGAACAAAAGGTCAAAGACAAACCGAAGGGATCATAGGGGGGATGGTGGGGAAGAGACGGGGATGAGGGCAGAAAAAACACAAGGGACTGAGGTGATGGTGCACGGGTGATATGGTGGTGGGAACGCCCTGGGGACTACAAATAATGGCAAATATAATTAAATAAATCTAGTAAAAAATTAAAAAAAACCAAATATTGCTACTATCAACATTCATGTGCCACTCTTTATGTAAATGTGTCTGCTTCTTTTATATGTAGAATCTTAAAAATAATAATCAGACCAACAGCAACTTCTTTTTAGTGAATACTTACAAACATACCAGGCACTAGGCTAAATACTACCGTATATTCACTTAAACTTTCCTGAGACCAGTTAGATTCATATTACCATTGTCTCCATTTTACACGTTCAGAGAGGTTGAAAAAACTTGTCTAGAGTCATACCAAATACACCTTTAGTGTCACCTTTTCCAAAAAGCTGAAGAGCAGTGGAGGAGGTGACTTTGTCCAAAGTCACAACTAAGATGTGACTTAAAAATTAGTAACCTAGTTCAATATCCTTGGAAGTGCTATTGTATCTGAAAAAACACCCATACATATTAGACAGAATATGTTAAACAAGGCTTCCCTAGGTGTGATGTTCGTTTTAATATCCTGATAGAAATTATTTTCTGATTCATTTGCTCTGTAGGAATAAAATATTCAGCATTAATGCAAGTCTCCTAACTCTTCAAAGAGTCATGGCTAATCAGGCTGATGCTTCCTTTTTTAGAGCTCAAATGCTAGCCTGCTTGGCCACCTTGGTGGCCAGTGTGGCAGCAGTAAATCATTAGTAGCCAAGAGGAAAGGCTCTAGTAAAAAGTAAAAACAGAATCACCATATAAACCAGAAATTCCACTTCTGGATATATGCCAAAGTAATCAGATGCAGGGTTTGAACAGTTTTTTGTATACCCAGGTGCAGCATTATTCACAATAACCAAAAGTGGAAGCAACCCAAGTATCTACCAGTAGATGAATGGATAAATGAAATAGCTTATTTTCATACTATGGAGTATTATCTGGCCTTAATAAGGAAGGGGATTCTGATATGAGCTACATGTGGATGCACCTTAAGGAAAATATAAGTGAAATAATCCAATCTCATGAAAACAAATACTGTATGATTGTATATATGAGTTACATACAGTAGTCCGAATCAATCATAGCCCCAGAAAGTAGTTATGGGGGGAGTGGGAAATGAGTTGTTTGATAGGTCCAGAATTTTAATTTTGCATGTTGCAAGTAGCTTTGAATAGCTTGGAAAGGGTGGCAGTAATGGTTGTACAACATTGTGAATATCAACAACCACTGGTCAACTGTACACTTACAGTGGTTAAATTGTATATATTTTTTCCACAATTAAAATATAAGTGAAGATTTTGTTTAGTCATATTTCTCTACTTACAAGATTACAAATTGGGGGAAGTGGTTCAGCTTCTCTTAAACTCTTTCTTCAGTTATATTGGGAATCATCACGATACCTAACCCCCGAAACGTGTGACTATTAAAAGTGAAAATGCATATCACGTATTTATTACATTATCTTTAAAAACTGTAATCTTATTAAATGTAACAATTTATTATTTCAGAATGTGCATACCTATGTGCTTCTCAAATGTTTGTCAAATGTAATACTATTATTTTTAGATTACTATCATTTTTAGATAACAAGAAGGGAAATAACTCTGCAGTGAGGCTCATATAAGGTCAATGTACTTTGTGCCTTGCTCAGATTTCCCCAAACAGAAAAAAAAAAAGAGGCCCTCCCATCCACACAGGTCACTTTCCCTCCTCCATGGTAGCTTCCTGGGTCCACAGAAAACAGCACTTAAAGAGAGATCATAGGAAAATGTGAAAGACAAAAATGCCAACCTCTGTGGTCAATACCCTATCTCTCTTGATTTAATTAACATTGGTATGGTGCAATTCTGGCTAGTTATCCTAGCCAAAAAAAAGTTTTTGGAGAACTCCATTATTAATACCAACTGACATGTGGAAGGTTTCCTCTTGGCTAGTAGGCACGGAGTGATCTTTCTACCAGTTTGTTTGGACGAAAAAGCCTTGATCTTGGACCTTTGTATTTCCCACCAGAATGATTTTTACATCTTCCTCGGCTGTATCTACACTCACTTATGGAGGCCACATGTCATTTTCTATCAAGCACACTAAAGGGCTTTCAATCTGACTATATATTTTTGTTATAAATTTTAAAGTGATTTTTAATATAATTCATTTTGAAATGATTTGGTTACAAGTGATATGGTTATCATTTCTTAGCAATCATTGTGATCACTCAAGAATTGTTGCTAAATAAAAAAATTTAACCTCCAGTTTCCTAATATACTGAAATTTTTATAAATACTAAATTTAAATGACTAATTACATTGACATATACTCAATAGATACGTAATTAGAAAATTAATTTAGATTGTAGAGTTTTGGAAGTTTGGAGCTGATCATTTATCTCTGCCCTCAAACATTTTTGTAGGCCATGTGAAGCTTATTATCTCTACATATGACTCATATTGCCTAATAAATAAAATAACTCCTTGTCCCTATAAAATATGGTAAGGTTGAATGTAGGTTCTTCCCTTTAACCAAGAAACAAAGATCAGCTACATTCTTGATCCCAGTTGGTGTCAAATAAAGCAGAACTTTCTGGAGCAAAATAGGAAAGCAAATACCAGTAACCCCAAAGGAATTTCTCCTTATGCTCACTACCTACCTTGAAAAGCTAGTCTTTCCCAAGATGGCTTGGCCCACTCTTAGAGTTTCTGATTCTTAAGATGGAGCCTGAGAATTTACATTTCTGGTAAGTTCCTTGATGATCCCAATCATGCTTGTGACGCTGATCTGTAGATCAGACTTTGAGAATTACAGCCATAATCCTTTGAAAACGGCTTTGGAACCATTTTATCCCTGTGTTAACATGAATGAAGAACTGACCACAGACACTGTGATTGTTCCCATTATTTTTTATGGTGATGTTACTACAGTTTTTAAGATTGCAAATCATCGTTTACCTGTAATTAAGACTGAATCTTTTTTTTTATGTAGATGTGTGTACCTTAGCTCTTTGTGTCTATTCTCTGAGTACTGCTTTCCAGGCGCCTGAACAGGGAGGAAACATTTATGGCTTGTTTTCACTCACTGAATATTTGCAGAGCTGTTTTAATACCACATCCATATACATGTCCTGATCTTTAAGCAAAAAATAGCCTTTTTCAGACTGTCAGTCAATCAGCACATTGATAGTTTACCAGTACAAACTCAAGTCTAGTAGCAATTAATTTGACTTTTAATATATTCACTGATTTTAAAAAACATTGAACTTTAAAATATTAAATAAATTATTCACCTTTTGAGCGCAATAGAAAATTGTAAATATTTATTAATTTCACGGTGTTTAAATCATGACCTGAGTTTATCTCTGAATGTGGGCAAGTCCTGGCCATGAACTTATAGGTGATTCTATTCACATATGAAAGATGCAGTCCCCTCCTATCCCTATGTGCTGAAATATTTTATTCTCCTTGTCTCATTTCTGAAGAAAAACACTGAAGCATTCATACTTTGACCTTTAACCTTTGTTTTTGTTATAAGAGTACAAAAACAGCATCAGAACCTCCTTTGGCTCCTCCTGTTTCTGAAGAGGAAGATGAAGAAGAGGAAGAAGAGGAAGATGACAATGAGCCCCCACCAGTAATTGCACCAAGACCAGAACATACAAAATCAGTAAGTCACAAGTGACTATTCCCAAATGACTCAAAAGATATCCTTTGGAACATTTATAGAGTTAGAATCTAGCTATCAATGAGTAGCTATTGAACATTTGCTATGTTCCCAGAATTAGAGTGTAAGAAACTTGTTTGCAATTGCTGTTTTAAGATACAGTATTACTACACGACAAAGAGAGAGTACTACCAAACAACATACACATAAGTGCTAAATTGTGTATAAAACTACTACAGAAGATAGAGAAGGAAATCCAGGTTTACATAAACAGAAGCACCCAAACCAGAATTAGCACAGAATGTTTGGGGACCTCAAAAATATTAGCTCCTGAGAGCTTTCAAAGGCAGTGTGCTTGAAATGACTTAAAATTATTTTTTAAATGGAAATCATTTGCCTTTAAAAACTCATTGAAGGTTAGGGGAGACAGAGGGGGAAAATGAAGTAGGCAAGTGCAGGGGATATTTAGAACAGTGAAAATACTGTGTCAGCCATAATGATGGATACATTGCATTATGTATTTGTCCAAACATGTGGAATGTACAACCCTGAGAACAAACCATCCGTAAGCTTTGGCCTTTAGGAGATTTTGGTGTGTCTGTGTAGGTAGGTGAATTGTGAGAAATATACCACTCTGGTGGGGGATGTTGTCAATGGGGGATGCTGTGCCTGTGTGGGAACAGAAGATGTATGGGAAATCTGCTTTAAAAATTAAATCTTAATTAAAAATATCTCATTGAGAGGACAGTGTATTGATTCCATACTCATTCTTTGGCCTGCTGTTTTAATCATAGTTTGTTTGTTTTGTCCTTTAGATCTACACCCGTTCTGTGGTTGAATCTATTGCTTCACCAGCAGCACCAAATAAAGAAGTCACACCACCTTCTGCTGAGAACGCCAATTCCAGTACTTTGTACAGAAACACAGATCGGCAAAGGAAAAAATCCAAAATGACAGACGAGGAGATCTTAGAGAAGCTAAGTGAGTTTTTCCCCCATCACTGCTTTCCTCATGAGAGGGTTTCTCATTAACCATTTTGAGTGGGAATTGATCCTTCAGACGTTTGAACCTGCTTATCTGAACTCCAGACTCCCTGAAGTCACCAGATGAAAAGTTTGGGACGGGCTGTGTGTTCCCTATCACGCCCACACTCACACTCCTAATTTGACAGAAACTAAATGTTTTCACTTGAAAAAGTCAATTAAGTTGAAAACTTGACAAAATGAATTAAGTTGTAAGTTTTATTTTAAGATTGCACTCCCAATGGGATAAAATTGTCTGTTAAAATATCTTATGATCATGCCCCACGAGCTCCCAGCCAATCAATCACGATAAGCAAATCAGCCTCAAAGCCTGACACAGTCAGTCAAAATCAGCAGACTCCAATAATACAGTCTTTTTGTTTAATTGAGCATTTCTATGTGGAGAGAAAGACAGGGTGAGCTGCCTCCTTCCCACTCCCGCCGTATCATTATTGTGTACATGCTCGTATGTTCTAGTGGTAACAAAACACTCCTCTTGAGTTAGCCTTCTGAGTGAGAAAAAATACAAAAATATATTCCTTGCCAAGAAGAATTAAAGGTCTGTCAAAGATATTCATTAAAACCATAGTACAAAAGCACCTAACAGACTGCCAGTTATCCACCATCAGCACCCTGATCTAACTCCTATTCATACCTCAAAACTCAGTTCCAAGGTTGCCTCCTCAGAATAGCTGTTCTTGCCCCTCCCAGTCTGAGGTTAAGAGCCCTTTTTTACTACCTTTATGCAAAAAAAAAAAAAAAAGATCACCGGTACTAGTCTTCTCTGGAGTGTGAACTCCTCAAGGGCTGAGATTCTTCTTTTCTTGTATGTCCAGCTCCTAATAAAGTGCCTTGTACATAAAAGGCATTTAATAAATGTATATTGCTTTCCTGTTCCATACAAGAATCTTTGAAGGAAACCATAAAAATGATAGAAAACAATTTTCTATCATCAAGAAATTACAGTTGTTTTCAAAGACGAAATTTAATACTGGAATGCAATAAGAGAATAGGAGGCCACGGTGTTTCATGCAAATTACCCTTTAAATGACCTCTGAAAAGGAGAGAGCAGTAGAGCTATAGGCTCTCTTGACCTTCAGGAGACATTGGAAGCATCCGAAGCCTTGATGCAGGGCGTGCTACTGGCATCTAGTGGATACAGGCTCCGGTGCTACTGAGCACCCTGCAGTTCACACAAAACCCCCCTGCTTTTGAAGCAGTTATTTAGCCCAGAAGTCCGACAGTGCTGAGCTTGAGACCTTCTGAGCCTTGCAAGGAAAGGTTCAGGTTGCAGTTGTCCGTGAATGCTTGGAACTGGTCTTGCTGGATTTTAGCCAAATGAGTGCACATGATTCTATATGCCGCCAGCACAGTGCCAGCTGCTCGCTGTAATAACAACTGCCACAATTCCCAGTTATTGAGTACTTTCTGTGCTGGCTCCTTCACATACATGATCAGGTTTACCATTTTCACACTCACCCTTGTGGTAGATTTTAATATTTTCATTTTATAGATAGTGAAAGGAAGCCTCTAAAATCTTGAGTGGCCAAGCTCATGAGGGGTGGAGCCAGAGTTGGAGTTGTATCTGTTCATGTCCTCAGCTAAACCTCTGTTACCCACTTTGCTTTAACATGTCCCAGCTGTCTCTTTCTGTAAAAGGACAGAATAAATGAAAGAATTGCCTGAACAATGGGTGTTGTTCAGACAGTTGCCTCGAATTTTTCCTTCATTTTGTACATATCGATGTGACACATGAGATTATATCAGATTTTACAATCCTAGCAGCCTCATTATAGTAAAAATGGCTGTAATTTGGTATCTATTTCAAATATAACTAGATTTATTGTGAAACGAATCTGCATTTATGGCTTTAAGATCACTGACAGAACCAAGCACCGTATCTGTAGGATAATACTTGCTTTCTTGGAAACTGTAATGATACTGGAGCTGTGTGGTCTTTATAATTTGCTTGTTTTGCCCTGCACTGAACATGATGAGAAGGGGAAAGCTACATTGATTACATTTTTTAAAAGATTTATTTATTCATATAAGAGCTGGGCTACAGGCCAGAAGTGCAGGGGGTGAGAGGATCCATCAGAGACAGAATGGGGAGCAGAACAGGTAGATAAACTGAAATACACTGCTGAGGGGAGCAACGGGCTAGGCAGGAGAGGTCTGCCGCACCATGTGGGTCCCCTCCCTGGCCAGCGGCAGGGATCGAACTCGTGCTACAGTGGCTGTGTTTTGCTTCATAGTGCGTTTCTTAACCCACTGTGCCACCGGGGGAGGGCCTGATTACATTTTTCTAAAGATTGATTTATTTATGCATACAAGAGCTGGGGTGCAGGCCAGAGTCACGGGAGGTGACAGGATTCACCAGAGACAAGAGTGGGGAGCAGAACAGGCAGATGCACTGAAGTACACTGCTGAGGGGAGCAGCGGGCAAGGCAGGAAAAGTCTGCTGCGACATGTGAGTTCCCTCTCTGGCCAGGGATCGAACGCCCTGCTGTGCTGCGGATGTTTCACAGTGTGGTGCTCAACCCGCTGTGCCACCAGGGAGGCCCCCAATTACATTTTTAATAGTTTCTTTCCTATACTGGAAAATGCTGGACCTAGAAGAGCACCATTTTCCCTCTAGCCAGAGGGCCACTCACTGTGGCTGGCAACACCACCTCTTGCTTTCAGACTCTGACTGGGAGAACCTGCAGACTAATGGGGGAGTACTTCTTATGCAGGCTGAGCTAGTCTGCAAAGTCCCTCATTCCTGCTCCCGCTTCACCAACACCCTCTGTGCCATCCCTCTGCTAGGTGCTGTGTAATCTTGGACAAGTCATTAACCCCCTGAGCATCAGTTTCTTATCTGCTATAAGAATCATAACTACATTTTGGGGACTCTGTCTATGTGATAGATTTCAGGCAGCTCAACGTCTGGCTTGCAGGACAGATACCAGAATCATAAAGACTCATATTCAAATTACAGACCTATTGCTCCCAGACTTATCACTTTGGGCACATTATTTAAAATTGTTCAACCTCTTTTAATTTACCTAAAAAGGAAGGGTAACAATAGTACTGATCTAATAGCATTATGACAACCAAATGAGAATAATGCGTGTAAAAATCTCAGTGACAGTACAGAGTCCATAGTAGGTGCTCAAAAAATGGTAGTTACTATTTTATTATGTGTGTATAAAACCTTATAATACAAAAAGGCAGGTTTTGAAATGAATGATAACTGTGTATGAATTATAGACTCAGATTGTGTGTCTTTAGGCAAGTCACTTAACTCCTCTGAATTTCAGTTTCTTCTTCTGAAAAATGGAGATAAAATGGCACTGATACAGGGCTTTGGGGAGGCCTAAAAGAGGGAAAATAGCTAAGACATCTCACACAATAAATTGTGGCATTAAATTACTATGCTATTTTTTACAGCACGAGAGTGAATATAGTTTTCAATATAAAACAATGAGACACCAGATCTTCCAGTGGGAAAAATACAGGAATAAAATAAAAATAAAAATGAAACAGGAATAATCCCAGATGTGTGGTGCCTGTGCAGAAGTCATTGAAGGCCTTGCTACCAGGGGTCCCCAGTGGAGCCTGGGGAAGGAGCAGAAGGGCCTGTTCTGAGAGACAAGAGGAGGTAGAGATATGGCCTACAGCTGATACTGGAGTAGACCCCACCATGAGCATGGGGGAGAGGGAAGGGTAGCTTTTCCTCGGTCTTGGGGATCTGATTACTATGAGGTGGGCAGCCCAGACCACAGAGTTGCCGAGCTATTCATCTTCCATGCAGATACCCATTGTGGGGGCCAGCCATGGGACCACAAATGCTTGAAATGAACAGATCATCTTTCAGTTTCACACAGACAGATAGCCTGTGTCTGGCCTATTCATTATGGTCTGTCTGAATCTGTTGGAAAATAAAGAAACCCTTACATTTTAGTGAAAATTTTGAAAAGGTGCTGACTGTCAGCAGAATTGTACAATTCAGGAAATTTGTCTTTGACCTCCCCCCTCTGGACCCCACAATCACCTCCTTCTGTCTTTCCCTCCCCCTGCATTCCCCACTCAAAACTTTCTCCAGTTCGCTGTCAGAACTGATATTAATTTAGGAAATTTGCTTTTTCTCAGAAATCAAAATCTTCATTTTGCCAAAGGGATAACCTTTTAGTGGTTGGAGTTGAACTTAGTTTAATATGTTGAGAATATATTGATAGTTTTTTTCTGCCAGGGAAACCACATTGTGAACCCTATTTTCAAATACTAGTATTTAGTGATTTCTTAAATCCTTGTACTTGAAAATGAATAGTTTGTTTCTAATTTAGGAAATTGCTCTGGTAGGAAATTGTTCTGGTATTGCTAATCATTTTTTTTCCTTTTGCTTTTGAGTTCCTGGTTTTTGTTACTTTTCCCCCCTTCTGTGTCACCATGTTTTTCTTTACTGTAATTTACAACAGCACGTTATAAGGGCTCTGATCAAAGTGGTCACTTGAAACGCTTGTTTTGTGATTGAGAATTGTAAACAAGGCCTCCTGTGTACTTGCCTCACATCAGTAGATGGCAGCACAAACTCTTCTGTGAAGGGTAATGGGTCTGTGGACGCCATTTTATTTGAACAGCAGTTAAATTCAAAAGCAGGTTCTCATCAGCATGGTTGTCTTTTGGTAATCCTCATGAAAGGATTTATTTCCAGTTGTTGTTTTTTTTTTATCCTGCATACCATGGAAATAAAGGTTGAATAATTTACTACCATAAAACCTCATTAGCTGAACCCTGCCAATTGGAATGGGTCATAATTCAGAAAGTGGCTTGGGCTGAAGCATATTTGCTTTTGTTCAGACTATGGAAAAGAGTCAGCTCAGCAACTTAATAGTGTAACTTTCTTAGAAGACTATAAACTGTTTAATAAAATTATGGTTTCAACGGACTTTAAAATCATTTCATTTTAAAAAAAGTTCAGGCCCTTATCCATTAATGGCTAGCTTGAATAAGGATAGTTCCCAGTGATATAGAAGTCTGTTTGACAAATTGAAAATTAAAATAGCAACTTAGACATTGTTAAATTGGTAGCATTCTATAGAGCTCAATTTATATATATTCTTGAACCCCTGTCTTAAAACATGTGGCATCTGTCTACCAAAGAAATGCCTAATTTTTAGAGTATTTCAGCATGTGTACATTTTCCATACCCAGCATTGTATGAACAGACACTGATGTACTTACTACAGAGAGAGGGGAGAGAGGAGGTAGTGGGGGAGAGAGTGGGGAGGGAGGGAGAGGGGGAGGGAGGGAGAGAGTGAGGGAGGGAGAGAGAGAGAGATTATTTAGCTGTATTCACAAGAATTAGGGAATGCTTCCTACAAAACACATCAAAACTGAATTTTGAGGCATTACTTTAACTTGCCAATGTGAAAAACAGAAGAAGACTATTGCAGGCAGAAAATAGCATGTAAACAAGGCATGAAGGCATGTGCCCTCTAAATTAATGTCAGTTGAATATAGAAATGGTGGTGAATGTTGGACTGAAGTTTTAGGAGGGTAAGCTAAAATGTTAAGTAGAAGTTGATCTCAGGCTACAATTAGTTTACTAGGGTCAAAGCATAAGGTTCTAATGAGGAAGTGATGAAAGATGAGATGGAGAATGAAGTAGGGGCCCAATCATAAAGAACCTTTAATGCCTGGACCCAAAACTGGGCTAAGCAGAGATTGGCAATCCAGAATCCAGTCAGGAGGCTGCTGGTCCAGACAATAAAAGAGGAAAGCCTAACTAGAACAGCAGCAGTTAAGGGAGGCAAAGATCCAAGGTCCTAAAGGTATCTTGAAGATAAATAGATACAGACCTAGAACTCGAACAATTCATGTGGGCAGTGAGGTAAGGAATGAGTGAAAGATCACTCCCAGATTTCTGACCTGGGCTATTGCGTAGGTGGATGGCAGTACCATCAACATAGAAAAAGAATTACAAATCACATGTTACATAGTGGCTACATTCTGTTTAACCAAAGTGAAAAACAAACTTCTATTGCAAAAAACAAACAAGATCCAACAACGTGGCAAACAATCCATTTCATTTTTTCCTAAGGTATGCTATCTACTGATAGGTGTGAAGTAAATTGTTCCTTAGTCCAGAAAATAGATTATTGTCTAAATTAACACAAGGTATTGTCAGCAGCACACAGTGTAGTACTTGAATACATATTTCCTTACTCTCATTTTGTTAGCCAGTATTTGGTGGTAACCATTGTTCTAAGCACTGAAGTTACAGGGCTGAAAAGACAGGTTTCCTGTCCTCAAGAAAAAGCATGTAAATCTTGCTGGGAGGATCAGAGAAGACCTTACAAAGGAGGGTAACTTGAGATGGTATGTAAATGTAAACAGGGTTCCAATGGTTAGAGAGGAAAGGAAAAGAGGAGACATCTGCAAAGACTGAAGCCTTAGATAGTATTAGCCTTAGTAGTACAAAAAGTAGGAGCCTTAGTAGTACAAAAAGTAGGAGCTATGTGGCACTGGGAGGTTAAAGGGCCGGTATTCCACACTAAGAAATTTGAATTTGGTCCCCTAGGGAGGGGGACTTTGGAGGAATTATGGACAATGGAGCAAAACCACTGTTTACCCAGGACAGCGCTGGTTTATGAATTATATGATCACCCTGTTCCAAAAGCATCGTGGAAGAGGAATTACAGAAGGGCAAATTGAGAGGCAGGTAGTAGCCAGCACCAGTGTTTGGACAAGAAGTGTTTGGGGCCTGAACAGTGGCAGTTGTGGGCATGGAGAGCACAGGATGAGTATGAGTGACAGTGATAGTGTTAGCATTGCTTAGTGAAGCAGCATTCCTTCAGCTCCTTCTCTTCATTAGTTCCTGTGTGTGATCTTACAAACCAACTCTAGAACAGGGGCCATGTTAGTAAGTAGCATCACTCATGTGATGCTCCAAACACTGTGGAGTAAGTATATAAGCCATGTGTGAAAACCATTTTATCATGTTTGGCTCTGGATAACAATGTTGGTTTTGGTATTTCAAAATAGCAAACCCATACTCAGAGGATCAATAATTTCCCATTGACCATTGCCCAATCATTGTTCATTACTGACGTGTTTGCCTCCAGAAAGAAAGGTATCGCATATATGATGCCCTTTGTAGTGTCCACTTGGGAAGCTGTGTACTCTTATGCCCATGAGGCTGCTGTGGCCCAGATTTTTTCTGCACACATTTGAGCACTGAGTTGAAGAAGCCATGACAACCTACTTTAAATTATTCTGAGTGGGGGCAATTATTGATCCTTTCAGTGCAGGTTTGCTATTTTGAAATAGCAAAACCAATATTGTTATCTAGAGCCAAACATGATAAAATGGTTTTCACACATGGCTTATAAACTTACTCCACAGTGTTTGGAGCATCACTGATTCTGAATATAAACAGTGTGGGTGACTCCTACTTTAATAAAATATACTATTATCCATATAAATTGCAGAAATGACATGGAGATATTGTTTCTAATGTTTTATCATTGACTCTAACATCTTAAGATTTGGTATTGAAGAGAAACTAATCAGTCAACTTCAATGTCTTTCTCCCTCTCCTCTCCCTCCCCCACAGGAAGCATTGTGAGTGTTGGTGACCCAAAGAAAAAGTACACAAGATTTGAAAAAATCGGTCAAGGGTAAGTGATTTTTTTAATATCAAATTTGAGCACCAGAGACACACATTAAAATTATGTAACAGCTTAGAATTCTGGTAAATTATGCTTCTCATTTTCTGGATTATATACATATTTTGCATTCTCAGTACTGGCCTTTCTGGCTAGCAAACAAATGGGTAATTAACTTGGAAATATTTCCTGCTGGAATCTTCACTATTTGGGGCCTGACAGTGTATTTTTAGGGACATGTTGATCCCATACAGTGAGATTTAATTTTTTTTTAGAAAAGCAGTATGACTATAGACATTCTTAGCTTGTATGAAAACCGCACTTTATTTCTGTCCCACCTACATGGATATAATAAGTATGGATGTTATGCCTAAAATCCATTTTCATTATCAAAATGGAAAAGTGATTGAGTATAAGGAAAGTCCTGACTGAATGACCCTTTTGTGGACAGAGGTGAGTATGGGAGAAAACAGACCAGTAATCCTTAAATGAGATGAACTGTATCATTTTCACATAGTGCTTGTGAAGAATAAAGATACCCACTGCTAGAGATTGGATTCAGAAATCTGGAGTCAGCACAGGAATCTAAACTTAGAAAAAGTACCTGCAATAAATCTGATCCTCAGCCAGATATGGGCACCATGAACCTGATTCACTCACTGGAGCTGAAGATCAGAGGGAGTCAGTAGTTCTTCAAGGCAGGTGTCATTAGGCACGTTTCACGGTGTTTCTCTTGGTGCAAAACTAAATGGGGCTTCGGAATAGGCAACAGTATTTGAAACAGAGAAACGTTCTATTTAAAGAAAAATCAAGTATTCTTTTTTTTTAAATCAAGTATTCTTAAAGGGTGTGTCTTTAACTGGGGAATAGGTGCATGACTGGTGCATATACCAGGCACCAAGATGTTACCCCAAGTTCTACCAGTTAAGAAAAGGGGCTGGAAGGAAGGGATGCAGCCAATGTCCCTGCAAAATTATGCTAGCATTAAGTCAACAGTCTGTCTTCTATAAGAAAAGAGAGTACTTCAAATACCTCACTGCTTTTCCTGGGACTCTTAGCTTCAGAAAAGTATATATTGTATATAAGCTTGACTAGTTTCCATGATTTTAGTATTTTCTTTTGTTCTTACAGGTTTTGTACTAAAGTGGGTTTTTTTTCCTTTGAATTGCCAACTTATCTTAGAAAGTAAAGGAAACATTCACATTTTGGGTAGAGGTTAAAAGTGGCACTTGTAAGGCTTGTACCTGGTGGGAATTAAGGTGAGATGACTGAGAGGGAGGCAGAAACTCATGAAGAATTATATGGCCATGTTCCTTCTTATAGTAGAACTTTCTAGATACAAAAATGTATACCCATTTATGCTTGTGCTTCTCTGTCACTGTATTCTCACTTGCTCATAAATAAGAAAAAATTTTGTGGTCTCTAGACACACCCCCATCACCTAACAAGTCAAGTAGTGTTTCTGCTCGTTGCTCTGGAACAGGGCTGTCCAGGAAATCCACTAGGTATGTGTGGCTGTGGAACACTTAAAATGTGTCTAGTGAAAACAAGAAAGTATTTGAATTAATCTATTTTTCACACGTTTATTGAGTTCCAACTATGTGCCAGCACTGAGCTAGGTACTAGAGAAAAGAGAAGGGTAATCATGGTGTGGGCCCTTAGGGAACTTGGTGTACAGTGATAGGTGCTTCACCAGAGGTTACTTGGGGTGCAGGGAGAACACTGAGGAGAGCCTACACACTTCACCTAGTGCAGCTTAGCACTGGCTTCTAGAGCCATTATTTCCAACCTGCAGGTTTCCTCCTTATCCTCTGGTGAGTTTGTCTTTATTGACACAAGTATGGTAGCCATGCCTGCTCAAGTTCACACTCAAACCTCAACTCAATGCCTTCTTGCCCAAGTGGTAAACACCACAGGGCAGTTGCAAAAGACATTTCTGTAGAAGGGGACTTGGAAAGCAAAGTTGACTTTTAGATTTTATTTTAATCTGATTGGGTCTTTGGTGGAACTAACGATAGAAAATGATACACAGTCCACAGTGCAGCATTCCAAATCTTTACCTGCCAATACAGTAGCCACTGGCCACATGTGGCGATTGAGCACGTGAGAGATGGCTAATCCAGATGGACATATATGCTGCCAAAATAAAATATATGCCTGATTTTAAAAACTTAGTATGAAAAATGGGGCAAAATATCTCATTACTTTTAAATTGGTTGCATGTTCTAATAATGATTATTATATATTCTGTTAAATATAATATTAAGATCAATTTCACCTTTTAAGCCTTTTTAAATGTAGCTCCCAGGAAATTTAAAATGTGGCCCAGGTTATATTTCTGATGACCAATACTGTCTTACCTGTAGTTTTAAAAGGGAGCTATTTATTCATAAAGTTTATTTCAGAGCTGATTTTAGGAGACTGGGAGTGAAAGATGTTACAATTTTGTGTGATTGTTCATTCCACTAAGAACCAATTGAGCCCAAAATAGTATTGGATTTAAAAACAAAGTAAGAGATGGAAATATCTCCAGATACAAAGTAATGAAGCAAGACTGATTTCTCCAAGAACAAAGATTAGGCCACCAAGCAATTTTGCATACCAAAGAGATTTCCCCTCTGGCCTGTTATTTATTGCTTTTGATCTCCTGAGGTGCAAAAGGAAAGTTCTCTATTTCTGCATACTTTTGTAAAGCCTTTATAATCTCAAACGAAATAATCAAAGCAGAAATCCTGCTTGCCACTGCAGAAAGGTCATTTTTTACGTTCCCAGCAAGTACATCATTTTAAAAACTGATGAAATCAGCAAACCAGCATGTAGTAGGGAGTCTGGTTGAATTCCATGTGTCTTCTTTAGTGTCTAGCCCAGTGCTTTTGTACTTATTAGGCCCCCTAAAAAACAATTTTGTTCAACTTCAGTCAGAGTCCATTTGGTCAAACTGAAGACCCGCAGAGCTTCCCTGGTCTGCCTCCTCCAGCTATCTGGATTTGTTTTTTCCTCAGTAAATATTTGTTGAACTAATGGAGATGTTTCTCTTTCCAGCTCCCCCTTTCCTCTGTGCTGTCTTTGTCTATGTGTATATGTACTTGCCTCTAGCTCTTTCTCTTGTCTGTCTCAGTCTCTTTTTCTCAGTGTGTCTTCATGTCTTTGTTTCTCCTAATGATTTGCTCTGCCTCGCCATATCTGATTCTTTATCCCTTGGGTATTTTTGTATACTGCACATTTGTCTTAAAACTTTATATTTGTTTCACCTTCTACTGTCCATTTTCATACCCCCCCACGGAGATGGTCATAATAATAAAACCATGTTATATTTTTAAAGAGCATTTAGGATGTAATCTAGCAACATAAAAATTTTTACAGTAATTTGATCTTTAATTTACTAATTTTGTTGGGGGGGTCGTTTTTAGAGGATTTTTGCTGTGTTCTTGATGTTTGAAGTAAATGAGCAAAATATTGATTTATTTCTCTCTAGACCAGGAAAAAAAAGCTACTTAAATTAATTTTCCTTTTGCTCAAATTGCTCAATGGATTTTTCCATGAGTTATTGGCATAAATTAGACAAACTAGTCTCTACTCTCAATATAGTTTTTATTTTCTTTTCATTAAATCTGTTTCTTTTCATTGTTTTGCTTTACCTACTCTGATGTTGACCTTCAAACTGTGTCAGTAATCATTTGGGCTAGGAGTAATCAGTCCCAGTATTCCATTTTTCAACTTAGGGAGCATAACAGCTTACGTTTGAGAGTTGGATTTGAAAAGAACCTCTCTATTAATCACCCTCATCTATGTGGAAAACTAAATTTTTCTAGCATGGGTTTCTGCCATCCCAACATTTAGGCCTGGAGCCAGAGAACTGGGTTCCCTCTTCTGTAAATCAAGTTCAGAATTGCATGCCTAATCATCTGAGGCCAAGTGGGGAGTTGAAAGCAAAAAAAGGACATTATTTCCTCAGGTTTTCTGTGAAAGTGTTCTATAATTGACCACAAAATCTTTATATTTTGATCAGATGTAAAGTTAAAAAAAAAGGAAAGAAAAGAAAAGAAAAAGGCGTGATATTCCCTAAATTATCATTAACTCAGCAACATGAAATTTGTCAGAAATTTATCCGATGGAGGCATAAGAACCTTCACTTTCTATGATAGTTGTGTAAAAGTACTTATATGAGAATTTGAGTAGGAGACACAACAAAATCAAGTATTTGTTTTTAGTCACCAGCTATCATTGGCAAGTCTGAATAATTCTAAATAAGCAGTAACTAGTAACAGAAGGCTGAATATACCAAACTTGGCAGGTATCCTACTAATTTCTCACTAATATATTTGAAATTCATTTTAAGGCGTTTGTTCAAATGAGAATGCACTAAGAAACAGACCCTTTCTCTCTTTCAGATTCATAATTATTTCTTCTTCATTATAAGAGAGAGAAATGATGAGGAAGCAACTCAGAAGAAATGGTTTGGCTCCGGTTTAACAAATAACTTTTTTAGATCAGTGAACATTTTCTGAGTTCCTACCCTGCATAATGCACGTAATACAACACAGTACTTAAGAGCCGGGTCCTGGGATTAACAGTGAACCAATATGCCCTCTCACTGTCCTGCTGGCCCCCTGCACTGCCCCCCTTCAACCAACAGTGGAAAAAGGACAGTTGTGTCACGAAATAGCTCCCAAATGCATATCCACCCACATTTTTCCCCCACACTCATCTTCACTGTCATCTCCCCTACAAATCCCTCTCTGGTTGCTTCAGCCCTTATCTTTCCTGTTGCCTGTCCTTCTGAATTCTACAGGTTTTTTTATCTGCGCTGGTATGTATACATGACATATTTTAGCTTGTTGAGACAGGTAAAATTGCTTGAAGCTTTGAAAACCATGGAGTAATAAAGGGAGAAAAATTTGAAGAAAGTGTAGATTCAGAACATAGATGGCCATGGGCAAATAATTTAATCTCTTTAAACATCACTTTGGCTATTCGTAAGAATGCACTTACCTCAAAGACTGTGACACAAAAGAGAAGACAAAGTGCATAGCACATTACGTGGCACATTTTGGCACACAGTGAAGTGCTTAGTAAATACTAGTTATTAGGTGTGAAGGACATCCACATGTTTCTGTTATATACAGAAGAATACAGTAAGTACTAGAATGTAATTAATTACAAAGAGCTGTGAAGACAAAAAGAAGGGCTAGATCACTTAGAGCCAGGAAGGGGTATGATGAATTGTTCTTAGAGGAGGGTGCATTTACATCATGACTTGAAAAGATATAGTGGGAGTTATGGGAAGTTTTAGTTAATGAAAAACAAACACTCAAACTATAGAACATGTTGACTTCAGTATCTCTAGGGCCTGCAGGGGTGTTGGCAAAGAGTGAATACTTGACAAGTATTACAAGATACAGGTTGAGAAAACCAGAAGAGTTTAATCAGCAATACCACTTCTATAGAGAGTCAAAAATCCAGTATGGCAGGGAAGTTAACAGGAAATAATGCAGGAAATTAACAGTTAATAAGATTGGTTGGGACTACGTTATGGAAACAAATTGAGAGATACAAGTTACACTGTATCTTTATTTGTTTGAGTTTAATTTTGTAAGTAGGTAATACCTGGACATGGTATAACATTCAGAAGGTAGAGTAGACAGTGAAAGGTCAAGAGTCCCTCAACCTCCAGTAATTATTACTGATTTCTTTTGTAAAACTTTCATAGATTCTCTGCACAGAGACACAGACAACATACACCTGCCATGTATGTTCAAATATAAGGTGACACAGTGAAAGAATTTTTAAAACTGTGTTTGATTCACCTAAATACATAAACTATTAGAGAGATAACAATTGTGTACTTTAACTTGTTAATTCGCTCCTAAAGCTGCCACATATTCTACAAAATAATATGTTAATCAGGAGAGACTTTTCTACTCTCACATTACATGAGCAGTATAATTCAAAATTTTGCTATGCACCCTTACAACATCATTATTTTTGTAATCACTGGAGTCCTTTTTTTCAATTGCCCAGCAGTTATCCAGGTATATTGCCTGACTTCCATGCACGTTTTTGGAGATATATTTGAATCCACATGATTCTGTCTCTGGATATTTTATTTGTAGTGGCAATTACCCATTCATAAAACAAAGATGATTGCTTTCTGAAGCTATCCTATGGATGTATAATTAACTCTTCACAACATACCTCTAGTATATCACTTTTGAAATTTTCCATTAATTTTTTTTTAATTCACACAAAAGTAGATGGAGAACTGTGAGAACTCCAAATCCAACATTTATCAACATTTAAATACAATCATAATGCCATTATGATACCTGCAAAAACTTAACAAGTGCTTTTTGTGATCTAATGCCTGCTCTATAGTCAAATTTCTCCAACTGTCACGAAAGTGCATTTTTAAGGCACAGCAGACCTCTCCTACTGTGCCCGCTGCTCCCTTCAGCAGTGTATTTCTGTCGATCTGCCTGTTCTGTTTCCCCACTCTGTCTCTGGTGACTCCTCTCACCTCCCACGCCTCTGGCCTGTACCCCAGCTCTTGTATGCATAACTAAATAAATCTTTTTTAAAAAGTGCATTTTTAAAAGTTTTTTTTTTCCAATCAGCATTCAAGAAACTTCACATCACATTTGGTTGTGTCTCTTGAAAACTCTTTACCTATAGCAGTACCCCTTCTTCCGCTTTTATCCATTCCCTGAAGAAACTAGCCATTGTCTTATAGAGTATACCACTTTTCTAGATTTATCTCTTTAGTTAGATATAATTTTTCCTCTGCATTTTCTAGAAGTAAAAGTTAACCCCAGGAGCTGAATTAGATTCATGTTCCACTTTTGGCAAGATTTCTTAGGTGGTGCTGTGTAGTTCATATAATATCCTGCCAGGAGGCGCACAATATCTGATTGTCCAAGTTTTAGTGCTATGCAGATTTATCACAAGAGTCAGTGGATGAGTCTCTGCTCCAGTGCAAAGTTCCCTATCAGGTTTTCATCTAATGGCTTCATTTATTGATGATTATTGCCCAAGCCAATTATTTCATTAGGATTAGAAAATGGTGATTTTCTAAATTTTTCATTCATTCTGTACTTATATTAACTAGGAAGAATATTTTTTGAAAGGAACTTTATTTCCTGTTTTGTGTCTGACTACCCTGAAATAGAGGTCATGCAAGGAAATCAAGATGAAAGCTTAATTTTTTTAAATTGCCATCTCCAGTAAAAGGAATTGGTACCTAAGTTAGTTCAAAAAGTGTCCAATGAGAAGTGTTTTAATATTTTTTTAGTGAAAGGAGATGTTCTTTTATTTTTAAAAAAAAGTCTTTATAAATTCACAGGTTTCTATATTTTTAGTTTGTTTCAGTCAACATTCATTATTGTTTTTAATGGCCAAACTGTCCCATCTTCGACTAATGGGAGTCCTTTTCATGACATTTTTGAAAGCAACATTAAAAAGAACCTGTTTACGACATGTAACAATTGCAGTTGTGTGGTGATACCCTCAAAAATAACGTGTACCCTTTTTTTCCCAGTTCTGACAGATGTGCTCTCTAAGCATGCAGTACTAGCATGGAGAATATTACAATCTAACAGATCATCCCTTAACAGAACACTATGGATGAAAATAATGAGTATAGAGAATTATCACATGATACTGAGAGATTTATAAGAATTTAAATATAAGGCCATTCCTTTTTTTCCTCCAGAAAAAAATTTGTGGGAATACCCTTACCGATAAGTCATCTCATGGTGATACACATGTATTATTAAAATAAGTTCCCAAAAGTGGGATAATTACATGAAAAGATATATATATTTTTAATAGTCAAGTTGCCCTTCATGGAATAAGATATATGGATAGAAAGAGTACATCTCTGTAACTTTTATTACAATATATTATTATAATTGTCCTATTTTTATTAGCAGTTGTTGTTAATCCTAATTCGTAAATTAAACTTTTTCATATGTATGTTTAGGAAAAAACATGGTATACCTAGTGTTTGGTATTATCTGTGGTTTCAGGCATCCTCTGGGCGTTGTGAGAATGTATTCTAACAGATGCCCCCAGAGAAGAGGGGAATCACTGTGTGATGTATTTACAAACATACCTTTGAAAACACAACTGTATTCATATATTTGGGATTAAAGTACTATAATAATAACCCATCCCACACTGATTTTCAAAAATGAAAATTATATAAGAAGGGAACTCTAAACAGTAAGCAGTGAAGTAAAACAAAAGGCTATCCTGAAGAATCCATCTGTCAGATCTGTACTGTGCCATATATCTGTTGCATGGCATAGCTCTTTGAGGATTATGTCGGCCTGGCAGCTAAATTTGACAGGAAGGGACAATAGGAGTGTTGCTTGAAATCAGTTTCCTCCTGTGCATTAAGATCTACATTGGGCCAAAGAAATTTTGTCTAGCATCTTGATTTTTGCCAATCATATCTTTATGTAGAATGCTAATATGGTCAATTCATCAGTAATTGCAAACAAACTCTTTTTCATACCCTCAGTCCCTGTGGTCCTAAATTAGTTTTAAGGCTTGAGAAAGTAAATACTCAAGTTAGGTATTTTTCAGCTTTATCACCACGATTCTTTTTCTTACTCTAATATGAAGAGGGGCCCTCTTCTTTTTATTTTAACATGAAGTTCCCATATGGACGATGAGTAGTTTTGAAACTTATTTCTGAAAGGACTTGATGAATAACGGCTTGTCTAGAGACCCTGACAAAGCAACATACAGCATAGAAATCAGGAATAAGTACTGAGAATAAAACCTCTGACTTGCTTTTCTTTGCTCAAGAAACTACGGGCAAGAACAGAAGTGGTGTCTAGTGTACTTGCAGACTTGATTCTCTGGGTTGGACCACCCACCCCAAAAGTATTTGCTTCCTCATCAGATCTATTTTGGGCCTTACAAGGTACAACACTGTTATGAGGCACTAAATAGATGAAGTCTGAGCTTTATAATAAGGCTTTGTGAAAGAGCTTGGGAATACATTAGCATTTGTGAAGAACAGTGTTTATGGAGCAGTGGAAGATGCTCTTTGTTCTACTTAATGCTCCTAAATGCACTGTGTTGTGTGCTGTCCCTTCTAAAGAAAGACGATGCCACTCAATCAACCACCATTAATAGAGTTTGCACTTAAGAGTTGTTTTTTCCAGCCATAGTAATGAGCTTGTATTAAGCCATCTGCCCCCCCTTTCCTGTCTAGGCCCTCTTGAAACCAATGGCACAAACTGGGAAACAGCTGCTTAGACTTAATGTTAGCATGAGTGGCTGAGAGTTATCTGGCCTTTCCTGGGATTAAGCCCTGTAAATGTGGCCTCATTATCACTGGACTATATAACCCACTGAGCACTCTGGCCCCACACTCTATTTAAAATTAGATGACCATGAATACTCTGGGAAAAGTCATGCCCTAAGAAACAAAAAATTCCCTGTTCTGGTTTATAATCCTTGTTATTAAAGACTGTACCACATGGTCCCAGCCACATTCTTTGTACTTAGAAATATACTGAGATAAGATTTGTACATAACTTTTTAAAATATGGTGATGCATTTTTGAGAGGGAGATTACACAGAACACTCTGCAATCCTTTCTGGAAGGAGTACCGTATATAGTGCTAACACTGGTCATCACCATTCCTGAGCCCTAAAGGGCATATGACGTCACAAACATGTAAATGTATGCTAGTGATGAGTAATATAACATCTATGTATTTTCATGTCTAAGTACATGTATATAGCAAGATTATTTCTTGGAGAGGCCTACAAGTACGTCTTATATCTTAAATAGTCAACAAAAGATAAAGTTCCGTCCTAGGAATCCATCCTAGGTTCAATCTGCTCTTGGCCACATGATCCATCAGAAGCTGAATCAGAAAATAGAACAACAATCTTGCAAGGCTATGCCAAAGAAATAAAATACACCAAGTCTCAGGGATTAAACTAAATGGATCGTGAAGGGCATGTGGACTAAGCAAGCAGGAAAATGGAGACACAGAAATATATCTACTTCAGCATAGTAAGATACACATGTGGACTTTAGGATGTACCATACTTGTACGTGGTATTGTTGTAAAAATGTTAAAGATGTATAATAGAACAAGAAGTGGTGCTTAATGCCATGGCATGTGGAATTGAATGCCTTTTTATTTGCTCAGCTGCTGACTAAGCGTGTGACCTTCGAGTTAAATGCTCAAAATTTCCTCATTTGTAACATAAGGATAATAGAACCTACTTTATTGTGTATTGGGTGAACATTAGAGGGTTGTATTAAGCAAAATCACTCATTACAGAGAGCAGGCAGAAAGCACAGGCCCAATAAATGATACACCCTTTTCAAGCAGCAACAAGGAGGAGTAGGAGCAGATATAAAAAATGGCCATCCTCATAGAGGATAAACGTCTCTGACTGTGACCTCATTAGCATCAGATTTATACTTACAAAACCTTAAATGTGAATATTCCCTTTCCTGCTGGCTCTTCACTCATTTCCACCGTGATGCCCATTAAGGCCTCTGGTCTTCCTGCCATTTTATTTCTCTCCCAGTCTGCCTAGACTCATTACCCTGCCCTTCTTTCTCCTCTCTAATCCATTTCTTTGCTGAAATCAGAATGATTTATCTTTATTGTAAGTTGCTGCTTTGGCAGCTACTCTAGATTAGGACTTGACACAGATTCTTAACAAAAAAAAAATTCCCAAACCCGATGAAAATGACTGATAATTAAACTGACTTGGCTTGGGAGCAGAAGGAAGAAATACCAGATTGTTTCTTTCTAGAGCCATTGGGCTATATGCCAGTGTTTCCATTTGAGTATTAAGTGGTTGGCCAGGTCAGGAAGAAACTGTTGATAAAGCATCTAATGTGATGTCAAGGACCATACTCATCATACTGCAATTAATGATGAGGCCTAATGGTTGAACAGTCTGTTGTTTTAATATTCTTGAACAATTGTGTAAGTTAACTGAAAGGTATCTTACTCAAAGGAGACTTCTGTTACTAGTTGTATCATCTAATCTCTGAGTTTGAGATTTGTCATCTGTAATATGAAGGTTAAACTGACTATTTTCCCTTGAATGATTTCTTTATACCATCTTAGGGGTTGAAGTTTGGAATAAAAATCTCTATTGTAAACAAATGTTCTCTGGACAGCAGTCAAGCTTCAATATAGCTCAAATGGAGGAATAATAAAGATCACTGTAATTAAATGACATAAAAAATCAAATTGACAATGTTGACCATTTTAGCACATCAACCCCAATAGAGTAGAGAATTAGGAGTTTTAGCTTCCATCTTTGTTGCTGTGATTTCTGGCATCTTTATGTCTTAAAGTGCTACATGTTAAGACTTTATCAGAGAAATTGATAGGTTTTGCTAAGATGCTGTAGCATACCCCAGGATATTCAAAGTTTAACTTTTGGGAATCATTGTGACATCTTGTTGGCACAAAGATTGTTTCTTGGGAAAATACACTAGTGTGTACTATGCTTCACTTATTACAGGAAGAATGCTTCCCACCTTCACCTTAAAGGATGCCCCAATTGCTTGTCTTTGTGAACTCTAGGTTACAAATAAATAGAATTATTAAACTATTTATTAAATCAAAGTTTATTTCTCATTCTTTATTAAGGATAATAAATATGTATAACTACTGCTTTGATGTTCCATCAGCATGATAGACAATGTAATCACCAGTTGATGTAATTCTAGTCCAAAGGAACTATGTGATATTTAGTTAGTTCCATCTTAGGTAAATAATGAACTTCTATTATGAATTCAAAATATCAAACTTTCTCAAAAACCCCCTGATACTAAAAAAGATTCCTAGTGATCCAATTTGGGAACATAATCAATGTATTTGGGGACAATGAAACTAATAGTTATGGTTGTTTTGACTAATATTTATTGTGCAATTACTATATGTCAGGACTATATTTAATTCTTTAATCCTGAGCTACAGAGAGGTCAATATACTACTTAGCCAGGATTGTACAACTAATGAATGGGATTTGAACCTGGGGAGATTTGAATAGATGGGGGTGAGAACTACTGTTCTTAAGCCATCTTTGGGAAAAGAGAGTGTTTTAAGTGACGACTAAGAGAAGAAAAGAGATTCACATCTATACCAGTTGAATCTTAAGTTGTTGGAATATGGGAAGGCAATGGACTCGGGTGCAGAGAAATTGTAAAGGGTGCTAAGATGGGGGTGCAGGCACAGCTCTAAGTTTCAGTATGCACTTGAGTACCTGAGTTTGTACATTTGACCAGAGGCTTCAACAAAGAGTAGAGCTGGGATAATCACTAACTTACTGAACTACAGATGTCTAACATGTTCAGTGTGGGGGTGGGGGCGGAAAGTGGAGTGTAGGAGGGTATCACTATTTTCACAGAGGGAACAAGCATGGGGGAGGGGAAATGGCTCCCATTAAACAATTGCATGCATTCATTAAGGTGGGGGAAGTGAGGAGAAAATTTCATTTTTGAGTTAATAACCAATGTTCTAGAGTTTCAGGGTCTTTAAACCTCTGAGGATTAGGGATTTGTGGCAACTCTATACCACTGACTGCCATAAAACCCAGGATATTGGGATTCCAATGTTAGGACTCTAGCAATTTTAAGACAATGAATTGCTGAGGGAGGTTGGGGGAAGTAAAACTAAGGACTTGAAAGGTAAAGCTCTGGAGATGTTAAACACTAATCCTCCTTGCCCACCAAGTTAATCACAGGTTTTCCCCTAGGATAGTGGAAATGAGCTTGGAGTTTGGGGCAGGGGTGTCGAATAAGGGGAAGGTCACCTGGGCAGGAATTTGGGGGCTCTTCCATCCTGGCTTTCACTGAAACAGCTTCCATTTTGTGCTGAATATTTCTATATATGGTTCCACTTGATAAAGACGTTCCAAACTGAAAGATAATGGTAAAAACTACTTCACCAAGGAAAAATAGATGTGTAACCTCTAAAAAGTATTCTGGTAGGTTACTCTGGTCTCTTTAAACACAGACAGAAAGCTCTAAGAATATTTTGACTGAATGCAGTGCAGGGGAAGTGTTGCCACAATCAGGGATAGCAAGTGCAAAGGCAGCTGTAGTCCAAATGCTGCTTTGTGTGATGTAGAAAATGATGTCCCTTCCTCAAGACATTGCTGGAAATTACTGTAATAAATAGACAAATATATAAAGAAAAAACCAAAAAAAAGAATATTTTGACTGGGAAATTGAGAATCCAAAGAAACTTCTCAGTGAATAAGTCATCCTCTGCTGTAAAATCAATAGCAGCAGCAGCAACAACCAATGATACTAGCAGTTACCACAGTAGATATTACTCTCATCTGGGTACAGGGCTGAATACTTCCATAGACTTATTCTGCTAGTAGATTTATGTAACGACTCAGGACTCACACAGCTGAAATACACTCCAATTCAAGGATATCTGTTCCTCTGAACCCAGGCAGTTCTGAGTTCAGATGGACAAGTTATAAACTGGCTCCTGAAATTAGAAATGTTTGAGAGCTTATGCCCAGAGAAAAATGTTTTATGAGGATTTAAGTAGAGGAAGAAATGTTTTCTTCACAGAAAGAAAAGGCATTGTTGAAATTACGTTTGCTGGCAAAAAAAAATTCTGTAAGTTTATTCATTCATCAAATCCTTGGTGAACACTGAACCCAGACTCTCAAGCACACAAAACTGAGAGACTGATTTGTTTGATATTAGCCTTAAACCTAAGGAATTTCTGAAATGGCCAAACCCTGGTTTAGGTGACACCTATTGATTATGATTTTTCAGTCCAGTTTCAAATGACACTTAAATACCCACACAGAATGGCAAGGGCAATAGAGTTTGTAGATTCTAGATCATGAAATTGAAGCACCTTAGAAATAAAGTTGTTCATTTCCTCTATTTCAGAGGTCAGACAGTCAGATGGACTTGGATAAACTATACAACCTTTGGCAGGTTACTGAACCCCTCTGAGTCTCAGTTTCCTCACCAGTACCATAGGGATACTTACTGGCACTTTCCTTACAGAAGTATGGCAAGAATTGCATAGATTGGAAGATTAACTTCTAACAGCTTCCTAGGGCAGTGTCTGATATGTCCAGCATGCTCAGTGTATGTTTACTATTATTTAAATCACTATTTCAATAATCAAGTAAGGAAACTGAAACCCAAAGCGGGGAAGTGACTAGCCCAGGGTCACATAGTTTGTTGATGTTAGGACAAATATTGGAATTTATATCTCTGTTTATGGAATCTCAGATATTTCCTTTTATTCCCTAGGAGTGGGAACAATAAACTTCTAGGTCTATGAGAAATATTGTGGCTCATCCAGGTTGAAGAATACTAGTGAATTACAAGGAAATGACTGACCAAAGTAAAGAAATTCTGGACTCCAAAAACAAAACAGCAAAGGATAGAGAGCAAGGGAAAAACAACTGTTATCAGAACATTTAGATAGCAGTGTTAGAGCATTGCAATGCCTGAATCATAGAACGGATCTTGATCCTAATACTTTTATTCAACATAAACATTTCAATGAAATTGACTATGTCCTTTTCCTTGGAGCTGGGGTAAGGGCTGGCGAGATAGTTCAAAATGTATGTGTTTCACAGAAAGTGACTGTGAATTCAGCTTTACTAGACAATTTCTATTTGCAATGCAAGAAGCCCTGTAATTGAAGCTAGCGTGAGTGCCACCAAGATAGTAGAAACTGTTGAGAAATTTAGCAAAGTGGAAAAAAAAATGACTGAAGAATAATGCCACATTGTTACTGCTTTCTATGTCAACGGTACAAGTGTCACTAACAGCACTAAAAGGACTGATTTGTTAGATAAAGATTTTCTTAAGAATTGGAAATATGTGAAAAAGTCATTGTGAAGATTAGTTTATAATTGTGTAAGCAGAAGTTTATATATTCTTCTTCAGTATAACCAGTATTGATCGTTGTAATGCCAAGGAGTGTTCCAGATATTCCAGGAATTTCCCAAAAGTCAGGCCATTTTGATGTGCCATATGCATGACTACCAGGAAATTGGACCGAGTTCTTAGCCCACCAAAAAAGATGCCTTTTGATTGTTTCAGGTGCAACTACTAAATAAATCGGTTGTTCCTTTTTTACTTCACCCTTTAATCTTGAGTAGGCATGCTTCCCTGAAAATAATGAAATCTATTGATCGCACTGATTGCTTACTTATTTGATAATTTTCCCCTTCACAGGGCATCAGGTACTGTTTATACAGCGCTCGACATTGCAACAGGACAAGAAGTAAGTACTAACATTTAACCCTGATTTTGATTTTCCTTTATTCGCATTGATCAGATTTCCTTTTTGATGGCATCTGTGCATGAAGAAATGGGTAGCACTGAGTTAACAATGGGAATTTACTCCATTGGTGTCCAAAGTATCTGAAGTGGCTGGTTTACTCAGATTGAGCAAAAAAAACAGGGTGTGGTTTGGTGGGTTCGCAGCTTGAAGAAAGAGGCTACTAAGATAAAGAATTTGTCAGCCTCGCTGTGTCGGCCAAAAAAATATATATGTGTGTTCAGTCTAACGATTGTGATTCATTCTCACCTTCTCATCATTCAGGTGGCCATAAAGCAGATGAACCTTCAACAGCAGCCCAAAAAGGAATTAATTATTAATGAAATTCTAGTCATGAGGGAAAATAAGAACCCCAATATTGTTAATTATTTAGATAGGTAAGTCTTTTCTCTCATTGTGTACTTGTTTTCTTTGTGGGAAACCGTTTTCTTGGCAAGTTATCTGGGCTCTAACATCCATTCTATAATTTCTCAAATGCAACAGAAGAGTAATCAGCTCTACTGCTAAACTAATGCCCACTTATCTTCTTCCACTCATCAGACATTTGAAGACAAATTTTATGGTCTTGCTTCTAAATGTGAGCAGTTTCAGTGGTTTCCTTTTGAGGATCGTGACTCTGTGTTGGCCGGAAAGACACTTGCAGGAGACAGTGGTGGTGTTTTAAAAGTTCCGAGTGTGTGTTGGGAGCTAGCGCAGTCTCTAGGTGTCTAAGTGAAGAACGCCAGCTACAATGGCCCTCCTTTAATGGGTGCTTTGTGATTAACTGACAGTAAGGCCTAGGGAATTGAGACTTTAATCTCAAACCTTTTTCCTAGACCAGGTAATTAATGTCTCTTTCATCACTGGTATTAGCTGTGGGTTATAAATAGGCATTTAAAGACAGCACTAACTCTTCACTGTGGTTAACATGTGTCTCATTCAATAGCACTAATTGTTTGTTTAGCACCACTGTGCTGTGTATTTGGGGGGAGGGGTACAAAAGAAATAAGACTATGTATACAACCTCAGCCCGTGATTTGTTCCAGGTAGGCCAGGAGTGCATAAGTAGGGGGAAAGGGCTGAGGGAAGGAGGGTAGGCTTTTACAAGTGAAATTAGTGTTTCATAAAGTGTCATAGAATGAACTGCAATAGAATGAACTGAGATCTGTCTTCTCTTGCAATATTTTAAAAAATATATATGTATATGTATACATACACACACATACCACACAGAGATTTCTAGGCTGCTCTCCATAACTAGTAAGGTGGAGTCTGTGGATTTTCATTTTAAATAAACTTCCTAGGTATAGACACTGCAATTTAAACACAACTGGACAAAAAAGTCTTGCTTCACGTTGATGTGGGTGTTAGGACAGGGTGGAATCACAGGGATAATTCCATTTGCTATAATCCCCCTCTTGCTGAACAGGGGAAAAACAAGGCCTGCTAATGCTACTAAAGTACTTTCTGACTACCTTACATGATTTGAATTTGCCTGAATTTTAGGCTCTGGTGACCTTCCTCCCCAATTTGATCACTTGGGGTATGCCCCTCAATAGCTACTTGAAGATAATGGCCATGGCAAAACTAACTTCTGTCAGAACTGAAATTTCAGCACATTAAATCTGTTGCAAACATGAATCTCCTTGATTCAGTGACTGCTTGAAAATATTTTAGAAATTAATTCAATAGAATCGAAAGTAATGCAAGATCTTCATAAATAACCTATAAATACACCATGTACCAGTTCAGTCCACAAAGTCAAGATGATGGCTTGAGCTAGTCAGAAAAAGCTATCCAATGACCCTGTTCATTGAAACTAGCTTTACAATGGAATGACTGACAGCTGTCAACCAATAGAAGCCTTCGTGCTGTTTTCCTTCCTCCATGGTACACAGTCAGCTGTGATGATCCTTTGATTTTCCATTCATATCTATCTCTTCTAATGCTAAGGAGATATCTTGTTTTATAACCATCATTGCTATTTTCCTCTTATGTGATATGGCCAGATGAAAAGACTGATAGCAATTTGCCTTCTTAACAGGGCTATATGAGACTCCCCACTTCCTTAGGTCTGAATCAAATCGTTCTCTTTTCTTGTAGCTACTTAGTGGGTGATGAACTATGGGTAGTCATGGAATACTTGGCTGGAGGCTCTTTGACTGATGTGGTCACAGAGACCTGCATGGACGAAGGACAGATAGCAGCTGTCTGCAGAGAGGTAAGAAATCTGTGTTTCTAGTGGATCTGAACACCAAAATGGGAAGTTATTAAAAATCTGATTATTCACAATGTTTTCAACATCAAAGTTACAATAGTACATCTTTTCTACTGAAAAAACATTGGTGAGCCAATGTTTTAGGGTCTAATTTAAACCCTAACCTAATGGCATGCCCCTGCACTTTCCTCCCCAGTGCTTTGTTTATTTTAGTTGCCTTTCCATGGACCTTTCTCAATCTCTTATGCTGTTCACGGGAGACCATGTTTAAGCCTGCATGCTGTTGTCTCTGTGAACCTGGAAAACAGCGGAACTTCTTTCTGATTTGGGGGAAGTTTTATGTGAGAGTTCCTTTGTCCTTCGTGTGCAACGTGAACCATGTAAAGTATAGGCCACATCATTATTCCATCATTTTTTAAAGGCGAGTTAAGCACAACAATGCAGACACCCTTTGTAGCCTTGCAGAGAGTCTGTGTTTCTGCCTCTTTCCCAGTAACAGTTCAAGCTAATCTAAAGATATTATATTAAATATTCACAGTAGTAAATGCACTCCTCAGTGGAGTCTCACCTTGGGTTTTCTATAGATTGGAAGTAGGAACTCTGACCAACAGAAACTTGAAAACCAATGACAGGGAAACAACACCAGATCATCTTTCCTTGTGTGGTATCCATCTTATAGTATTACTGTACAAAGCTGTTGCCAAACAAGTACCTATTGTTACTTCACAGCCTGAAAGGAGTTCCCAAACCTGACTGTTGATCAGAAATAGCTTGTTTTAAATGCATATTCCTGCATCCCACTCCAGACCTACTAAATTACATCATACCATACACACAGAAACTTACATCTGCACAACAACACACTGATCCATACCTCCAGCTAACTTGGCCAAAGTATGATGATATAAATGGTTACTTGGTTTGTATGAATGATCTAGTACTACTTACCACTTTTCATGTCCTCACCTGACTAGGGAGCCTTCATATGTATAATGTAGCATCACTTACATAAATGGTGATGTGACTTCCAAATGGTGTTACAACATTTAGTAATCCATTTCACTTACCAACACACCTTTGTCCAAAATTTATGTAGAAAATAATCTAAAAATTTTAAAATTCTTTGTGATATAATCAGAACTTTTTTTCTGCTTATATAGTGCCTGCAAGCTTTGGATTTCTTGCACTCAAACCAAGTGATCCATAGAGACATAAAGAGTGACAATATTCTCCTTGGGATGGATGGCTCTGTTAAATTGAGTAGGTATTTTGACTCAGGTGGTGTTTTGAGGGAGTACTGGGGATAGTGTCTTCTTCCACTATCTTGATGAAATAATGATGATTCAAAGTGATATTTTGAAAGTATTTAGAGCCCAGTCAGAAGTAAGGAATATTTCTAACTCTGTGATCCTGTAGTTCATGACCATACTTTTTGGATTTAATATTTCAGAATTTTTGTAACCTCCATCTGCCGGATGATATGCACCTAATTTAGAAACTGAAAAATCCTGTAAGTTGGCAGGGACCATAATGAGAAGGGAAGCAGATGAAGGCCTGGTCAAAATGACATGTCAATGGTTTCAGATCCTTTCAAAATTAGGACCAGCTGGGCCATCCATTAACAAAAGCACATGAGATGGGCAGTTAGGGCAATACAGTCATGTCTGCATGTGAGCTTTTGTAAAGGAAAAGAACTTGAGAGGTTTTTAAACTCACTTTTCTTCTCTGTAGCTGATTTTGGCTTCTGTGCTCAAATCACCCCTGAGCAAAGTAAACGAAGCACTATGGTGGGGACACCCTACTGGATGGCACCTGAGGTGGTGACAAGGAAAGCGTACGGCCCGAAAGTTGATATCTGGTCACTGGGAATCATGGCAATTGAAATGGTGGAAGGTGAACCCCCTTACCTTAATGAAAATCCACTCAGGGTAAGTCAAAAGAAAACTCAGGTACTTCATCCCCAGGAAAAAGAAAAGGCCTCTGCTAAGAATGGCCAGAATGGGCTATTCCCTGGTACAAGTGACATTAAAACCCCCTGGTTATTATTTCCAAAGTTCCTTGGACTTATTTTCAGTTTATCTTAATATGTCTCAAAAGCTTTCTCAATTGCTCGGACATCAGTATTTCTAATGGCAAGTGTCTTTAAAATTCTGTTGTGTAATTTTCTGATGTTTAAAAAAGTGTAGCTTTTTTAAAGAACGAGCTGAAGGGAGAAATGTGTATTTTTATAAATGCCATGGTTAAATGATCTATCTAGGAAACGCTTGCTTTGTAATGGCTTTAACAAAGTAAATAAATGTCTTTCCAGAACAGCTATAATTTTTGTAAATTATATCTGGTTTCATTATCAGTAATGATTTATTGAGGAACAACATTTTCATGGCTGTTGAATGGAACACAAGATAGACACAGCGCCAGCCTGGTGAAATCACAAACTTAATTAGACTGTCAAGCAGAAAATGAATGCAGCTAGTTTGTGTTGATAACTAAGTTTGCCAATGCAGAATCACAAGTTAGATCCTGATACCATGTGTTTATCTCCACAAGGAGAAAACCCCCATGTCATGGCCTAATGCCACCACCTTCATTCAGAGTGCCTGTTGATCATGAGAGGAGAGGCAAAGGAGTGTGACAGAAACACTAGCTTGGTCCTGAAGTGAGCTCTTTTACTTTCTGTAGCTTAAGGGTGAGCCAGGATTTCCGGGTTGTGTATATATATAGGGCATCACATTTTTGAAAAACAAAACAAAGCAAAAAAAAAAAAAAACGAAACATTCAGGAATTTAAATTCTACTCTTTTTTTTAAAGTCAGTCTTTTTTTTTTAAGATTTATTTATGCATACACANAAAAAAAAAAAAAAAACGAAACATTCAGGAATTTAAATTCTACTCTTTTTTTTAAAGTCAGTCTTTTTTTTTTAAGATTTATTTATGCATACACAAGCTGGAGTGCAGGCCAGAGGTGCAGGGCGTAAGAGGATTCACCAGAGACATAGTGTGGCCCAGAACAGGCAGATCCACTGAAACATACTGCTGAGGGGGGCAGTGGGTGAGACAGGAGAGTTCTGCTGTGCCATATGTGGGTTAGCTCCCTGGCTGGGAATCGAACTCGTGCTGCAGTAGCTGCTGATAGCTTCATAATGCTGAGACTTAACCACTTGCACCACTAGTAAGGCCCCTAAATTCTACTCTTAAACCTCATGCAGAGTGCTAGTGCCATAGAGATCTTGCATACGATTAGCACAAAACCTAAGATTGCATTTTACTTGATTGACAAAAACGATTGTCCTTAGTAAATGGTAGTTACATGTTAAGCTTATCAAGTACATAGCCAAATACATGTTGCTTTTCTATGTATATGTAAAGGATCCTCCAAGCTTAATTGTCTAGTTGTTTTTGCAGTTGGATATTTTGTAATTGGGAGCTGCATTCTCCATGCATGGAGGAGTCAGCTTTGTCCTCTCCCCCTCTTAACACTTTTCGGGTACTTGGCCTCTTGTCTTAATCCCTGTGCTGATTAGTAAACAAGAGATAGGATTGAATGCCTTAATGAATGCTATGGGCTATTGCTCTGGTCTCATGAAACAATCTGGAAGTGAGATGTGTTCATTGATTAGCAGCCTACAGGGCTGAGTGGAAGAGAAAGGGCATTTTCCCACCATTTGTGGGTCAGCCCTCCATGAATTTAATCAAGCCTACCCCTGACCTGTGGACCAGCGCATCAGGGTAATTACATGGGCTTGTCCTTATTATTTAACCACCTTTGCCCATTAAGAAACAGCAGTGAAAGAACACATTAAGCCTCTTGTTTCCCTGGATTTCCTCCTGCAGGTCTTTGGAGTTTGGAGGCCCTCAATGGATTATGGCTCTTTTGCTTTCTGCCTTCTAATGAGTAGTTTACAACCTGCAAAATTTAAGGATTAAACAAATGGCTCTGGAAAGCAGTGGGTCTCAGTAATGCATTTATTGCCTTCTATGGTTTCCCAACTATAATTGATTGCTCTTTAGCTAGGCCATTGTTGGAAAAAAAGGAACCAAGTTTTAATCTTCATAGACATCTTCTAGCCTGGGATTAGAACTCATAATTAACAACTTGTCTCTTGGAACCCATAGCTGTATATCTAAACAAGTACTTGCAGATTAACAAACCACCAAATTCAGGAAGCCTACATTATGACTATAACAAAAAGACCTCTTGGAAAGACCACCCTGTTGAATTCCACTGATAAGATTTGCTCTCACTTTGCTCATTACTCTCTCTGTGTGACCAACCTCCACGGAATTAGTCCACAAGGCTGTAGCGAGGTCAGCCTTCTTCTTAGCCTCTCTAGCTGCTAGATGCCATGAGTACTTTTTAAGTGTTAATTTTAAATGTGTTCCACTCTTGTTCTCTTAAAGAAAGCACACTATGTCAGGTTCTATGTCCTTATTTGGGGTTTGAAATATACAATCACTGAAAGCATGGGGGGGAGTTTGGAGAGGAAAAAGCTTGTATTCTCTTGGACCCTAGTGATGGGACCATATATGGGAAAACAGAAAATCACCGAGCTTCAGGAAAGGTATAAAAGAGAACTAGGTTGACCCTCCCTTCTTTAAGAATTCCTCCAGTACTACCACCTGCTCACTACTGTAGGCTTTGAGGAAGAAGGAAAGAAAGAAAGAAGTGGAGGGCAGACCATGCCAGAGAGTAGCATGGTGATGTGAAAACATCCAACCCATGTTGATTTGGGTGCGTCCTGGCTCCATAACCTGCATGCAAGCTCTGTAACTTTCAGCAAGTCATGCAAAACATTTGTAAGTCTGTTTTCTTTGTGTGCCATGGGGATAATATCTATATTACAGGGTTATTGTGAAAACTAAATGAATGAAACAGTGCATGTAAATCACCTAGTAGAGTTTCTAGCTCATCGTAGGAAATGTGTGCACGCATGCGCGTGCGCACACACACACACACACACAGTTATATATGAATAGAAAGTGAGAAAGGACAAGGAAAGAAGAATCCTTAGAGTGCCTTTTTCCCATTTGGGAAGGGAGGTGGGACTCTCCACTTTACCCCAATACTTCCGCTTCACTTTGGCTATCCTCGTGTCCACCCAAGAAGTGGAGCATTCTGACAGTTGAGTGCACATCACCATGAACAGGAAAAGTGAAAGTCTGGGACTATACATTTGAAGGTTGTTTGCATTTAACTGTGGCTTTTTTGTGTCTTTGTTGTGTCAGTTACCACTGAGCAAACTGTCTATGAATGTTGCCTGTTTAACATCACTGGTGCAAGGAATTAGCAACTTTTTCTCTACTTACATAGTGGTTGGGATTTTTAAAATGTAAATTGCTCAGTACTAATTAATGTAACTTGCTCATAAAATGCCTCTTAAAGGTCAGAGAGTTATTAACTGTTCTGATGTTATGAGGTTGGTACCCTTCCAGAGACAGAGAGGAGACAAACTTCTTACCATCCCCCACTGCCTGAAGTCTTTACTCTCAACATAATTGGCCTTGAACATGTTGTTCTGTGACCCACGGACATATTTTTCAAAGCCTCCAATAATAAAGTGCCTTGTTCTGTTTGCCAAAATGACTGGGGTTTATATAGAACTTCCCTGTGGATATGCAAATCAAATGTTGGTGCTCGGCTCATCTCCCCAGTTTTTGTTTAATTGAAGACATATTTTTTAAAACCTGTGATTATAATGACCTGATTCTAAATAAGGAGGCACAATCATTTCCATAAAACAAATCTTTGGCTTGTTTTTTCTCAGCATCCAGAGAGTGCCTTTTTCTTAACTTTGCATTCAAGGGAGCTGTTCTTGTCAGCGAGTCTTGATGGAATTTGGTATTTGTGAAATGTCTTAGCAACACCTAGTTGGGGTCTTTACTGCACCCTGTGGATAGAACCCTTTCTTATGTATGATTTTCTAAACCTTTATACTAGCTGGAATGACCTTTGAGTGTTCTCTTTCTGCCCTTGCTTTAAGCATCTGTGAAACTATTGGATCTTTGGAAACCTGTTAGTATCAGCAGGAGACTTCTGAATGATGACAAGGATGTAATGTCATATTATGAGCACCACGGGTCCTACACCAGTGGTTCTCCTTGTGCATTGGAATCACTATGGTGCTTAAGAATCAATGATGCCAGGTTCCCACACTGAGAATTAGACCAACTACAAAGCTCTGTGATGAACCCTTTACAAAACCATGTCCAGACCAGCAAACAGTTCTTCATCAGTCCTCTTTCAGCATGGTTGTTCAACCAGAAAAGAGAACACTATCATTCTGCCCACACTTCACCATTTCACCTTTTAAAATATCATGAATAACTGTTAAGGCTTTGTTGAGATCCTGATGAACTCTATTGCATTCTCTGATTTACCAGTCCAGTTGAAAATCAACAACAAGAAGAAGTGGCATTAATTCAGCATTTACTTCCACAATGCACCATTTTCTCTTAGTTTTGCTTCTCCTAGAAATAGAGTTCATCTTATGTCATGAGTACCTGCACACATCAGTGATAATGAAGCCATCCATCTGAGTACTTCTGATGAGGAGCATGTACCTGTACGACCTGGGAGAAGGGAGGGCAGCCATCTCCATCAGACCTGTTATCTATACCAGGAGGCTTCCTACTCCCCCTTTCTCTACACTTAAAGCACTACACAATTATTATTCTTAATTTTTTATTACAGAACCGGGGAAATTCTGGTGAGCTTATATAGCTGTGTAAAGGAGTTAGGCAGAAGAGGAGAAGCTCTAGCAACTTAAAATAAAGCCACCAGGGGCCAAAGTGCTTCTAGTTCCCTCCAACCACTGGAACCTGTGCTGTGGATTGGAATGTCTGGATTTGATGGCGCGTGCTCATTTGGAATTAAAGTCAGACATAAACTTCCTGAGCGCCAGAGAAGCAAGCATACTTTGCTAGCACTCAGTCAATATTGTTTTGAATGTATTTCAGGAAGAGCTGGGAGCCTTCCCTTCTTTTTCCATAAGCCACTATAGAACAACAAGGTTTATTGATGGTTTGTTGACACTCCTGCTACTTTGAGGGCAA
>JAGFMF010011865.1:5440885-5466816 GCA_019455555.1 Galemys pyrenaicus | reverse complement strand
TATTCCATCGTGTATATGTACCACAGCTTCCCGATCCACTCATCTGTTTTTGGGCATTTAGGTTGTTTCCAGGTCTTACCTATTGTAAAGAGTGCAGCACGAATTTGATCCCCACTGCTGGCCAGGGATGACCCACATGGCTCAGCAGACCTCTCCTGCCTCGCCCGCTGCTTCCCTCAGCAGTGTACTTCTATTGATCTGCCTGTTCTGCTCCCCGCTCTCTGTGGTGAATCCTCTCACCCCCTGCCCCCACACCTCTGGCCTGTACCCCAGCTCTTGTATGCATAAATAAATCTTTTAAAAAATAATCAAAAAAAGCAATGTAGAAAATTTGGAAAATTAAAAACTACATTTCAAAAATTAAGTCACCAATAATCCTACCACCCAGAGAGAACAATGGTTAACATGATGGTTTCCTTTCACCCTTTCTCTTAACATGCTTTTTTTTAAATCAATCCAATGATATTAACTATAGTACCAGCCTCATGATGAACTGTTACAGAGTCCTTAAAATGACGTTTATGAAGATGTTTTCAAAACACCAAAACAAATTTCTGATACAGGGTTGAGTAAAAGACAGTGTTGCATTTGATATCTAGGTTGGGAATGAGGGTGTGGAGATAAGCACTAGTCAGGCAGGTAGGAATTATGTTTGGTCATCAAGAAAAATAGTCACCATACATCCCACCCAAACAAAACCATAATACAGAAACCACAGCAGGACTTTTGTCAAAATTGGGCATTAGACGTTTGCACTAAGTACTCAAAACTCTACCTCATTATTTCTGATTTTCTGTCAAATTGCAGGGTTTTCTTTTCCTTTGCTGCACTAGCCCTATTCAGGCTTAACAACTATGATGAAGGTCATTTTGGGGATTCATAAATGGAATGGAAAGAGGGGTGTGGTGGCAGGAAGGAGCACAGAGCAAGTTCTGGATGATTCTAGCAGATGGGTTAAAGGAAGGAGTCTTGGAGCCCTCGGTGGCTTTTTCGGTTTTTATTACGCCATTATCTCAGAGGTGGCCAGGTACATGGCAGGCATGGGTGCCGGGGGGCTGGGAGGCCTCTTAGCCCCCGGCGCATCTTCATGCTCTTGGCTGCTGCCGCTTCTTTCTCTCTGCTTCTCTCTGTTCTCTCATTCTGCTGGCATCCTGTTCCTCCTGCTGCTGCTGCTGGCGTCTGCATGATGCCGCCCTTATATACCCGTGTCCAAACTCAGGTGCGCCCACTTGCACATGCCCACCTAGGCATGTGTGCAGAGCTGCAGGTGTCCATCATTACACCAATGGCGGGAGTATGGAAAAGCCTGATAACGTTTCTCTGACCCTACAAGGGGCATGCATTTCCTGAGGTAACTGGGCATGGATTAAAGGGAGGCAAGAAGGACTCGAGTAGAGAAGCTATGTATTTTCTTCTGTCAGTAGGATGTACTCACCTAAGAATGGTGACAGGAAATGAAACAGTATAGCACACACACAGACCCAGGAAGAGTGAAACAAGGAAAAAGACATGTGTTTGTGTAGGACTGGGCTTGGCTACAGGACAAATGAATGAAGTAAAAAATAACAGTTTGACAGAATTGTGGCCACGGAAAAATAAGAGTGCTGGAAGGGGAGACAACGAGTTTGCAATAACCAGTTTTCTTTTAATGAGGGAACATTTGTGAGAACTGGTGCTTCAAGCATTAATCATTAGACAACTGAAAACACTGTGTGACCTTAGGTGAACATATCTGCATGATTGTGCACTGCTGGATGATTTCCAAAGAACAGTTTGTGCCTTCCTTTCCCATACTATCTGCTTTCAGTCGAGTTGGGAAGTGTATTTTCGCTTAGAAGTCCTGAGAGCTTCCACCTGCATTTGCTGTTCAGCCATAAAGGAATTGAAAACTGAAAAGGAGGGCTTGGGATAAGGAGGGTGTTTGTTTGGAGATGGGCTTATTGACATGTGGGATTTTTTAATGCACTGAAGGAGGGAGTTTCACTGGCGTCTATAGGAACATATGGCATTATAATTCTCACCCATCACTATGCAAACAAATTCCCCTCAGCAGGATTCTGTGGCTCTCACATTTGGTGTACTTACGATGGAATTTCTCAGATTTACTAAGTCTGGGGAGGGCCCAAGGTCTTGGCTCAAATCAGCATCATTTGCAGAACTAAAAAAATACTGATGACTAGGTTCCACCCCCAGAGATTTTTTACTTAATTGGTCTGGGCATAAGTGCTGGATATAGGGGAGCTTGTAAATCTCCCCCAGGTGATTCTAATATGCAGCTAGGCCTGGAAACCTCTAGTTTAGCCCATTGCTAAATTGATTGACTCGATTAAACCAATCCTTAAAATCTGGTCCTGGAATCTGCAGCTTTAGCATCAAGAGGGAACTTGTTAAAATGCAAATTCTCACACACGTCTCCAGAATTTACTGAATCAGAAACTGGGACAGGGTGTGACCCAGAAATTTGTGTTTTAACAAGCGCTGTAGGTGATTATGGTGTTTTTTGTATATAGATGATGACCCTTGTGTTAAATAGTCCTTCCTAACAATTCCTAAAGCTTATCTGTGGGGGGTTTTGGAAAGATGGCCTCCCTGGCTTATGAAAACTAGCCTGGAAAAAGACTTTGGAAAATACATTTAACAATCATATCTTCATAATGTTAGGGGATTGGTTCCACGTTGTGTATAACCCTGGGGACAGTACCTGCAGGCAGAGGCCTACTTATCCTTCAACACCATATACAAATAGTAAACTGCTCCGTGAAGTTTTCTCTGTGCTCTGGTGTAATTTTTTCATCCTTGCATTTTATTTCATTCCTCTACTAGCTCTGGTCTCTCTGTATTGTAGTTATCTATAAATCATTCTTTACTATATTGTCTGATCTTTGAAGGCAGGACATTATCCATCTTTGGGTCTCTGATGTCTGATAGAATGCCCCATATATACTGAATGCGCTCGAGTTGTTTGCTTAGGGAAGGCATGAGGAATGATCAGCTTTTTAGGCTGTCAACAGATCCTGAAAGACAGATTTACCTTTGTAGATTAATCATGGCCCTGGGTCTGTTTTGAAAACTAGGGCCCTTAATTCTGTCAGCAGACTAAGAGTTCACATCTCTCGGCTGGAGCTTTATCCGACAGATCCCAGAGATCTATCGACAACTTATTAATTGCAGTAGGACATGTAATAGTCAGGTTCCAGGACACTACTGATGGGAAAGTTAATTAACATCTATAGGGGTATGTTTGCCACAGAACAAAAGTACTCTAGTCCTTGAGCCCCCAGTTTGCCTGTCATCCATGCCCTGCATCTTCTGGGTCTTTGTGCTTCTCTAATTCTATAATGTACACTATTCATCCTGGTCTGTTCACAAATATTCCTCGACCAAGGTGAACACTTGGTAAATTACAGCTACATTTGCAATTGCCCCTTATGTATGTTATTCTCGGGCCAACATGATTGTATATTTGTGTTATTAACTTTAAAGTCACAGATTCACAGGCAGTCCCTTAGTTTAATTTCCTAGATAGTTTAGACATTTATTACCTATGGAACTTTACAAATGGATCTGTCTCAGAGGGCAACCTCCTTATTTCTGAGGTTTTTTTTGTATGAGGCACCTCACTGGCACCTTGATTACTTCCAAGAGTGTAATTTATGTTATAGAAATATTGAAATATCTGTCATTGTCCAAAATGGAATTTTAAGACCCAGAGTATAAACCAGAAGAAACTAGTTTGCTTCTGTGCCTACTTGTGATTTAATATATATCTGCTGAATATATTTTTCTATTTTTTTCTATAGGCACTATACTTGATAGCCACTAATGGAACCCCAGAGCTCCAGAATCCTGAGAGACTGTCAGCTGTATTCCGTGACTTTTTAAATCGCTGTCTTGAAATGGATGTGGATAGGCGAGGATCTGCCAAGGAGCTTTTGCAGGTGAAAATAAAATAGTACAATTACAAAGAGAGAGTCATTATGGAGAGCCTTTCCATCTCAGTGTGTGACAGTAAGAGCTCTGTCAAGAGATGTTTCTTTCAAGCTAGGCTAAAACCATTTGATTTTGGACAACAGGCACATAAATGTAGGCATGCATCAATACATGACTGACTGGCATGTTGCCTTTCTTCTGAGAAGTTGGCAGTTTAATCTATAAATCTCTTTTGTTCTTCCTGGAGTCTTAGATTGCAAGGAAAAGAAACAACATGAAACTCTGGTGTTGCTGTTGTGTCTAAACTTTACTTGTGCCCCTGGATGTTGTATGCAGGTGCTCTTGGCCAAAGGTAGTTCTCTACATAACTGTGCAATCATTTCCTTGGCATTTGCTACTCCAGTGCTTTACTGGCCAATGCCCCTTTGTTTGTGATGCCAGTTGGCAAGCACCTGTTTGCCTGGGTGAGTATCATCCAGTGGTGAGTGCCCCTGTAACCATTTGTCCTTTTCATGGCTCTCAGGATTTGGTATATATGAACGTAATTAGTGCCTACCATGTACCCAATTCTTTATATAGTTAGCGACACAGTTACAGATCATTGAATTGATTATCTATTCCTTCACCAACAATACTTGTATCTGAACCAGTCAGTTCACTGATACCAAACTGTGTTTGAACTTTACTGGATAGTTTGTTGCATCTTTTCATTTTATACATGAAAGTGCTAACTTGTATATCACATTTAAGTCCATATAGCTCCATTCCTAGATTCTAGCCTATTATTGCTCATTTTAGACATTGGAAAGGAGATCTGTGACATTCACACCACTGGAAGGCTTGAGTATTTGCACACCTTTCTTACGGCCTAAGCAATTCTTCACCCAACAATTAATATTTATTGAGCAACCTCTCTTTGTAACGTGTGTTGTGAGTAATACAGATCTGTTAAAAGTGTGATTTCTTCTCTCCAGAACTTCACAATTTCCTTCGATATATCAAAAAATAATGCAAGGCTTTTTAGAGACCCAAACCAAGTGGCCGTGTAAGCAATAAATGCCATGCTTAATTAGAGAAATACTTCCATGGGCTATGGTGATCTGAAAGTCTCTGCAAACAGGAGCGAGTTCTGTTATGCCTTGCAGGACAGAATGGGTTTAGATAGGTTGAGCTAAAGGGGAGAAGGCATTTCAGATGTAAGTGTTATAAAGTATGAACAAAAGGCATGTGAGAAAGTTCAAGTGACCAGCAAATGTGGAGTGCAGCTGAAGTCAAGAATTCCGGTAAGGAAGCCACAGGAGATAAGACCTTAGAGTGCCTACATTACCAAGCTCAGGAGCTGGGGCTCCAGGCAGTGGGGAAACCCTAAAGATTGCTGAGGGACACACATGATGAAAGCTTAGTTTAGGAAGATTAATCTGGTGGTATACACTACAAATCAGCAACAGGAAAAAATGGAAACTGCCTAATCAAGGAGGAGTTATTGTTATAGTTCAGAATTAAATGTATTAGAATTGAAATAGGGGAAGCAAGAAATTAATTATAAGTGGCAATGAAAAGAATGAACTTGGTAGCTGATTATATAAGGGAGAAGAAGACCTACGTGCCTTATAGCAGCAAACTAGCAGTAATAGTAAAAGCAAAAGAGATAGAAGATAACACAATGGCTATCTATGTAGCTTACAAGAAAATGTCCCTCTCCCTCATTTAACCATTGTAATTTTAGAAGACAGGATTGAATGTAGGTGTTCTGTCTCCAAAGCCCCTGAGGCACACATCACACAAAAGTCACTTTTTGGGAGACTTTAACACATACTTTTAAATGGTGAAGTCAGGATGAAAAAAGGACATTCTAGAGAAATTATGCAGCAGGCGATTGATCAAAGAAATAGGCCCAGCATTCAAGGAAGAAATCAAATCACATAATACAGATTTGGGTGTCATCCCCATACAGCTGATAAAAGGTTGAAACCATGAAAGGATACGAGCTCTTAAAGGAATTAAATTAAAAAAAGATGACAAGAAGTGAGTTCTGATATGTAGGAGCTTAAGAGGACATGAAACCAGATAAGATGGAGGGGAATTAGTCAGTGAGCATGCACAGGGAAGAGATACAAGATAGTAGAATGTCCCAGGCTACACAAGAGAAAAACATTACCAAAAAGGAAGGAATATCCACTGGCTTTAAGTACTGCAGAAGGGCCAGAAGAGATTTAGTGGAGGCACAGCTATGGGGTTTAGCGGGTAGGAAACCACTGGTTTCAGGGTCAAGTTCTTCAGTGGTCGTGGAAGACACTTTTGCAAGCATGAGGACCACTCCTCATCAATTCAATGGTTTAAGAAAATCAGAAAGTCAGGCTGTTGCAAACACAGTGATATTTCACAACACCCCTCTCTGAGTTTCTAGCGCTGCTAGTCAGCTTCCTGAAGATTCCATGACCCTGAAGGACAAAAACATCTAAGGACCAAAGGCTGGTATCGTTTTTAATAAAATGTTTCACTGGATGTTTCACTGGATGCCCAAAATATAATGACGGAAAAAAGACTGCATGAAAATCTAAAGTAATATCCTTGTTCAAGCAAAGAATTTCAGTAACTCCTATTTTTTTTTCTTTCGCAGCATCCATTTTTAAAATTAGCCAAGCCTCTCTCCAGCCTGACTCCTCTGATTATCGCCGCAAAGGAAGCGATTAAGAACAGCAGTCGCTAGGACTGCACGCCTTACCCCACACCATCTCCCTCCTGAGTAAGACTGAAATAAAACTGCTACAGGAAAGATGGAAGAAGAGACACTCAAATGGGGTGGGGGATTCTTTAACTTTCAAATGAATAGAAACTTCTTACAAAGCCTTTTTCCTACTCCCTCAGATTATGTAATTTATTTGTAAGCCTGAATCGCAGCCCAAACAGGGCAGCAATGTTGAAGTGACCCTACAGTGGTCACTTCCACCGTGAAGCGAAAGAGCCAGTAGTGAACCCCTTCATTTTGTGCATACACTTTGAAGAACAAGGTTTCTCAAAGATGCACACTCCCTCTTCATAGTGTCGTGTTTGTTTTTAAGTTAGAGTAGTCCCTATTACATTCGAACCTCCTTCAAAACTCCTTACCCAATGTGATGTTTTTCACTTGCATTGTCATTAGATGTCCAGAAAAAAAGATGTCAAAACTTTTTTTTTAAAAAAAAAGCAAAAAAAAAAAAAACCAACAAAAAACAAAATGAACAAAAAAAAAAAAAAAAAACCCAGAGCAAGTACTGTGTGAACATGTGGAAGTCCATGCCCTAATAGAGTTGCAATTTTTTATTCTTCTTCTATAGTGGTGGCTTGGTTTGTGTACCTGTTTTTCTGCATTTGTATTGGAAAACGTTTCTTTTAAGACATTTTCCAAAAGCAGAGAGGACTATGTGTGTTCAGGAAGGGCTTTTAAAAACTGTATATCTAAACAAAGCTCAAATGGTGAAGTCCTGTCACATTTTCATGATGATGCTTAAGAAGTAGTTGATTTATCATTTATGTAAACCAACTTGTTCAACTTCATGACACCAATAGAAGGACACACCAAAGCTGTAATATTCCTGTTGGGTGAGTCCAGGCCCTGAACCTAGGAAATCCTAATAGGCAAAACCATATTTAAAGATAGGACTTTCTCTGAGAGTCAAAAGGAAAAACAAGTGTGCCAGACTTCAATCCTGTTGGACAGTAAAGATAAAAATACCTACTTTGACTTCTAGTGTGCTTGTGGGCCATATATACATCAGGAGGAAATAAACCCATTAGCCACTATTTCCTTATGATAAAATGATTTATAACATTCTAAAAATGAAATCAAAGTTCTAGAAAGCAGAGATATTGTAAACAGTAGGCTCTTTAAAAAATTGAAGGGCAGTGAAAACTCTATCCCAATCAACATTTGGCTGTAAGTTCTTGTCCCTATTTTCCGTGTGTTTGTAACCAAATTCTGGTTTAGGATAGAGTATGTTCATACTTCATCTCCCTTGGACTTTTGAATTTCAAAAAATACTTTCATAAGGATACTGAAATTCTCCAGTGAAAATACATTTGAATTTGCAATCATATGTCCCAAGAAGTATCAGTTGAACTGAATTCCTTTTGTGGCTTGGGAAAAATAAGAAAACATATTATTTCATCATGTATCTATTTACTAAAAATCCAACAGTTGGCACTTCCTGAATCTTCTGAGAGTAGAAAAATATCCGGAGGGTGTCTATGTAGAAAAGGATATGCTTCTCTTTCGAGCGTATTGTCAGTCTTATAAATCCTACAAAGTTGTTTCTCTAAGCCTTTGAAGTTTCCGCTGTCGAAGGCTTCCTGATTTGTACTATGTCAAAAATCTGAATAGAACCTATCTACATTCAGCAGGAGGGGGAAAGAGATCAAGGACATGGCGCCTCTCTCCTTCTCTGTCAAGGTACATCTATCCATCCAACCATCCATCCATTTCTTAAGGTGAAAACAATTTCTTTTGAGAGTTTCTGCTAACCATACAGTACACATTTATGTTTAGGAGATTCTACCACTGGTGGATTTCCTATTTTACTCTTGTTTTCTTTGACTACAAAATATAAGAGGTGGTTGACACCCCACCCCCAAAATATCCACAGTGGGTAAAGCAAGAAAGGTGAAAGAAAAATCCAATGGTGATATTAATTTGGAGCATACTATGCTATATTTTGCAAAAAGGTGGCTGGGCCTAAAATATTTAATGCCACATTGTTCTAATGAGAAAGAGAGAGGCCTTAATTTTTATTTCATTAAAGTTTTCTTTTTTCACTCATAGTGCCAGGGAATTCAATGAAATACCTGGGATGCCAGTAAAACTCGATACATTGATAACTATGCTCCGCCAGTGGAGAGAACCATAAACCTGGCTGGGAGACCCTAGTTGTCAAACAGCATCCCTTATATGCCTTTTTTTTGAAGTGGGGAGACCTTGAGCAGTGATCCTTGAGGTCATTGAAGGCAGAGAAATGGCTCTTCTTTTATGCTTTCAGTTCAGCATATTAAAAAGAGGAGCCAGGTACTTCTTCACCACACCTCTTTTGTACCAAGAATTTATGATATATCCTAGCAGGCATTACTCTTCTGAATTTATATCTATGTAAATGTTTAAATGGGAGCAGCTTCTAAAGACCCTTCCCCGTGTTGGAGAGTTATTATATTTCTAATAAGTATTAGAGAGAAGCTGTTTCTCTTGCCAAAATGATGCTCAAGGATTCACATTTGGTACACTTGAACAGCTTGGACTCCAGGTAGTTAATAGTCTATATTCACTTTCCCTGGATTTTATTTTAGCTCATCTTGACATAGGTGAGTCTATCCAGATCTTTAAAGTTGCTTGTGTGCCCTGAGATAATGAGGGTACATCATCGAATGTTGATTCCAAAATGTCCTGAGAGAGGAATAGGGCAGTGGGAATGTCAGGGAAGGGTGAGAAGCACAGTAGAGATTATTTATTTAAGAAAGAAAAGAACATTAATGTTGTAGCAAGAATTGGTGCGTTGTCATCATCCCATGAGGATTTTGGGATGACAATCCCCTCAAGTCACTCACCATGTTGGGTAATGACTTTGTTCTTGCTGATCTCGTCTATGTGTCATTGTAAATATTTCTGTGTCCATGTCCCATTTTGGCTACTGGATGGCCAAGTCATGTAAGAAGATTTAACTCAAGTATTTATTCTTTAATTGTGTTATTCAGATTTCTTTCAGGCTTGTGAATTGCACCCCGATGTTTAAGTTTAACCACCTTATCCCCTTCTATCCCTTCCCTGTGAAGCACATTCCATTGCTAAAAGAAAAAGAAATATGAAATTGCTTCCTGTCGTCTGTATAACTGTTTTGATAGTTTGAGATGTTTGTCTATAAAGGATATTTCTTCAGCTCAAAGATCGTGTAAATAATTATATTCCTTTGCTCAATGGGTTGTTTATTTCTAATGAGGCTGCCAGTTCTCAGAGAGAATCTATAAAATCACTTTTAAATAACATAAACAGGGATTAAAATTATGTAAAAATAAGTGTGCATATGGACAAAGACTGGGAACACAGATAATTGAAATCAGTTGTGTTAGGGTGGTGGGATTATGCAAATTTTTCTCTAAAATTTTCTTTGATTTTTGATATTGCTTTATAATAAATGCACATCAGAAAGGGGACTATAGAAACATAGAAAAGACGTCAGAAGCAGATGCCTTCTGGCTGGAGCCCAGAGCATGCAGGGCACAGATAATTGCTCGTTACAACTATTCTGTATGCTTTTTATTTGCCTGGGTGCTGAGGTTGGCACACGCTCGGGTATGGCATGTGCTTTCTTAGGGGACTGTTATCTCTAAGTTAAATCTAAGAAGATATCACCATTAGAATGCCAAATACATACTGCTGCTTGAAAACTGGCTGCCCTCCGATTTGATATGGCATCAAGGTTTCTGCTTTGGGTGCCTTACATCGGAGGGGGGACATTTGATTAGCCCCTTGATAACATCTGTCTCAAGTATCACTTTTCTGGGTCATTTTAGGAGATATGCAGGTTGAATTTTAGAGAATTAGAAGCATAAAATCCCCAGCTCCCACCATTTCCTTGTCCCATGGGCTATTACATCATTCAACTAGAATTCTTCTTTTAAAAACCAGTAGTCAAGACCCATTGATTTCAGTAGAAGTTATGACTTGCAATTAAAATTTGACTATGAAAACATTAGAAACAATATCTAGAACTGCCTTTACCTGTTGACATTCAGTCACAGTCCTGCCAGCTTTTTGTGATGGCCTCTGTGTGCTTTTTGTATGGCCTGATTATAGGTTGTATGCAGTACTTGTCATCTTTAAAGAGAAAAGGGAGACTACTAAGTGAAAAGAACTTCCTTCTAACTCACCAAAGTAAGTTTAGGTAAAGACCTTTATAATGAGGTAGTAGTCTCAGTTTCAGCAAAAGCAGACCCTATACCTAGAGAACGCTTTTCATTGGCCATTCTCAACATACTTCTGGGAGTCTTAACCTGACACCCCCTGTTGAATCTCATGGTCCCTTTCTGAGCTACTTGCAGTTAATATTCAGTTAAACAAAGGCATGGCCAGTGATGCAAGCTTCTCCCAGTCTCTGAGCCAGAGGACTCAGCATTTGTACATTGACAGTTTAATAGGCCTGGGATTTTGAGTGAACTTACAATTCTGAACATATATTTGCATGTGGATTGGGAAGGAAATAAATGGGACCTTGGAAATAATGGAAATATTTTTTTCCTTAGAAAGTTTTTCATACCAGATTTATTTGATAGAATCTTTTCACTCCTTTTATGATCCCACACTCCTTTAAGTGACCAAATGAATATGGCCCAACTCCTCATGCACTGGGACTGTCTGTTTAATAGTAAACAATATCTAGCTGAATCTGCAAAAGCAGGAACTGAGAAATCCCCCCCACGTGCACACCTCTGTGTACAAGTATTATATAACATGTAGCATTTACTGCCACTTACTATGCTCAAATTTGCAAGATCAAGTTGTAGAAGCTGGTCAGTGCCGTCCATCAGAGTCTCCTTTGGAAACTGCCATCAGGTGAACACTATGCAAGTGTCAGCTGTCGGGCTGTTACCATGTTCACCTAATTTAGTGCCTAAGAGGACATCAGCAACAATTACAGAAAATCACTCAGTTCTAGTGGAAGGAATACTAGCCTAGGAGTACAGAGCCCTCGATTCGAATCCGGGCTCTCTTACTAACTTAATGTGTGACCTTGGGCAAGTCACTTAACCTTTTCCTGACTGTTTCCTTGTCTGTGAAAAAGGGTATTGGACTAGATATTCTCCAAAATCTTTCCAAAAGCCCTAACATTGTAATAATATAAGTAGCCTTGCAGAGTCAACCTGTTAAAAGTGATGGCACATATCACATGGTTAAGCCTGGGTTTCTTATTTTGCAGTTAAATAATAGAACCATATAACGTGATGGGAAAAACTCTAGCAAATGAAGTTAATAATACTTGGGAATGTTCATCAAACTTGTGGCAGCCTTCCAACTCCTTCACAGTTGTTTTGTTTCTGTTTTAATGTCCTTTTTCTGTTGAGTGTTCCCAGTTTTCATTTTCCATATAGTCTGTATGTAAAGTCTGGTTTTCATTAAGCTGTGGCCAGTATTTGCTACTAGGACAGAAATGCACTGTTATACTTGCTAGAATAAATAGAGCTAGACTCGGGCCTCTCCTTTCCTATAGAGCAGCATTGGCTTTATAGCATTTCCTTTGTAAATGGCACAAGATGGCAGAACCCGTGCATTTTAATGGTTGGGACTACTAAGAGTGAACCTAAGCATTTGCAGGTTGCAGAGAGAGAAATGAAAAAGTAATCGCATGCTATGAAGCCTTAAGGAGTGGTGGCGAATCTGCTTGTTGGGAAGCTCAGATAGCATTTCTGATGACAACTTCCATAGTGATTGGCCAGCGTGTGAGTACACTGCTGGGAAGAGGGGAAACTGGAAGTTAGTAGATGGTCCCACTGTCCTGCTTACAGCAGAGTGCCAACTAGCCCTGAGTGTGAAATTCAAGTTCAGTGTGTGTGCTTGTGTGTGGTAGGCTTTATGGACCCGCATATACTGTATTCATCCATGATGATAAGACCTTTCACAGAATCCGATCACCATCAATGGGTTATTTCAAAATCTCAGTACATCAGCCAGAGAGAGCCGGAGCACAGGGTACTGATGCCTACTGGGTCATACTCATAATATCCAGACAAAACAGGTTGAGGAGTATCTACCTTTTCATGTTTATCAGAACTGTATCTCATTTGGCTGTGCATTACTTTTGTTAAAATGTGTTCTCTGTAAACCCATGTGTAGTGAAATTCTGTAACTTTGGATTAAAGGTATTTATGGTCTTTTTGTTTGTTTGATTTTTAAGTAAGTTATTTCTTTTGCAGACCTGCTGATGGTATGGTTCCATCCTTCTGACCTCAGCATCTGATATTTAAGAACTTTTGTTTCCAATATTGTTATTTTAAATTGTGGTTGAAGCAATAGAAAATTGAAATATGGATTGTGCATGACTGTGTCTTGAGTGTAAAAATATTGCAGTTTGAAACTTGGACCTAAAGTATTGCAAATAAAAATGACAAACATCAACGAGTCAGTGCTTCTCTCTTCTGTCACCTTCCCACCCCTTGGTATAGGATATTTTAACCTGCTTCATAGGTTGGAGTGTATCACTCTTCTGCCCAGACTTGTGAGCAATTTAGCAAATGTCCTGAAGTTTCTGCCACTAGATTTCTAATGGCAGAGTTCGAGTTAACTCAGACTCACCCCATCTGGTTTTCACACGGCCTAATTCAGAAAGGTGAACAGAGAGATGCAACTCAAGGTGAAAGCCTGATAGACCCAACAGGTAGATGAAAGAACACTGGCAAAATTAATCATATAATAAATATTTTTAAATAATTTCTTACTTTAATTCATACATTTGTCAGTAAATATTTATTTATTGAATGATAATTACAAAGTGCCAGGCAGTATACCTGCAGCTGAGTTATAACTATTATAGTTATAACTATTAAGTAATAACTTAATAGCAAGTTATTATTTGAAGAGTAAGAACGATATTACAAAATAAATACTACAAAGGAGAAATTAGTATGTGAGTACATTTAATATGGATGGGGAGACACCTACAAGAGGGAAAGAAGCTGCTCTGATGAAGGGACTTTAAGTTGAGGTATGTAAGAATAAAAAAATAGATGAAACAGGATAGAAAAGAACGTCTAGAGATAACAAATTATAAAATATCAATGACAGAGCCCTCTTCATCCTTTGTAGTCTCCTCCAACTCCAAAGATGATCAAAGATTTGGGGAAAGAAGTTGTTCTAAAGGATCTGAATATTTCTCTCTAATGGCTTCCATTTTGAATAATCACCTCATTTACTAGAATAGGCAGAAGACACACTAGGAACCAAACAGAATTCTACAATCCCCAGAAACATCCACCAAAATGATAAACATTACTGCCTCAATGTCTTACTTTTTTCCCTTTAAAAACTTTACCTGTGAGAAAAAGACTTTATTTGAGCAGGCTCTATTTCCTTCTCCTTCCCACATCTTGTGTGTGTGTATACACACACACACACACACACACATATTCAGGTACAAATACAGTTGTATACACACATTTTTGTAAACCATTTGAAAATAAGTTCTATACTACTTCCCCTTGGTAAAAGGTCACTGTGTACTTCCTTTTTTATTTTTTTATTAAAATATTTTAAAATTTACATATACTTTCCATTAATTGTGTACTTCCTATGAACAAAAAATGTTGCATATAACCATAGCACAGTTAAACTAATCAGGAAATTGATGCTTAATACAATACTATTCATGCTATATTTGAGTTTTAACATTTGTCCCAATTGGTTTTGCTCATCTTTCTTTTTAGAAAATTCTGGATGAATTAAGTCATCTGCATAATGTTTAGTTTGTATTACATCTGCTGAGGGACACAGTTCATGGCAGAGATTGCAAACCCAGACTACTGAGGACATTCATTCAATCTCATTCAAAAACAATTTTATTGAGCTCTTGCTATAGGCCAGGCTGTCTCTACATAGACATTTCTGATAAAAATAATTTTTCCATAAGAGACTGATGGGAAAATTCATTGAAAGTTGCTAGATGCACCTTTTGAAGTTGGGTTTCACAGAAATTGAGCTCTCAAGACTCTGAAATTTAGAAAAGTGGACATTTGTTCCACCAATATTAGGCTCTCCTAGAACACATGCATACAATTTGCTACTTTTGTGTAAGTGGATACACAGTGGTACTATATTCTCTATGAATGGATTATATATCTTACCAAATACTACTTGACTAGTTTGCTGTATTTACAGGCAAGCTTTATTTCTCTCAATCTGCATTGAGAAAAAGAGGCATTTTCTGTAAATATGAATGGGTGAGTGAGAATCCCAGTAGTTAGCCTGGAGCCAAGTTTTACTGCTCACATGAATGAACGTATTGCCTCTCCCATTCTTAGCCTCACATTCTTCCAACCTTGTTTGGCAGATGTCTTTCAACAGTTTATGTCCCTTTTATATAAAGTAGAAATGCTTTTTATGTGCAAGCAGATGTTATATCTGGTACCAATATCTTCTATCAAAAAAAAAAAAAAAGATGTAAAAGACAGTCCCCTTGTCCACAATAGCTCGCAGGAAGAGTCCCAGACAATGCTAACAGTACCATCCCATGGCGCAGCCCTACCCACTCAGTTGCTGCAACTGTAGTCTCATCTAAGTCCGTCACGCTTTCTGAAGTAGAAAGGAGATACATGAAGTGCCCCACAAATTATGATGATTTTCACAATCCAGGGGGCCCTGGTGCCCAAATACTGGATGGCACCTGACAGCTTTCTGTATACTTGTGTTAAGGACCACCTTCTCCATAGCTACACCAGTCCTTGTTGCTAGTAACTTCTGGGTAGGACATCAGGTGACTGTCCACTTGCAGTTTCATAACAGGTTACCTTTTACTTGTTTTCTTTTTCATACCTGAGGGCAGAAACCCCTCCTGTGAAATTAACCCATTCTATTATATCTTTGCACTCATTTTGATGGTTCTTTTTTCCATTTCTGGCACCTCACTGAATACAGGGAGCAAGTTTGGCACCTCATTTCCTCCCCTCCCTTCCTGAGGCTTGTCAGATCAACCTATAGATAACAAAGTCCTTTTCAATCCCACCCACCACTTACCTCCCTTGGAGGCTAATCTACAGCATTTGTGCTAGCCATTCCTGTATTAAGTTCTCCAGGTTCTTCCAACAAGCACTCCTTGATAGGTTGCCTCCATTCTACATGTACTTTAACATTTTAACTAGAGTATCCTGGTCCTATCTCTAGGGATATACATTCCCACCAATTAAGAAACACACTGCTATGATTGGGAGGAAATGGGTAAAGTGTGCATGTGATCTCTATATTAGTTCTTAACAACACATGAATCTACAATGATCCCAGTAAGAAAACCACTGCATGATACCACAGAGATACCACAGAGACCATGACAATGAGTAGGAAACAGGCTGGAGAGCATTCCTTGACTCACTTTCAAAGACAATTACCTTAATATCAAGAAGATCCTCCATAAATTAATTCTACCCATCATTATTCCCAACCACCTTAGGAAGTGAGACTTCTGCTTTTTTTCAGGAACTTCTGAGGGAAGCAGGAAACTTAAATATCATGTATGAATTCTTCACTGCAGGCATGAGGGACTTGACTCCTCAGCCATTGTTATCACTTGAGAATAAAATTTGTAGCAAGAAACTCTTCTTTGGACAACAGGTAAAGGTGAGTTTGTGTGCTTTAAAAAACAGAAGGGAGTAACAAAGTCTAACAAGGCTACACAATAGAATAAGGCTCCAAAAGTTTGGTCCCTAAACCCTGCAGTAGATATCATGTTTTCCCAATTTTCCTTCTAAACTCGAAAAGGCACTAGCAAACGGTAGTAAAATCCCCCTCATATTTAAATAGATATGTGAGATATTTTTTTAATTAGTCACTTAAATGAGATCCAGTGATTCCTCTAGCATTTCAGTAGAGAGCCAGGATTACCCAACTCTTTCCCTTCAGAAATATTTTGATCCATTACTGAACCAGAGGAAATCAGAGGAGAAAGGGTCACAGTTGGTAGGTTCTCATGCATGCACTCAGAAGGGCAAGACGGCTCAATTTCAGGGTGCAACAACAACAGGGTTTATTTACAAAGGGGTGATCAAGAAAAAGGAAAAAAAAATTAAGGCCACAAATGGCCATCTGTCCTACCTCAGATCATGTCCACAGTGTCCAGTAGTCCCCTCAAGCAAGACAGTGGTGTCCTTCCAATGAGAACCTGGAGATGGTGGCACACTGGTAAGTTGTGTCCCTGGATCCAACTTCTCACAGCTGGGGACGGTCACAGTTTGCACTGCTGAGGCAGCACCGAAGCAGGGTAGCAGCAACCTGAAGGCCTAGTTGGTCAGTGCCAGACACCAAACTGAGCAGCTTCCAAAGGGGGTGTCAGAGGACCATGGCACCAGTGTTTACAGCTCTTTGTAGGTGCCGGGCGTAGGCAGTGGCACTCTTTGTGAATGCAGCTCAGCAAAAGCCTGTGAGGGCTTGCATGACGGGTCTCTCAGGAGTCAAGCCAAACTCGCCAACTTCCCCTCCCTCCAAGCCTGGTCTCTCTCTGAAGTGAAGTCCCTGGTTATACTCCCCTTCAGGGAATTCACCTCTCAAACCTGATTGGTCCTTTTCCAAACCAGCTGTTTCCAAGATTTGATTGGTGGTGGTGCAAGCTTGAACCTGATTAACACCAGTTGGATCTTGATCCTGGTCTGTTTTCAAAACCAGCTTGGGATACAAAACCAAAACCCCAGCACATCCATTCTGCCCTGCAGACTCTTGTTTCTGGCATGCAGTGCAGGAGGCTTAGTACAATCAGCGGGATTTACACCTAACCCCCATGTCTTCTAAACAGCCATGCTTCCCTCTCCCCCTCCATCTCCTCCTCCTCTTATGTCTTCCCCCCTCACTCCCTCTACCTCCCTCCCTACCTCTTTCTCTTGCTCTTTCTCTCCTAAAACTCAGGCCAGTGTCTGCACACAAACCCTGCTGCTTTGGCATCGCCCAGGCTTAATGCCTCTCAACTGGGGGCCCCAGTGCCTTCAGACAACCAGGAGCTGCAATGGCTACTTTTATGTCGCCACCTTCCACAATTTTTTAAACCTGATTTTGGCTGTATTTTATTTGGTCAGCTGGGTGGTGGTGGCGGTGTTATTTTACCTAATTAATTACCTAATGCAGAAGTGTATATGCTACTCTGCTTTCAGGATATTTCTACCATAAAACTTGACTATGGGAAAGATAATATTGTCCCAGTTTGTATTTGAGAGTCTTCTAATTCCTTCAGATTAATACTCTCTGGATTCCATATGTGATCATCAAACCCACCTTGGTAGTTTGTCTCCATTCCACATGTACTTTAACTTTTTAACTAGAGTATCCCGATCCCGTTTCCTAGGGATATACATTTCCACCAAGCAAGAAACGACTGACTCTGCTATGATTGGGAGGAAATGGGTAAAGGGTGCATGGGATCCCTATTTTTTTTTCATAATTTCTTTTTTAAATTTTATTTATATATTTTTGACATCGATTGTGGTCCCCATGGATTTCCCACCATCATTTCATCAGTGCACCATCACCTCGGTCCCTTGTGCTCTTTCTGCCCTCATCCCATCCCCCTCCCCACGAAGCTTCCCCCATTCCTCCCTGTCTTTTTGTTTTTGTTGTGTTTTGTTGTTGTTGTTATTATTATTATTATTACGGTTACTATTCTTTTTCTTGGTCACTTATTTGGTTCCCTTATATTCCTCCAAGGGGTGAGACCATCCGGTATTTTTCTTTTGCTTTCTGACTTATTTCGCTGAGCATAATCCCTTCTAGCTCCATTCATGTAAGTATGAATGACTCTAGTTTAATTTTTTTGGTTGCTGAATTGTATTCCATTGTGTATATGTACCACATCTTCTTGATCCAATCATCTGTTTTGGGGCATTTAGGTTGGATCCCTATATTTTTAACAACAACATTTGAATCTACAACAGTTTCTTAGATATAAAAGTCTTAAGCAAAAAATCTTAAGCAAAAATCTTAAGCAAAAAAATTACATTAGACATCATCAAATTTTTTTAAAATTATGCTTCGAAGGATACCATTAAGAAATGGAAAAGATAACCCAAGGAATGGAAGGAAAAATTTTTAAATAATTGTTAAATGATTTAGATCCTGAAAATATAAATAATAGTTACAACTCAATAATAAAAATAGACCAAATTTAAGAATGTGGTCAATTGTACAGAAAAGGATGGAATTCAACTTTTAGTAATGAGCATAATAAAGTCCACAGATGTTGACTTAATAATGTACTCCTGAAATCTATATACCATTATAAAGCAATGTTACTTCAATTTTTTAAATGAATAAAAATATATTATAATAATTTGTTAAGTGGGCAAAGGATCTGAAAAATAATTTCTCCAAAGAAGATATACAAAAGCATACAATAATATGCTAACATTATTAACCATTAGAAAAAGGCAGTCAAAACCACAGTAAGATAGTATTTCATTCCTACCTAGGATGGAAGTGATAGGCAGATAATTGCAAGTATTGGAGAGATTATAGAGAAATTGGAGTCCTAATATATAGCCAGTGGTAATGCAGAATAATGCAACTTCTTTGGAAATCAATGTCAGTTATTTAAACAAAGATAAAATTACAATGTGATCCAGCAGTTCCAAGCCTAGTTATATACATAAGCGAATTGAAGAAATATTTCCATATAAAAACTTGTACACAAGTTCACAGCAATAATAATATGACCATTATTATCCATAACAAAAAAAATGTAGAAATACACTAAGTTTCCATGAACCGATGCATGAATAAGTAAAATGTGGTATAGTCATAGGATGGAATATTATCAGGCAATAAAGAGAAATGAAGTATTGATTCACATTACTATGTGAACAAATCTTGACGATGTTGTGCTAAATGAAAAAAGCCAGACACAGAAGGCCACATACTGCATTATTCCATATATCTATATGAAATGTCCAGAATAGGCAGAGCCATAGCGTCAGAAAATAGATTAGTGTTTTCCAGGGCTAAAGGAATAGTGGTTAGGAGGTAGTGTCGAGTGAATGCTAAAGGGTACAGGCTTTTTTTTTTTTTCGGAGGTGATGAAATTGTTCTAAAATTGATTTTGGTGATGGTTGCCCAAATCCGTAATATTCTAAAAACCATTGAATTGTACACTTTAAATTGGTTAATTGCATGTTATGTGAATTATATTTACTGAAGCTGTTACAATATAAAAAAGTAACATATGCCCATTATAGAAACATGAGGAAAATCAGAAAAAAAAGTAGAATCTCCATTCACATTTAAAAAAAAATCTGTTTTCTAATTGTCCTCAGGATTAATTAAAAAAATTCTTACCCTGAAATGTAAGACCTCTCATAACTCATTCCATTTACTTCTCCAACATAATTTTTCATTATTCCCACATAGGCACCACATAATTCAGCTGCAACGAACCAATTTTTTTCTTCAAATATTGTATGGTCTCTTCCAAGTCCATGTACTTGTACACAATGGTCTCACTGCCTGAAACTGTTGGTTCCTGCCTTCTTCATTTGGACAATTGTGTGCATGCATCAGGATTGGCTTAGATAATTAGTGTTTTCCAGAAAGGTTTCCTTGGCCCCAGAATTAGGTATATATTTTGGGTGTTCAAAAGCCCTTAGGGCTTATTTATAGCAAATTAATCAGTGTAAATACATTTTAAAAGTGAAAACAAAAATACCAACTGGAAAATTTAAAAATTGAATAAAGCCTATAAGATTTGGGGGACAATATCAAAATGTCTAACATACATATCCCTTACATCCCAGAGGGAACGGGAAAGTTACAGAAGGTAAGATTGAATAAATAATTATTGAAAACTTTCAAAAATTTGATCAGAGACCTAAATTTACAAATTCAAGAACTCAGTAAACTCTACAATATATAAACTTAGACAATCACTCCTAAATAGTAAAATACTGAACAGCAAAGATAAAACTTGAAAGCATTTAGAAAAAAAGGACACATCAATAATTTAAAATATTTTGGATTTCTCTTTAGAAACCATGGAAGACAGAAAGAAAAGGACTGCCAAACCAGAATTCTATATCCAATGAAAATATCCTTCAGGAATAAAGGAAAAACAAAGACATTCTTGGATGAAGAAAAACTAACAGTTCTAAAAGGAAGTTCTTCAAGCTGAACATAAATGATACCAGAAAGACTCTTGGAAGTTCAGGAATAGAAAAAAAGAAGCAAAAATAATAATTATAAGACTGTTTTGCTCCTCTAAGCTTCTCTAAAATAAGTGTGATTGTTGAAAGCAAAAATCACACCATTGTCTGGAGGAGTGTTTAATGTATTTAGATATAATTCCTATGGAAATGGTAAAAGTTAAGTGAGGGAAGGGTAAAGTCATTATAAGGATTCATTTCTTTAAAATTTAGTTACAATAAAATTGAATTTTGAAAAATGCATACAGTTATGTAGGCAACATGATGCTCAAGTACAGAGTAGTTCCAAAATTATGAATGTGCCATTACTCCTAAAAATTTCTGGGCCTTCCTGGTGGTGCAGTAGGTTAAGCAACAAAGCCTTTTAAGCAAAGTGGGTTAAGCAAACTACAGCCTTTGCACCACGAGGTCGATCCCTGCTGCCGGCCAGGGAGGGGACCCACGTGGTGCAGCAGACCTCTCCTGCCTCGCCCGCTGCTCCCCTCAGCAGTGTATTTCAGTTCATCTGCCTGTTCTGCTCCCCACTCTGTCTCTGGTGAATCCTCTCACTGCCCTGGACTCTGGCCTGTACCCCAGCTCTTGTATGCATAAATAAATCTTTTTTTAAAAATGTAGGGGCCTCCCTGGTGGTGCAATGGGTTAAGCAACATACTATGAAGCAAACGGCAGCCACTGCAGCATGAGTTCGACCCCTGCCCCTGGCCGGGGAGGGGACCCACATGGCGCAGCAGACCTCTCCTGCTTTGTCCACTGCTCCCCTCAGCAGTGTGTTTCAGTCGGTCCGCCTGTTCTGCTCCCCACTCCATACCTGGGGGATCCTCTCACCACCCTGTACCCCAGCTCTTGTTTTCATAAATAAATAAATCTTTTTAAAAAAATTTCTTCAGACTGTTTTATATTACAATAAGTGTCAGACTCCAGGCTCAATGATTTATAAATGTGATCTCTTTTTAGTGCTCTTAACCACACATGAAGTGTTTTGTTTCTCCATATACCACTATAAGTGAAACCACCCTTATTTGTCTTTCTCCTTCTAACTTATTTTACTTAGATAATCCCCTACAGTTCCATTCATATTGTCACAAATGGCAATAGTTTATCCTTTTTTTATAACTGAAAAGTATTTCATTCTGTATATAAACCATAGCTTCCGGCCCTCCCTGGTGGCGCAGTGGGTTAAGCAACACACTATGAAGCAAACCGCAGCCACTGCAGCACGAGTTCAATCCCTGCCTCTGGCCAGGGAGGGGACCCACATGGCCCAGGGAGGGGACCCACATGGCGCAGCAGACCTCTCCTGCCTCGCCCACTGCTCCCCTCAGCAGTGCATTTCGGTTGATCTGCCTGTTCTGCTCCCCACTCTGTCTGGTGGATTCTCTCACCCCCCGTGCCTCTGGACTGTACCCCAGCTCTTATATGCATAAATAAATAAATCTTTTAAAAAATACTGTAAAAAAAATAAACCATAGCTTCTCAATAAATATGCTCATCTGTCTTTGGACACTTAGGTGGTTTCCATAGCTTGGCTATTTTAAACAGTACTGCAATGAACATGAGAGTGAGCATATCCATTTAACTTAGTATTTTTGCATTCTTTGGGTAGATAGCTATGGAATTGCTTGGTCATATGGTAGACCTGTTTTTAATATTTTGGGAAATCTTCATATTTTTTTCCATGGACCAGTCTACATTCCCACCAACAGAGTGTGAGGGTTCCTTTTCTCCATACCCTTGCCAACACTTGTTTCTAGTATTTTTGATATAGGCCATTCTTACAGCTGTGAGATGATATATCATTATGGTTTTGATTTGCATTTCTGATGATAAGTTATGATTAACACTTTTCCCCACATGTTTGTTAACCATCTGTATGTCTTCTTTGGAGAAGTGCCTATTTAGTTTTTCTGCCCTCCCCCTTTTTTGATTGGGTTATTTGTTTTCTTTTAGTTGACCTGTATGAGTTCATTGTTGATCTTGGATATTGGTCCCTTGTCAGATATATGACATGCAAATATTTTCTCCCATTAAGTAAGGTGTTTTTTGCTTTAATTATAGTTTATTTTGCTATGCAGAAGATTTTAGTTTGATGTAGTCCTATTTGTTTATATTCTGTTTTGTTTCTTGATGAATAGACGAAGATGAATAGACAAAGACATCACTGAAACCAATATTGTAGAGTGTTTGACCTATATTTTCTTCAATATATTTTATAGTTTCAAGTCTTACATCCAAGTCTTTAATCATTTTGAGTTCATTTTTGAGGAGTGAGGTAGTGTTCTAGTTTCATTCTTTTACATGAGACTATCCAGTTTTCCCAGCACCATTTGTGTTCTCTAATGTATGTTCTTGGCTACTTTATCACAGACTGTCTATATGTATGGGTTTATTTCTTGACTCTCAGTTCTGTTCCATTGGTGTGTATGTGTGAATATTTTTATTCTGATAGCATACGCTTATTTTTGTTTACTTTTGTCAGTTTTGACTACTATAGCCTTGTAGTATAGTTTAAAATCTGTGAGTTTGTTACCATTATATTCTTTTTTGTCAGTATTACTTTTTGGGGTCTTTTGTGATTTGATGTGCATTTCTGTAATGTTTTTTCTATTTCTTTCAAGAACGCCATTTGAAACCTTGATAGGGATTGCACTGAAACTCTGTATTGCCTCGGGTAAAATGGCCATTTTAACAATGTTAATTCTCCCAATCAATATACAGGGACTATCTTTCCATTTCTTTGTGACTTCTGTTTCTTTTAACAATGTCTTATAGTTTTCATTGTATAGTTTCTTCACCTCCATTGTTAAGGGTACTACTGGGTATTTAATATTTTTTAATGATTTTATAAGTGGGATTATTTTCTTTCCTTTTCTTTTTTATTTGTTGGGGTAACATTGGTTTACAATGCTGTAATGCTTTAGGGGAATATGTTTACAACTCTTCAGATAAATGTTACTATACCACCTCCACATCAAAGCACCCATAGTCCTTTACCCTAGGCCATTGTGCTCCCTTCCCTCTTTGTCGCCACCCCCACTGTCCATCCAGCAGCCTTTATTCTTCAGTCATATTTCTTGGGCTTATTTTCATTTACTTTTGTCAGTTTCTTGGTATTTTTCCTGTATATTCCACATGAATGAAATAATTATTATTTGTCTTTCTCATTCTTATTTCATTTAGCACAATATACATAATGGAATACTACTCAGCTATAAAAAGGTGAACTCTTGCCATTTGTGACAATATACATGGAATGGGAGGGGATTTTACTAACAGATGTTTTCTTGATTTTTTTATCACTTCTAGTTGATTGTTTGCAAAACACTCAAGTGATTCATGTAAACTGATTTTGTAAACTGCCAGCTTACTGTACTAATTTTTATTTCAATTACTTTTACATTTTCTAGATCTTATATTAATAGAATCAGGCAGGATGCAACTTTTTTTTACCTCTTTCACTCAGCATAGTTATTTTGAGGTGCATTTGTTTTTTGGTCAAAGACATTTTGGTACATATTAGTGTAGTGGATTCTTTTTGCTAAGACCCAGTCTATGGACATATCATATACATACATATGTAATTTAGAAAGGTAAATATGCTGAGGGAAACATGTGTTATGCCAAATGCTAAGCTCTTGTGCAGTATTGTTGATACACCTCTGTAATATAGATGTAGGTAAGATGTTACCACTTTAGGTGAAAAACATACTTTTAAAGGTTTAGGAGTCAAGTTGACATTATTATCTGACTAATAGTTATGATATACTTACTGGCTGAGCAATCTTCAGTAAGGTATTTAGCCTATTTATTCTTCAATGTCCATATCTTTGAAAAATAGGGTCCATGCCAGCACAATTCATATGGTTGTCAAGAGTATGAAAATGAGATCACATATATAAAACATTGATCTGGGACTCTGACACATAACAGACAACCAGAAAGTGTCATTGCCTGTTCATTTCTACCCTTTCATTTGTGGGAAAAATTTCTCATCCTTAAAAAAAGTTTCTTTTATCTTAATTGTAATATCATAGTGCCATCTGGTGACCATATAGAACTATTACATTACCTGTGTTGGATACTTTATTTCAACATTGGTCTACCACATCAAAATCTTGTATTTAAGATGTCATCTCTAGTGGGTTCTGAAACAGTGTTGCAGGGACAGAGAATGAGAGGTCTACCTAAATACTGTTCTTGTGAGCATGGAGAAGAGACTCCAAGTACAACCTTCCTCTGCCTGAGTCCTTTCCTTTCAGGTACAAGGGCTCAAGGCCAAAAAGAAGTAGCTTTCCCCATAGCCTGCCCTAAAATGGGCAGGTGGCAGATTAAGAGTGGAATCAAGTAAATGATGTCTTCATATTCATTTGGCTCTAGGGAAATATTGGGAAGAAAGCCATTTCCTTCTCTTGGGAGGTCTGCTCTTGAAAGAACTGTCCCTTGCAACTTTGGTCTTGAGTCTAATCACAGAGAAATTCCAATTTTTGTAGCCCCAAATACCACCCCCAAATGCCCCAAAATATGAAAAAGAGACTTTTCCATGCCCCAGCCCCTCACCCCCTATAATTTTTATGAGGGACTGCACCATCAGAATGTAGCAAAAGCTTCTACATTTGGGTTCAAATTGCACAAATTACCCCCACTTCTACTCCACCTCTAGACTCAAAAGATGGCCCCTCTTGCCATCTCTCCTATATCATCAAATCAAGTCACTCCAGTCAATTTATTGATTGTGAACTTTATTGTGCTTTGATTATGTAAGGCAGTGTGGTGAAGGCACTGCAGAGATTACACAGACTGAAGAACATGGTAGGAAAGGAGCAAGCTAAAGAAAAAATGCTATAAAATATTTTTAAATGAATGCAATCCTGGATTAAACTAAGTACTACAACTAAGATTCTTTTCATCATTGCAGAAGCGTTGCAATATTGTTGGGGGCGGGGGGTTGGGGAGGTCTGGTAAGGCTTCATGGAGGAGGTGGCATTTATGCTGGGCCTTGAAGGAGGGATAGAATGTTAATAGATGAGATGGAGGGAAAAACATTTCAGAATGACTGACTCTAGAGAAAATTCTGTAGAAGTACTGAAAAAACAAGAGGGCCAACAAACACC
>JAGFMF010011865.1:5398486-5440787 GCA_019455555.1 Galemys pyrenaicus | reverse complement strand
AGCCTCAAGCCTCTAGATAGAATATTCAGTACCAACAATATTGGGAGGCACAGGACAATGGGCTTGTTTGTAAACCCAGCAGCAGCAGAAGGTTTCACATTGCAGTCAGGGGCCCCAAACGGGCTGTACTAGATGGAGTCGCTCATCCTAAGGTATTTATTTGTCCTTCCTCTTGCCCGCTGACTGCCTCAATGGTAGTACGTGCACGCCCATGTGCGCGTGCGTGAGTGTAGGTGTGTGTGGATGGGTGGGAGACACAGACTGTCTCCCACTGCAGCTTCTTCCATTTTTCCCTCTTGTGGCACACAGCTTGCTTCCATTTGAGCTGGAGCTCAATGTTCTCCTATTTGGGAGCCACACTGAACTCCAGACCTTGATTAAGCACCTAGGAAGCTTCCTCAACATGAAGGTGGAACCTACCGTGGGGGGTGACTTGGGTAAGGGTAGGGCTACACTTTCTGGAGGTGGGGGTTGTCATGGAGGTGGGGGTGATGGTAGATGGTCAAGAATGGGGACTTTAAGAAGGCTCTGGCCGCTGGACAAAATGCTGCTGCAAACACTAGTGTTCATTCTGGAGCTGGGATGTCAGGCTAGACCAGCTTGGCCTTAAGCAACCCTCCTCCTTCCTCAACATGCCCTACAGGGGAGAGATATTGGGCACCTGAAAGCAGCAACAATACCTGTGAAGTATCCAGGCTGTTGTTATCGTCCCACTTGAATCTCACCCCCGGAAGCCCCAGTGATCTTTTCTCAGCAAACATATGTATGATCTCCAGATAAGACTGTCATCTCCCCCTGTCCAGCTGCTGGAGGTATATAGGTTTGTAGCTACTGATGCTACTTGGATCAGGAGGTATAGGGAACTTATCAGAAGAAAGGAAAAGTTAATTACTGTGAATTTTTTTTCTTTCAAAAGATATAAATCTTAATAAGACCTGGCATCTGACAGAACAAACAAAAAAAGGCTGAAGCTCTGTCAGGATTCTCCTGAGTGGGAGAGACTTAGAGCTCAGTGAGATCATCGCTGGAAATGACCTTGAAGCTGATGTGCCCTTGCTTGACTTTGGCAGTTGGGCCACCCTTCTTGCGCAGGTACAGAGACTTCAGTTCACGGCAGTCACTGGGGTCGGCATCCAGAGTCACCTGCCCCAGGAACTGGTCACAGAATTTTCGGCTGTTCCAGACCTGGAGAGACAAGTCAAGAGAATGAAGAGGACTAACCCCTCATGAGAATGGAATCCTTAGTAGGTGGCGACTAGAACCTCAGGCTGAGCTTGGAGAGCTCTGTTTCCAAACCAAGAGACTATCTCTCCTGATACTCCTTTGCCTGAGGGGAAGATAGCTCAAAGAGTGTGGGTGACAAATGAGTAAGCTGACCTCACAATCAACCTCTGTGAGATGGCCACCTGAAGGCAGCGCTCAGAAGCTTTAAATCAGAAAAATGGCCAAATGCTGACAGTCCAGTATGACCTTGCAGGATGCGGGGCACTTGAACTAGCATGTTTCCCCTGATGGAAATTTACAGTAAATGTGTTAACATCTATAGCTGGGAACATGTGGGCTTCTTCCCACAAGGAGAGAGACGAAAGGATATTTAGGTTGGAGATTAATAAGGAAGTCAGTCTCTGCCTGCTGGGACAAGTGTTTGAGGACAAAACAAACTGTAAACCAGAATGACCCTTGCACTGTGTTCCAGACATAAGTGAAATAGCCTCCTATCTGATGTGGTGATGAGCCAGCCCGGGGGCTCCCTGCCCATACACTTGCCTGCACAATGATAGGGATGTCAGTGGTCCTTCTGTAGAAAATGGCCTGGGTGTCAAAAATGGCATGAACAGTGTTCTTCTGCACGGGGGAACGGACTTCCTCCTTTCCACACTTGATGATCAAGTATGGGTTAACAGCTGGAACAAAGTGACATTTGTTTTTTTAAGACAGTCATTCAATTTCCCTTTCTAGATAAAGGAGACACGATGTCACTAAATCTGTCTGGGGGCTTTTGCCATAACATCTGTGTTCCAGAATGACCTAGGACTCAACACCTGTCTCTGCTTCCCTTTCTTTTCCACGCTTTCAATAGGAATATAAAATGAGCAGTGTATAGGTATAGCCCAAAGAAGCTGACATCCGTTCTGACTTCTCTAGACTGAAAATACACTGGAGAGAAACATTTGGAACCATTTTTTCTAACCATATTTGCAAGAAATGAAACTGACTTTGACTTTCCCAGACACCCCTGCAGCTCTTACTTTCATTGGCGTACTTCTTCTCCAGGCCCTCAGCGCTGTGAACGGTGATCTGAGTAACTACCTTTGGGTAACCACGCGCCAGGTTCCAGCAGGACATTTTGGGCATGTCCAGAGTCAGTTCCCTGCAATATCAAGAACAAGATCTATCACCTGATGATGAATGCACGCTGATGAGGCTTGCCAAAGCAGATGCTGTAGTTGCGAAGCATGAAATACTGCGTGACCTAGCCCATGCCTCCTCAGACACGCCTTATAGTTTGTTTTCCATTCTCCTTGCTGTATGGGCCAGCAGATAAAGATATGGATCGGCAAGGCTGGGGTGAAAAGGTAGCTTTGGTGACCCAGTACTCAGAACATAATAGAGGAGAAGTGAGGAGGGCCAGCTGTTTAAGAGTCAGCCAGGGAACAGAGTAAGTATAAGTGGAGAAGCTCAAGTTAAAGACCCATTCCCCTTGAATGACAGCTCAGATCTCTGCAGCTCAGACCTCTTCTGGGGAGTTTCTGAGAGCCCCCAATACTTTGAGAAATATTTTGACCACTACCATAGCAGCAAAAGTTGAACTTGAACAAATTGTCCCTTTGAGTATCGGCTTGAGAGAGAAAGATCTAGAGTGTTAGGACTAGAGGCAAAGCAGAGAACAGGAGTTGGAAGGGCTGGCCAAAGAAACTGAACCTGAGCTTGACAGGCACTTCAGAGTAGATTCTCAGGAGAAACTCGCTGGTACGGCCATGCTGGAACATGGTTGGGACAAGCACGTAGTTGCCCTTCTTCAGGTACTTGCTCAGAAACACGGTGCGGGTATCAATATAGGTGGAAGTACCAGCACGCTCCTGGATGTAGAGGTGGTGGAGGCGGAATTTACGGTTCATCTCCACCTGGGAATGAATGTGAATGAGACTCTCATGCACTTAAGTCAGAGTTTTTGTATTGGAAGACTCTAGGTCCTCTTTGTTCTCTATCCCTAAACCTTTCTTAATTTCCCTCATCCCAAGGCAAGAGGATTGTTGGCCCCACCCTCACGCTCTCTGCTGGAATGCTTGTTCCTACCTTGAAGAGCTCAAAGCCAATGATGTAATTGTCAGGTCTGCCCATGCGGCGGTAAGTGCGCAGGTCTTTCTGCTGCAGCGACATGATAACCTTGTGGCCGTCCTCAGGCACAGTGAAGATGTACTAAGGGAAAGAGGCCACCAACGAGCTTAGTTAGCGCTTCCATCGCAGACGAACCAGCTGGAAGTCCAGGGAAGAAAACTACACTGGCAAGCAGAGCCTTGGGTTCTTTCTGGCCTTTGCCTTTGACCAGACAGCAAGGCCTTGGATAATGCACTGACTTCCCAAGTATCAGTCAGGATACTTATTTCTTCCTATGGCATTGAACATGTGTTGAGAGACAACTTTGTGACCAGGCCTTGGATACCAAAGAGCCTATGCTTTGTTTTAGTAGGTTCTTAGGTATTTCTTTTCATTTACTATCCCTTGTTTTTAAAACAGTACACAGAAAAATCCCAGAGTCCATAAAGACAGAAAGTGCTATTGTTTGACTTCGCATGACACTGCAGCCTCCCCCTGAACTAGGCTTCTGTTGCCAGACAAGACATGTGGCTTGTGAAAGGGCTGGACCCACTTTTTTGGAAAATTGATGCTTTGCTGCCAACACTTTAGCAAAGAGGCAAGCCAGTGCTTGAGACTGCAAACACCACATCACCTGCTGCATTATGGTCCCATTGGAAAGTTAAACTAAAAGGCCTCTGATCAATTTCTCTCTCTCTGTCTCATAAGAAACTGAAACATATGCTGAACCACAGCTTCCCAAGTCTCCCCAGGGTCAATCCAGGGCAGATGCTGAAAGGGCTATTTCCCCAGCTTGGTAAATGTGCTTAATAGTTTAAATACCCCAGGTTTGTAAATGGATGGTTAGTTAGGGAATAACGGGAGTTATTTTTCCTTTAAGGATAATTAAGGTGGAAGAGATGGAAGAAAAGTATGAATTAAGTAAACCAAAATTCCTGGCCATGGAAGGGAAAGACATAGCCATATAAGGCAGCAAGGCAGGCAAGCAGACTGGAATTCTTGTCTCCATGAGTTAGCACATTTGGAGAATAAACTGTCAAAGATTACTATAGGTTCAGGCTTCAGCTGTTTGGATTTTTTTGCTTTAAGGTATCCCTATGCTTGACCCCTAATGTGTCACCTGGAATAGCACTGTAAGGGGAGATAGAGTGGAGTTGTTGACAGGCTACTGATTCAAAGTTTGAGGAAAATGATCTTGTACTAGATGAGAAGCGAAGGTATAATGATAGGGTTCAGAAAACTCACCTGCATGTGAAAAAGGACACGTATAGCAATGTGTCCCCAAGAGAACAGTTGGACAATAAAGAGAGTGAGAGAAAGATGACAGGAGGCAGGGAGTGCCCAAGAGCCACACCAAACCATAGGACCAGGAGAGAAGCAGCCAGAGGAGGTAATTCAGATTTGATAATATTGCTAAGTTACATCTCTGCAAAGAGACAAAGTCTACCGTACTTGACATGCATCTGAGCCACTCGTAGGCATCTTGGTTGATAAATATTTTGCAATGGCTGGAAATGGAATAATGGATGTCAAAGAAGTACTCCAAGATGAGACCTGGATTGCCATTGCATTGATAGCTTGGAGGGGTAAAGAAAAAGAATTGATTCAAACCTGGGGATGCCAGAAGTGGGGTGTGGAGCAAAGGGAGGAGGGGACCCAATGGAATATTGTGAAGGACTATGGGTGCCTTGGTGGTGTGATGTGGCAACATAGAGGTGTTGAGTCTCTACCTATAAAACACATAGTGTCTTAAACCAATATTCTCAAGAAAGAAAATACTACAATAATAATTTTTTAAAAACCTGGGGATTCTGCAAGAAGGTATCACGGTTGTTATAGCAACCGCCTGAACGATTCATCAGGGGATCATCATCCACAGTCCAGCATCCCACCAATGACTCCAGCTCCTTGCGGCCAAAAATGGGGTTGGTTACATTGCGGCAGACATGCAGTTCATGGAAGTTGCGGCAAAAATCCTCCAGGCTCATCCTGAATGGAATGAGTATAGGAATGAAATGAAGAGGGTGCTTCGCGCCTACCCCTGTGGTTCCATGTAGAGGCCCCAAAGCACAGAAAACCTGTACTCACCAAAACTCTCCATCATCAGACATCACAAGCCCCAGATTCTTGCGATCAGTTGCAGTCAGTTGCTGCCACTCTTCAGAACTAAAGGCAAATAAGGAACAAAGAGATAAACCCTATGTTTGCCATTGGCCAAGGAAACATGGTGCCGAAGGAAGAGAATCTATGGAGAGCTGGACCTGTGTGAGCTTACTTCTGCTTGGGTCATAGATGCCTTGACTGAGCACTACTATTCACGAGCAGTGAGGAAGGATGGGTTTGGGAGAATTATAGTGCTTTGGGGATATAGCAGGCAGGCTGAAATGCCACTCACATTTCACTCCAGGGGCCACTCCATTCCTGTCTTCCCAAGGGGTTCCTCAGGCGAATCATGTACAGCTTCTCAGTACTGAACACTTCCACAAGTCTCTCTCCAAGACGAATCTTGCGAATATCAGTCATGGTGTAAGTATGGCCCTTCAGTAGGCCCCAATCAGTTTCAACTTCTTGTTCCTCCTGAGTGGGACACTGAAAGAAAAGAGACATAAGCACACAAGAATTGGTGGTCCCAAGACCTGTCTCTTCCTCTTCCTTGACTGGCTGATCCCTATATGGTTGAAACCAGTTCTCCCCCATGCAAGTGGAAATTTGACATGGACACCTAACTTGATAGAAAGCGAGTGAAAGAAAGGATTTAATAAAGTAACTGATTTAAACAACTCAGATTCAAACTACTCATTGATATGAATGGCATTAAAATTTGATAGAATTGGTTTATTTCTTGAGCCAACAGCTATAACCTCAACATCCAGGAGCAGAGGCAGGAGGAATAATTTAGCAGAAGATACTTTTATAAGCTCGGATATTGTGATGAACACCCACAGGGTGACTTGTACAAAAGGATAAAAAGTTAAAACTCCTCCATGGGTATTGCTAGCTTCCTGAGTGCCAAATGGAACTTCATGGATCTCTAGAGGAAGGCCGATGTTCCCTGCTAACTTTTGTAAAGGCCTCTTCCAGAATGAGCAAGAGTGCTTTGTTTATTTGTTGTTTGTTTGTTTTGGTGAATACAAACCTCAATGGAGCAACAGATCAGACCTCCTTTGGTAAAGGTTTTGTACAGTTCTCCAAACAACTTGTACTTCTCCTCAACCAGCTCAGTGTATCTTCCCTTCTGCATGTCAACAGTTTCCGCCAATGTGCCAGTGAAATCCACGATGATATCAGTGGTGGTCAAACCATCAAGGGCCTCGTAACAGCCATGCAGCCTAGGGGCAAACACGCAAGGTCATCTTTGTAAAATTACTTTTCCAGGTGAGGGTATCTTGTTCTCAAGAATTGAAACCGTTTCTGTTCAGCTAACTTTTCTTTAGATGTAAAAAGAGAGATATTTTGATGTTGCACAACACAGCTGAGCGACTGCAGGATGCTGTTTGAGATGATACTCAGAGATTACTAGATTTAGTAATCTAAATCTATGTTGACCAAGGACAGTCCCTGAAGAAACTTTTTTTTTTCTACAGGAAAGTAATGGACAAAGAGAAAATTGGAGTCCATAATAGCATGTGATCTGCAGATAAGCAGCAGGAAGGGGCACTTCGTAGCAGATGTGTTTAGTTTTTTTAAGGTTTAGTTATGCATACAAGAACTGGGGTATAGGCCAAAGGTGTGGAGGATGAGAGGATTCACTAGGGACAGAGTGGCGGGGGGCGGGGGGAGAAGAACAGGCAGATCTACTGAAATAGACTGCTGAGGGAGCAGCAGGGGAGACAGGAGAGGTCTGCTATGCCATGTGGGTTAACTTCCTGGCTGAGGATCGAACTCATGCTGCAGTGGTTGTAGATAGATAGCTTCATAGTGCTGCACTTTTACCCTGTGCTCCACCAAAGAGGCCCCCAGGATGGGTTTTAACAGACTGTAACATGTGATTTCTCTCTCATCTGGGATTTCAGAGGTCCAGTCCCAGGCCCTAAACAATGCCTTGGATCTAATTGAGGACCTACCCAATTTAAACTCCAGTCTGGGAGAGAACACATTCCCAAGCATAAATGTAGCCTCCCTTTTCTTATGTACCCGACACCGACTAGCCAGCCCCCCTCCTTACTTTGCATAAGCTTTTTCCACTAGAGCGTTCCAAAATTCATTCATGGATGTGGAGAAGGAAAAAACCAGATCTCCATTGATGGTGGGCAGCAAGTCATCAATCACCACCTCGGTCCATTCTCCAAAATGCCAGAAACGGAAGCGGAATATTCCAGCATATTTATCTACTTTTCGAGGGTCCCATTCCTGTTCCTTATGGTTAGGAATTGTCTGGAAACATAAAGGCATTCAGTCAGCTGTTACGCACTTCACTACATCCAAATATTAAAATTACTGTTGACTTCTGGAAAGTCCATGTCACAACAGGAAGCACACCGAATACATTCAGCTCAGGTCTAGGTTTGAAAGTCCTAGGTAGGACATTCTTTCCACAACTTCTGTTTCATCAGTTCAGTTTTGCTGAGGATACTATTACCATACCTGTCCCGAATAAATACCGGGTGACAGGGAAGCCGCTTAGGGGCTAATTTCCCACAGGTAATCTACAAAATGCATCATGATAGGTTGTCGATACAAAAGTATTCACGATTGCCTATTTAACCACATGAATGAGGTATTTTAAAACAGCAAGATCAATTTAAATACAAGGCCCCCTGTGACTTATGTTTTTAAAGGTCCATCCTATCATTTCTAGGCTATATATCTTAAATAATATATAGATATAAAGGAAATTCTCCTCAAATATAACAATTGCATATTAATCTTCTTAAGTTAATTTTTCTGAAGAAAATGCTCTCACTTAATCTCAACTCAAGTAATACTTCACTGCTCTGAACTCTACCTGAATGTCAAAGGAATTGTTGTACTTTTAATAATTTATTAGAAACTTTTCCATCTTTCTCTCCTTTTCTGCTATTCACATCTGTTGGTGTGACTCTCTGGCCTCCATTGGTTTATACCCAGCAAGCACAAAGAATATAAGTATGCAGAGTTGCTGGGTCAAAGCACCGCATGTGGCAAAAGATCAGCTAGTATGTATGGGAAAGCAAATAGAGTAAAATGCTGATGTAGCATCCAGGTGAGTGAGTGTTCACTAGAAAATTCTTCCAACTTTTTGGATTTGTGAAAACTCTCATAACAAAATGGAGTCACCTAGTTAATACCTCTGCCTTAATAAAGGAAATTTACAACCTAAGTTATAAGCTGACTTCCCCTAAAGTCATTAAGGAAGATAAGTAGGTGTAAACAGAGTGAGGTCCCACAGAAGGAGGAGATACCTTTGTCCAGTGAGACTCCTGAACTGCCAAGCAGGAGAATGCAGAGATCATTGGCTTATGTCCCAGTCTCCCTTGGATCAGTTGGTGGTTGCTGATGTTGCCCACAATCAGACGGGGGTCATCACAGATGTCCTGTGGATACAATGATTAGTCATAAGAGTCTAGGAAGAGATTCTGAAGAGTCAGGAAGGTTGGGGTGAAACAGGAAGATTGTGAGCAAAAATACAAAGCAGTACATTCTAGCCACAGGGGAAAGATCATATCGGGAAGTAACAGGAGAAATGGAAAGAGAGAGTATGATGAGACAGGATGAGAGATGTGCTGATAGGGGCCCTTAGACATAGCTATCATTAGGATTTAGTAGTTTCCACCCCAGCAGTGTATTTTAAACGAGAACTAAGGATTAGCACATCTGATCCTATCTGTCAAGATGAGATTTCCTGGACCACCTGTGTTTGAAGGGATGCTTGAACTGAAGACACAAGACCTGATGGAAATGAACATTGATGCTCCCTCTCTAGGAAAATGAGTTAGGAGACCTTAGACACGAAGCCCATTCCTAACATAAAGCAAGGGCAACACGGTCTCCATGACAACTGGAGTTGTCCACATCTTTGGATGAATAGAGATGGCAGCAGCATTATTAGTAAGTGGTAGTGGACTACTCACAGAAACCCTTCAACAGGCACTCTTTTCCATGGCGGAAGTTCTGGAGGAATCTGGACAAAACAGGGGTAAGTATTTGTTTGGGATGTATATGCATGTCTTCCCTCAGACATCCTTAGCTGTATCATTCCCACTATGTGAAGGAGAATGAGACCCAAATAATGCAAATACAATACAATGTAATGGGGATATACAATGTGGTGGGGAGGCATTTTCAAAGCATAGTTGCATGCCCAGATAAAGCATCTCTAAAGCTACCCCAGTGGTAGACAAAGTAGATTCCATGGCATGACTAAAGTTAGGCAGTTGGACAAAGGAGAGGTATGGCGATATAAGGGGTAGAGAGACAGGCATGGACAGAGGCATAGCCGCATATATGCACCATATAATTGAAGACATGATCGTGTGACTCAGTGTTTCAGCACTTGCAGAGTTCAAAGGCAGGAAATACCAATGAAGTCTTGAGTAGATGGGGAAAGTTTCGTGGAGGAGGCAGTTGGCCAGTACCTTGACATTCTGCTTACAAAGCAGAAATAAATCCTAGTCTCAAAGGGAAAGAAAATCTAGACATATATCTTTTAAAAAATTGTTCAATAGAGACAACTATATTTTTCTGGTTCTCAAACCTCTTTTTCTTAATGAACATAATTCTCCTTGATTAAGGGTCTGGTCTGCAGAATGAAACATTCCATATATTCTTTAAAAGCCAAAATAACTCTGGAAAGGAACAGACATTCTGGAGAGAGACAAGTCCAAACTGAAGATTAATTGGGCATCCCTCTGCCAAAAGGAGAGGGTTAGGTGGGTTGTCAGCTGTGTATTTTCTGGTCTTTTTTTTAGATGCATATCTGGTGTCTCTTTATTACTTTTTTGTCTTAGCAGAAGACTTCCATCTTACAAAATATTTTTTATGGATTGGGAGTTGCTTGCTTTTTCATTTATTGAGCATAAAGCAGGTGGGTTGGATGAATTAAGTCCTAATATTCTTACTTTTCTCGATTCTTCTTTACCCATTCTAAGATGAACCTCAACACAGTTTTTCCTCTAGGGCTAGGCGTTACCATTTTACTTGTAGCCAAATGTAAAAGCTATACAATGATTTCTTGGACTTAGATAATGCATCTAATAGTTTCCTAACATGGAAAAACTATGAAGTGAGCATTTGGATATGTGGGAAAATGTGCTTTTAGATTATTAAGGCAATTTATTTGCTGGTTTTATGTAGCATTATTAGTGGTTGGGGTTACATTACAGTGTTTTGAATTTCCATAAGGCTTTCATTTCACAGCAGGGACCTAGGCTCAACCAACACTTTTGGCATGTCAACTTCTATTCAAAATATAAAGGGTCAAGTAAATGAGCAAAAGAGACATGTAAACAGAACTTGGGTAATTATTGTCCAGTAGATCTAAGCTGAATGTAGCTAATATCTGTCTGTCTATCTATCTATCTGTCTGTCTGTCTATCTATCTATCTGTCTGTCTATCTATCTATCTATCCATCCGTCTGTCAGTTTATCTATCTGCCTAACTACCTACCTATTGTGTGTGTGTGTGTGTGTGTAAAGCTGTGTGTAATCATGGGAGAATGAAAATTTAGGCAAAAAAACCCCTTCTTTTCCACTTGCTTTTATAAACTGGCCTGTGCCCCAGTCTTATTTCACCACTCTTCATACATGATGGATGGTTATTTAACAATAGGTTTTAAGACCTAAGTTAACGGTCAACACTGGAAGGAATTTTAGAAGGAATTCAGCTAACCATTTTATTTTATAAACGAGGAAACAGGCTTAGAGAAGTTTCTTCAGAACCACACACAGTTCGAGAAATTACAGGAAGACCTCAGCTGGCCCATGTCTCTGCCATTAGGGTTATCAACGACTTTGTCATCAAGGGTGACCTTGTGCAGCCCTCCAGGGGCAGAGATGCAGAGCCACGCCTCTCAGTCACCCATTCAATGCGTACTGCCGGTTCATTTTATACTCATCTAAAAGTGCTCCATCATTCTGAAAATGTGTTTAAGTCATGTCTTAACTTTTAGTTCCAGGTTAACTATCACCAATAGGCTTTAATATCCTCAGTGTAGCTCACTAAGTACCTATCAGTCTCATATGCATGTCAGCCCCATCTAGATGTGGGACGGGATAAAATATAAAGTTACATCTTACATCCCTTTAAGGAACTGAAACACTAGAAATCAACTCAGGAGGTGGAGAGGGTAAGCAGTACTGAATCCACGCAAACCCAGTGATCAAATGGAATTGTTGGTGTCAAATTTGAAAACAATGGTATAGTTGTTTACCGACTTTTTAGTTTTAGAGAGTTGGGCGGATAAACAAGCAAGGATGGAGACATTTTATGTAACTCAAAGCCGAGATGCAGAGTGCAGATGGGACATTCCAGTCCCAGCTTTGCTGCAGTGGTTGGGAGTGGGGTTGGGGAAGAGGTCACAACTCACATATTCACATATTTGGGTGGCTTGGGCGGGAGGGGAGATGCTGAGCCCCTAATGGCTCCCAGCTGTGTTGGCACAGTTGTTGTGATCCTTGAACTGGGCTGTTTGTCAAGGTAAAATAATTTCTTAGGGAGAAGCACACACAACTAGAAGGTTGAGCACCAAGAGTAAAATCAGGAACAGTCTACATACTTGTATTCCCAAGCCAAAGCCTTCTACAAGCCAAGCAGCTTCTTCAGGAAGTACAATCCCTTAGCTGAGCCTTAAGGGACCTTCTTATTGTCCTCTCCTCATTTCCCTTTTCAGAAACCTTCGGGGGTGAAGGGAGGAATGCAATGACAAGACCCAGAGCCCTCACATGCTACTCTATGCAACTCTCTTTGTACCTACCGTATCCAAATCTTTATCAATTTCTTTTACACAGATGAAATTTGCTGACACTAAGCACTGAGGTCTAGAGTAAACATTTGGAAGTACAAAAAAAAAATGAAAGATTGTTTAGAAAACCAGTCATCAGAGTGGAAGCACTTTCAGAGTGCTACACCTAACCAAGCACGACGGGAGGACAGGGGTGTGGATGCCTACAAGTAAGGCCAGCCCTGCAGTAGTTATATCATCACTAAGTCAAGACTGCCTTTCAGGACCTAAGGGCCTGTGAGTTAATCTACATAGCAATTATCTTAAGGAAATGAAACTGCCTCCAGAAGAACATCTATAGATTAACTTGGACTCAGGGACTAATGTTAGATCAGCCCTTCAAAGTGTCCACACTATCTGCTGCGGGAGTTTTACTTCTGTGTGAAAGATCTTTTCATCAGTAAAACCTTTTCTTCCTTCCTAACCTCCCCAAGGAAAACTCAGTATGGAGCTTGGTAATAAGATCGTAAACCCAACTTGCACTTCAAGTCACTACATGACTATCTTCCTTAGTTGAACTAGTACACTTCTGCTAGGAGACTCAAGGCATAAATGTCAAACTGCTTTGTTGGGAGGAATTTATATATTCATGCAATGGGATACTACTCAGCAAGAAAAGGAAAAAACTGACACATGCTACCACACAGATGATCCTTGAAAACATTATGCTAAGGAAAAGAATCCAGTTACACTTAAGATTCCATTTTAAGTGAAATGTCTAGAATAGGCAAATGTAGATACAAAGTGAAAATAGACTAGTGATTGCCTCTGACTTGGGGGGAGGTGGAGACAGAGTGGAGGTTACTCACTGCAAATGTACACAAGGGATCTTCTTGAGATGACCCAACATGGTGAAATCGTCCTAAGGGAAGTGGGACACCTGGGTGAGGGTGGAGCAGTGGAGGCTGATATCTAGACCAGGAGAGTTGACAGATGTTGTGTAAGTGTCCTTGTTTCCCCACAGCTCGTTGTGCAAACCCTCATAAGACCTTGCTCCTTTTTAGTTGGGGATTAGTTATGTCTGATTCTGAGATATTACTGCAACTGAGTATGTCAGTCCAGAAAGAAAAACAGAGGGGCAAGTCGAGAGAGTGGCTGGGAGAAGCTGGAGAAGAGATTTTTTTTTATGGGAATTTGGTGGTCTGATGGCAGTTTAAAAAAATCCAACCTGCTGTCTTCGGATCACACTATAACTCAGTATAATTAATCTCTTAGAATTTGTTAAGAGTTCCCAGGTCAAGACCCGACAAAGATAGGAAAGTTGGAGAAAATGCCTTAGAGAATATATCCGTGTACCCAGAAAGTTAGGGAATTGCTGGGGCCATTGGACTGCCCGAGGCCTTAAAGAAAAGATTGTCTTTTGGAGAGCATAGCATACGAGCTGTGAAACACTCTCATGACTCCTGTCTATCTAAAGTAGTTCCTTAGGAAAAAGTAAAGAAATGGCAAGCATGAAGCGGGGCCACTCCCTACTCTGGGACAGTGGCACTAGACTGGAGTGAATTGGTTTGATTAGTGTTTATAGGCATGGAGGCTTATAAATATATAGCAGAAGCCTTTCAACACTGGAAAGGAAAGAAAAAGAAAATATCAGGTTAATTATGCTTCTTCCATTTTAAAAACTTCAGAAAATCGCCATGGCTAAGTATGAGGCGATATGGCATGCCAAGGGACAAGATGTCGGTAAGCTTCCCTGCAAACCAGGATCTCGACCTTGCCAATGAGGCGGGTGAGGCGAACGACCCATCTGGGCTTCCTGAGCCAATTCAGAGAGGCCCAGGGCTGTCTGTAGGCTTTTCTGATGGGAGGCCAGAGAACTTGACGTGGTTCTTGACCACAGATTTGGCCTCCACTCTAACTGGAAAGGAATCCACAGCTCTTTGAGGAGGCTCAGATGGTGGTCCAGAACCTTGTTTTTCCCCTACTTCCCACAAAAGTTCCCCTCCAATTCACAGTGATCTCCCCTTCTTCAAAATCCTACATGATTTACTGACTGTATGCCTGAAAATAGCCTATCTTATATCCAGCATTAATTCAGCATTTAACTCTTTGATAGTGCAATCTTTATCAAATGGGAGTGCCTTCCTATGTCTGTATCTTGCACAGAAACTGACACGGAATAGGAGTTCAGTAAGTGTGTCTCAAGTATCTGACTCTCCTTGTAGACTTAATTAAAACTAAACTCACTATATGCTCTCAAAAGGGAGAATACAGATCAATTCATGAATGTACAGCATCAACAGAGTGAGGAAGAATGTGAGAATCGCTGGAGAGAAACTACCAATTTTAGCAAAAGAAACACAAAAACACACACAACTCTATGCCCTGGAAAAGGCAGAGTGCTAGAAGAAAAACTAATGCGAGCTTTGAAGTCATACCTGGATTCAAATCACAGCTGGTTAGCAGTCGGACTTGGGTTAATTCTTACCTTTTCTAGAGGTCCAATTGAAATAGACATGGTAGCTCTCTTTATTTTTTAAACCAGGAAAAAAGAGTCACACCAGATTAGTTTTTAAGATACCCACCTTGTGGAGCAATAGCAAATAAGGATGCAATGAGAAAAAAATTGTATAAGAACCTCCAAGCACAGTATATGGGCCCAAGGTAGACATAGGATAAATGCCTATTTCTGTTTCTGTCTACTCCCTTTCATCCTCCTTGACACTCCCTGACCCTGGAAGGAGTTTTGCTTGCCTCAGAGGCAAGATGGGCTATTATCGTAGTTATTCATTTTTTCCTTTCCCTGCTAATCCATCTAGGATTCAATCCACAAAAAGTTGGAAACTGGAGGGAAAGTACTAAAACGTGAGCCAAGCCAGAGAAAGGAGGATGTGTCTAAAGACCAGCTAGAACAGGAAGCACTGTTAGCTTTGGTCACATCTGGGACATGGCTTCACGAGGACTTGCAATTTTGCCATATACCCAATCTCCTTCCACCTCCTCCACAACCTCACTCCCCATCAATCACTTGTTATCTCTGCATCTTGGACTTATCCTTTAGTGTTTTATAATTAACCTATAAGTAGGTTCAAGTTTTTACTATTTTTTAAGTACATGCTCAGTCCTGCAGACTCCCTGGATTTCCTGTGTCCTTTTCAACTACTTCTGCCCTGTTGATCTCCTTTGTCTCATACCCCAGCATCAGAAAGAGTGGAGCCCCTCAGCAACACACCCTCCTGTAAATGTGGCCTCCAAACAATATTTCTCTATTTCCTTCACACATTTCTATAAGAAAACAAAAACAAAACCAAACCCCCCCCTCTTTCTGCACACAATTAGTGGCTAAGGAATTTTGCTCATTTTGCCAGATTTCATTACCCACCAGTGATCTGTTAGAACGTCAACGACTGAGGAACAGGTGAAAGGAGCACAATCTTTCTTCTCATGGGGAAAACACCCAGGCTGCATATTCTCCACGGCTATCGTACCTCATGGGCAAAAACCTTGAACCATGTCCTCTTAGTCACAAAGGACATTGAAGTGACTGAAAAATCTTGGCACCACCTGCTGGCAACCAGTATAATTGAAGCAGCTCTTGCAAGGACTCCATTTAGGAGTTTAGGTTGTGGACGTTGAAACTAAAAAGTGCTATACCTGAATCATACACAGTGTTTTAAACCAACAGCACCTGAATAAAATAAATAAATGGCAATAGCTTTCTCATTGAAAAAGGTGAACCTTGGGGCCCTCCCTGGTGGCGCAGTGGGTTAAGCAACGCACTATGAAACAAACCGCAGCCACTGCAGCATGAGTTCAATCCCTGCCTCCAGCGGCGGGGGGGGGGGGGTGACCCACNGCGGGGGGGGGGGGGGGGTGACCCACATGGCGCAGCAGACCTCTCCTGCTGTGCCCGCTGCTCCCCTCAGCAGTGTGTTTCGGTTGATCTGCCTGTGCTGTTCCCCACTCCGTCTGGTGGATTCTCTCACCCCCCGGCACCTCTGGCCTGTACCCCCGTACTTGTATGCATAAATAAATAAATCTTAAAAAAGAAAAAGGTGAACCTTGAGTTGTTCACAGAAGTGGTTCCATAACTGGGCACAGAAAGATACGTGATTCACTGGAGTCAACAGATACCAGATGTTCCAGATATCATGAAGATCTGAGAATTTGCATTTCATCATAGCTCTCTGTGGCCTATCTATCTCATCAGTCACAGTGGGAAGAAGCCTAGGTAGAAATGCTTCTGTGTGACTGTACCCTGCAGATATAGCATAGTTGCCATTTCTTCCCCAGAACTTTCCATCATCCCATCGTTTTGTATTTTGAGCTCCCAATCACTTAGGGCTTGTGAGGAAGCCTTGAACTTTGATTTAGACACACAGCATATAGATGTGCCACGGAGAAGCATATTAATATGTAGTGAAGAGCTGTGGTTCTATTTGAATGCTGCTGGTTGTGAGCGGAAACACGCGATGGTATCTGAGGGGTCAGTAGAGGAGTCTCCCTCCCTCCGTGCAAATACCGTGTTGGCCCTGTAGAGTTCAGTTCACCTCTGCCTGCCCTATAAAGAATGTTTCCTCCTCACTGGCCTGAGATTATCCTGATGTCACTGTGACAGATAGGTGAAGAGACAAAGAACTTACTTTTTGAGTTACCATCTTTAGTCAAATGAACTCTCAAAAGAAAACAAACAGCTATGTCTCTTGCTTGTCCTGTTTAAACTACTGAATGTGACATTCGATTAAAATTTAAGACTCCTCCAGCTACAGTCAGAAACACAGATCCATGAACCTCCAATGTAAACGCTGTTTCCTAAATTGGCCTACATGCAGTTGCTCGTGCGAGTGAAATGGTGCGCTGAGTACAATTCTGATGAAAAGGAGCAATAGGGAAGCAGAACGTGAAAACAGAAAGTTACCTGGGGACGTTTCCACACCACCTTTCCTGGAAGCAGTCGGTTATAGAAAAGTGAATCATTCTCAGGCAGAAAGTTTGGGTCACAGAAAAGTCTACCATCCTTGATGCATTCCTGCTTCAATTCTTGGTATTTCTGGTTTTTGAAGAGCTTCAGAGGAGGACCCATAGTGTCAAACAAAGTCTGGAATGAGAAAAATTGCCATTGGGTGAAGAAATGTTCAAGTCTTTTAAAAATTACCTAAGATAAGAACGAACAGTTGTCACCCCAGAGACTTATTCCAGAAGCATATCGAGTTTGTTTACAGGAAGTCACCATTTTCAGGGACAGAAGGATTCAGACGCTGCAACTAACTAGTTGGGGCTCTGAGGAAGGTCCCTAAGCTGTTTCAAGGCCTCAGTTTCTTTATCTGCTAATGGTGTAACATGGGCTTAACAAACTTATTGGGAAAATAGGTAATAAATGTTAAGATTGCAAGTTAAACATGAATCCTTATCATTTCAAAAGCAGTCTCCCATTTTGCACTAGACTGGAGCAACTCAAGGCAAAAATAAAATAAAACAATTCTTAAGTTTGAAGATAAAGGGGAAAATTGCTTTACTATATTCAAAATAACTTAGTGCCCTGAAGGACCACCTATTTTGTGCTTGAGGGGAGATGTAGCCCCTTTCACAGCTAACAAGCTCTCTTACACAATTCCTTCCCTTTTGGCATTGAAAGAGCTTTGCATTTTTATTGCTGGCCAGGAAAGCTAGTACAAGAAAGAGCTCAGCAGATGGCCTCCAAAGACAAGGAAAGATAGAAAGATTGTATGTGTCTTTCTCTCTAAAGTCTAATGTGCAATCATTTGCCTCTGATAAAAGGCGGACTCTGAAATTCAATTACCCTCATTTGGGGGACTATAGATTCTTATCCCATTGCAATACTCTGTTGCTTTCTTTTCTTTAAAAAAAAGTCTCACATGGCTAAATAGAGAATTGATATAGCAGCTCTTCAGGAAGCTTCTAGAGGCGTGCCTCTCACTCAAATGTCTTTAACAACTGATTTTTATGAGGATAATTTGAAAGGCAAATTTGATTTTAAACAGCTTTGGGGTGATAATAGAGTTTTCAAAGCCTTTGCTTGATTCACAAAGATAGATTTGTAATGATTTTAATGATCCTCTCATAACATTAACTAGTAAATGAGAAAAGGGTTGTGAAACTGACATGATGCCAGTGATTTCAAAATATGTTTTCAGGATAACCGTGTCTATATTTTATGATGAGGGTTGAAACAAAAACTGACTAAGGTCAGAGTATCTGCTAAAAAAGTGGATGAAATTTGGAGGACAAAAAGGGCAACATTAACACATATGGGTAACACAGCTCAAATAAATGAGTTACTTTAGAGTTAATAGTCAACCACTAGTTTTTCAGACCTCTATCTTCTTATTTCATGTCCTTTCAATATTACATTGAAAAACCACTTTACAAAAACCAGTCGTTAAGGACATTTAAGTGAGAGGCTCTCCCACAGGCACTGCCTGAACAGCCGCTGCATTCTCAGTTTAGCCATGTGAGGTTTTTTTTTCAAAGACAAGAAAATAATGATGTACTTCCATAGGATAAGATCTATAGTCCTAAATGAGTTCCTACACTAGCAAAGAAGCCCCCCCCCATTGAAGGCAATAAAAAATTTTAATCCAATGTTATTGAAAACTATAATATTTGTAAACAAATTTACCTTTCTCTGAATCCAAGGAATAAGAAACTCACATTAACCTATCTGAACATAAACTTACTTACTGCTGATAGTTTTTCAAATTGAAGACTATGGGATACTGCAAAATACTGAAATTCCCCAGTCACCAAATTTAAATTTATTTACGTATTTTAAATTTTAAAAGCGTACTTTGTTGAGATTGAAGGCATGGATGGTATCAGTAATAATTTTCCATTAAGCAGCATCAGAGCCAATCTGAATGTTTGCCCAGGCTCCTTTCTGGAGCCTGTTACAAATGGACCCCAATTTTCATGTGTGTTCAAACTTTTAACAGATACTACTTTTGCTTTTCCTGGAAGGTTTGGTGGATTGCCAGAGGCTGGGGACTACAAATGGGGGACAGTATGGGGCAATTAGGATACTTAGTTTGCCAGAACCTCCTAGCCCCTGAACATTTTGCATAAATGAGTATTTCCTGTTCTTGGGGAAGGGTCTCTGCCCCCATCTGTCTTCCTTACTACTCAAATGGCAAGGCAAGCAGGAGACTACAAAGAGAACGCCTCTATATAGAGAAGGACTGTCTATAGACAGAAGCATTATCAATTGAAAATAAAAAACATGTTTAATAGTGAAAAACCAGTAGGCTCCCAGGAGACTCTTTCAGAGGAAGAAGGTAGTGTTGGTGTAAAATAAGTCAAGCAAGACTTTTGGGTGAGAGCACCTACATTTTGGCGACCCATAGTAAATAAGGAGTAGCAATCTGGCAGCGTATACTTTGACAGGCTTGCACTGGAGTGCAATTGTAGCCCCCAGTCTCATCAGACATACAAAAGAGTTTACCCCTATTTATGACTATGTAATAGGAGAAGTCTTCCATTTGCTGTGATCTTGGTTTTTGTACGTGTGTGTGCACCTCAATTTTCTCATCAAAAGAGTAGGGTTCTCTATCTTACACTTCTTACACTGAAGCTGTGCCTAACTAAATGTTTAGTTGAAAGTCTTTTTGATTAAGTAAAAAGGACTCCATACATAAAGACAGATATTGCAATCCCTCTCCATGCCTGGCACAGATCTGGGAGTATTCAGGAAAGTATTCAGCACTGTATTCAGGAAAGATCTGGTGAATGGACAACTATGGTATGTAGAAAATTAGTGTTTGCATGCAACTTGTTGTTTGAAATGTACATTTCTCGTCATGTTTTCTTCATGGCGGCCATGTTTAGTAGATGTTATCCGCATCCGTCTTTTTGTATCTGCAGAAAGGACAGGAGAAGAAGGACAGCCAGAAATTGGTGGAGCCGACTCAAACCTTGGTCTGCGTCACGCCAGGTTTAATGGCCAACTCTCTTTCACACCGCTGCTTCTTTTGGTCACTACTTCTTAAAGAAAGGAGGTTTGTTCTTTTTTTTCTTCTACCTCAAATAACGAGAACTCTCCAAAGCAAACATGATATCTAACTTTGAGGCATTCTGCCTAGGATTTATTGCCAGGGTAGATATTGAAAAGGTTCTTTATTTTCATGACTTGATGATTATGGGAGAATCTGAACTCCTCTCAACGAGAGGATTCAGCCATTAACGTTCAGAAAATATGGACACCCAGAGATTTGTCAGTTGGTTTGGTCATAAATAACAGTGCATAGGAGAGTGGAAAATGGAATTCTCCTCAGTTAATTGCACCCAACAGTGGAGAGGAGAAGTGAGCCTTTAAGTTGAAGACTACATAGAAGGAATGTTGGTAAACAGAATCCAACTGTCCCTAACTAACAAAGAAAATATAGTCATTTAAGAAGAGAGACCCTGTGCCCAGAGAGCTAGCGTCATAGGGGGTTGGGTGAAGCCAAGTGTGGGGTTTGCACTGAGGTAATGGTCTTAAACAGAACCGTTTGAATTAGGATCTACTGCCTAGAGATAGCACAGGAGGAAGACCTCAAGGGCCAAAGTGAGCGGGAGAGAGGAGGCCAGAGTATGGAAAACTGGGGACTGTCAGGGGGAGTTAATGGAATCTGTGATGTGTACTACAGGCTAGAGTAAGGAGAGGGAGCCTTTGCTACTGACTGGGAAATTGGGGAATCTGGATAAATTCTTAATAGGAAAATCACTTGCTTCATACCTGCAGGTCAACTTTCATCCAGAAACCAGGTTTTGCTCTAACATGTAAAATTTGTCTAGGTTTACCAAAGAGAATCTTTATCTAATAAAGGAAATCCAGTCTGCGGTTTACAAACTGCTTTTGATTACGATGAGCAGGAGGGCTAGGAAGGGCATTTAAGGCAGAGAACGGAGAGTGCATGGCACCAGCCATGTTGACCCTGCCTAGCTTCTTTTTTCCCAGTTTCCCCTTGGTCTGTACTTGAGGCAAATTTGGATGTAAAAGCAATTAAGAGTTTGTAGTGTAAACTGAATACGGAAGATCTAACTCTGCCCTGGCATGAAGTAGGCACCACTTTAGCAACACTCAACATGTCTACTCACACACAACAGGAGGTGGTGTGGTGAGAAAAACGGGGCTTGGAGAGGAAGAAATAATAAAGATTCCACACGCACATGTTACGGAGAGAAGTGCTTTCCATGTCTTCGCAGGCAGACCAATAGCCCCATCTATGGGCATGCCCTTACCAAGGAGAATATGGCTCCTCAGAGTCAAACTATTGGCCAGATATTCTGGGGCCCCAAAGACCCATGCTGATCCAGCCTTCTACATGATGCATCTATTCTGCTCAAAGAGAAGACACCGTCAAGGAAATTCAAAGCAAAGAAAGACCACACAATTCTTTTAATTCCATTGATGAAGAACTCTATCAAAAAAAAAAAAAGACATTCAGAATCATAAATAGAGCTCAGGCAGTCAGAAGATCCAGGATCACATCCCAAATACAGATTCCATCTCTTTCCCTAAGTTCCCCCTAAGGACTATCATCAGGGTCTGATGGCTGTACCTTCTACCTCAGATGTTATTGGGGTGGGACCTAATAAAATTAAGTATGTGAGCATAATTTTTAACTCTTAAAGGTAAGACCAACATGGGACAGTAGTATTAAGAAATGATCTTTTGTAGCTCATTAAATATCTTGTCTGTCCTTACTGGAAACTGGGGTGATTTGATTATAAACTTTAAATAAGACACTCACTGGCATTTATAAGACCAGTAGAAAATAGCTCATGCACCAATCTCTACCTCCTCTTTTCCTTTTTTTTGGCTGACATACTACTCTACCCGTTTTTTCCCTCTTGGCTAAATAAGTTCATCCTATAAGTCTAATTTTACAGCCTTGAGAGACTTTAATTGCAATTTTTATAGAATGTTACAGTGGAAGGTCTCTTAGACATCACTTCGTCCAACTCCTAGCCCTTACAGGAAGGGACTTGCCCAAGGTTACATAGTGACAGAATTGGCACCAAAACTTGGACCTCCCAACTCTTTTCAGCACAATTTAAAAAGGTGTGCGTAAGGGGTGGGGAGTGCACACGCAAACCAAAAACCCCAAGACATTGTTTTTGAAAATTCTCACTGTCTTCTTCTCGTAAGCATGCACTTAGTCATTTTGCTTATGAATTGCATGCTGTCAGAAGGTGAGATGATTTCAAATCATGGCTAATCAAAGAAACACTGTTTGGGGGTCACAAAGGGGCTTTTTCTGCTTTTAATTTAGGAGCTGAAAATTCCCAAGGATACAGAAAGCCTGCTTTTTAACCTGTTCCTGACTACACAAGTGTTCGGACTTTTTCCTAGTCAGCCACAGACTCTAAGGATAAATAAAGAATGCTATTCAAATTCAAAGTATTTACACACGCGCCCGTGCACACGTACATGTGGCTGTGCATGCATGCACACGCACGCATTGCTAAAGGAATTAAAGAGTTAATTAGCAGTCCCCCAAAGAATATTTTAAAATGTCTTCAGACTATAAAATGTCCTTAATCACAACAAAGATGGGTAAATGAGACATTAGCTGAATTTCAACAAAACCTTAATATTCAATGAAACAAACCAGGATGCAGTATCCTGAAGCTAGAAGTGATGTGGGCAGGACAGCAGAAATTGTTTAATTTTCTTAGGTGCTTTTCACCAAACTTTGCATTCCAAACCCGCAGAAACTATTTTTTCAATTGCAATGTTTTGCTACTTTTTGTGCCTACCCAGTCACCCCCTCCTGCCCAAGCCTGCTCAGGCCAAGTGACTCAGTTAAGCCCCTAAAACATGAGTGGCAGAGTAATGGGGGATATAGAGCCCCCAAATGCAAATCAAAATTTAAACCAAGGCAAAAAACACAGAAGAACCAAACCAGGCTGGCCAGGGGCTGAAAAAGAAATAGGCAAGATCTACCAGAGCAGGAGAAACCCCCTCTGCCCCAGCGGTGTAGAGAAGACTGTCTCTGTGGATACTCCCTCCTACAGTATACAGTATACAGACCATGCACCCCAATTCCAGGGCTTAAAGTTTCCTCAAGCGGCTCTAAGATTTTGCCTGCATTTCAACAATTTGCTCACAGCTGTGAGTCAACAGAAGCTAGAAAGACTCCCTGACAGTTAGCCTGGGTTCTCCCTTTTACCCCCACCACCCAAGTTTCTCCTCACTTACCAGGTATTTTGGGTAACAGAGGGCCAAAATAAATCTGAAAAAATTTCACAAGAAAAAATTTCATTGCTTGCTAACCACTATCACGCCACACACCCTCAGAAGTTCCATTAATTTTGAAGTTTCCCAACTCTTACCAGCCACTTCTATTCCATCCAGAAAAACCTTAAGTTCTAACTGTGGAGCTTGACTAACTATAAAATCGAAGTGTATTCACCTCTTTTAGACTCCAAGTTATTCAGCAACTAAAATGTCAGGATTCAAGTTTGCAAATGCCTTATCTCCTCACCTGAGTTATCCCAGGAGCTCTGCTTCTCCTGCCACTGCCGGCTGCCGCAGCTGCTGCTCTTGACCAGGTGAACTCCACAGAGTCCGTCCAGTCAATGCGACGGAACAAAGATTCTGGCTTTTTTAACCTGAAAAAACTATTTGGGCTGTACCAAACTCCGCTCACAGGGGGAGATGCCTCGCAGAAACTTCAGGAGTCTTTGCCCCTCCCAGCAGTCAGAAACTGATCCTGAGTCATGAGGAAAATCTGGAAGGCACCCCTGCCAGATGTGCAGACGGGATGCCCACTCCAGATCCACCCACCAGCAGATTGGAAAACTCAGGAATCCACGTTTGAAAGCACTTTCTGTTCCAAGGAGAAATAGGAATTTCAGGGAGGGGTCGGATAGAATTCTGACTTTTCTGTCCTGGGGCAAATAACACAAACACGACCTTACTCAAGAGAGGGCCACGGAGGGGGAAATCTTCAAGTCTTGGCAAAGTTCCCCTGGGCTAGACTGCAGACATGGCCCTTGCACACTGATCTAAGATGGTGATGAGGACTTTAGCAAATGAGTGTGTAGTAGAAGCGGAGCTAATGGGAGACAAAAGAAAGAATTGCTTTGGGAAGCAACGAGTTACATTTGGTCAAAGGCAGAGAGAAAGAGTATTGAGAGTGAAGTATATGGAGCTGGCTAACATGGCAGTTGTAAGAAGCCTAATTTTTAGCATCAGGTCTGTGCAGATTTTACCTGGCAGTTTTAGGCGAAAAGCAGAAGAAATACGTTTTCTCTGAAATGCCAGTGAAGGAACTTCGGCAGGGTGTCCAGATCCCTGTATACTAGGCTGCGTCCCAGTAAAGGTCCCGCTCCCTGAGTCGTTTTGCACATTCACTGGGACACAATTTCCAAGGACACTTTTCCCAGGTTTTTCCTTTCAGTTTTCATAAACTGTGAAGACTCCCATCATCTCATTCCCCAGCTCCCTCAACCAAAGTGGTAGAAGGAGGGAGGGAGTAAGGGAAGTGTGTTCTCCTTACCTACTGACCCCACAGTGTATTTTCATAAAACAAATCTGAGCCCACTGCCTTGGTATTTCCCCCACAATATCCCCTGCCTGCTCACCCTCTACACCAAGAGGAAGTTGAGGTAGATGTAGTGAGCAATACAGAACACCAGAGCACAGGAGGGTTAGGATTTTCACCATTGGCCCCTAACTTAGCTCGAGGGGCAGATCCCTCAAGCAAATATCCTCCATATTGGCTTGGGAACCAAGGAAGGTTGCCTCATTTTCTTCGGCTGTCTTTGCCTCATTTTCTTTGGCTGTCTTTTCCACCCCCATGCTTTTCATATGAATAGGGAATCAGAGAATCTGAGAATTCAAAAACACTTAGAGGCCATATCTACCCTCCTGCTCAGTGCAAAAAAATATTCTCCTGAGATAGAGAGCTCATGCCTCTGAAAAGCAACTTGCTCCATGTTTGAGCAGTTTATGATTGTTAAAGGTCTCCTCCTTAAGTAAACAAAAATTAGCCTAACACAAACTATTTCTAATTCCTCTTTCACATGACAAACCTTTCAAATATCTGTCATGTCACCAAGTCACCAAGACTAAATATCTCCAGTTCACTCGAACCAGGCCTCACAGGACATGGTTTCCAGACTCTTTGCCATTCTGGTTGTCTTTTCAGTGAAGAACTCCTCAGTGTGTAGCTTCTAACTCAATTAAAATCCTCTTTGGTTTCTTACTTGAACTACTGCAAGAACTGCTTACTACTATTAGTGCTTGATTTTTATTCAGTTCATTTTTCTTTTAACCTAGGTACCGGACTTTACATGCATTCTCAATAATTATTTTTTAATTTAATCTATTCCCTTCTCATCTTTCTATACCTCAAGTCTCTCATCGTGAGTATCATATTTCTATAGCAATGTTTCTCAAACTTTTTTCATTATCACACCCCTAAGTGATCTTTTTAGGAGTTTTATTCTAATCCCTCCCCATAAAATTTCAATAAAATATTTTTTTTGTATACTGTGAATATATCTGAGATCTATATAGAAAAGATATTTTTGAACTTGCACTTCTCCAGAACCATTCTTGTGCTCTTGGGGGCGCTATTGTTCCCATTGAGAATTCCTGCTCTATAACACCAAGTGTCTTTCTTCTGCATATTTGATCGAATATGCAGATAATAAATGTATTGAATGAGATAGGGCCCAAGATGGAATACTGTAGAGTAACCTTAAAGGCATCCTCTTATTAACAATCACTTCTTATAACATTGTTCAAACTTGAAGCAAACCATGCATAACTCTTGCTATCATCCAGTTCCTATTTTCCCATCTTAGACACATTTTCAAAGATCTCTCTGAGGTCCAAATATATTATGCTATGGTACTCCTTCCATATACCCTTCTAGATAGATACCAATTCCAAAGAGGAAATGGGTTTAGTTCAGCATGAGTTGTTTTTAGTGAGCTCATGTTGACCCCTAGTGATTTCCGTCTGCCCTTTTTCTAAAGCCTCAATAATAATCTACTCAATAGTGCATTCTATACTTTGCCAAAGACCAATCCCATGCTCACTGATCTGTAGTTTCCAGGATATACATTTTGCACCCTGCACCACCACCACCCCCTTTCACTAAAAATTAGAACGTGTGCCTGCCTCCTTACAGCTCTCACCTCTTGCTTTTACCAGAATTTCTCAGAAGTTTCTAAGACTGGGCCCGTGATCACATCTGCACATTCTCTCAGTAGCCTCGGATGTAATTTGTCTGGACCTGGAAACTTGAACTCATTGAAGGCAGCTAAGTACTCCCTTATTATCTCCTCATCTATCTTGGACTTTAATTCTCTTTCCAGTTCAAAGATCATGCTCCTTGATGGAGAGGTTAAGTAACTTGCTACAGTCACACACCTAGTAAACTGGCAGAGCTGAAATTTAAATCCTGCCCTGCATGACTCTAAAGTCTGGCTCTTAACCAACATGCGGTGTAGCTTTCCTGTGTCAAATGAGTGGTGTGGCCCATGGGTGCTCTATGAGTTCCAAAGTGGGAGAGAACTGTTCTAGCATAAGTAGTCAGTGTAGATTTGGTAAAAGTGGTGAGATTTGAGCTGGATCTTTAAGAATGAGCAAGGTTCCAACGGGAAGAAAGAAGCAATGTGTAGGTATGTGTAAGGTAATAGAGCAGATTGAGGATAACATCCAGGCAGGGGAAATAAATAAAGAATCATCACCTTGGATCTGCCTCATAGTAAACTTGGGTGATTGTTATGAATACCAAGAGGCCACAAATGCTCAAGAGGTGGCCAGGAGTTCCTGTCTCTCCTTAGTAATTAACCATTCATTGAAGCTCTGTTGCTTTCTAGCCACATCCCCTTGAGCAAGGCACAATGATCCCAGCTTTCTTTTCCTCCTCTATGAAATGGAAATAATAATAGGCCCACTTTAGAGGGTGCTGTAAGAATTCATTCAGCTGGGAAATACATGTAAAGTACTGAAAACACTGCATGGCTTACAACTGGAGCTTAACAAATAATTATTAGTCACTAGTATTATCACTGCTATTGTACAAATCATTTATTCATTCAACAAGCATGGACTGAGGTCCTACTACATGTCCTGGGGGTATAATGGTGAGCAATAAAAACTCTGATCTCAGCCCTCAATGAGTTAAGAATCGGCCACACGTTTACTTTGTGGAAGTTTTCAGTCTGTGCTCTTTTTTTTTATTTCATATTCTGGGCAAAGTGGTACATTTTCCTTATCTTAAATTGGCCTCCTTCAAAAAGTTTGTGGGGCTAGCGATCCAATAGCCCAGGATTTGTGGAGCAAGTTGGTAGCTACTCTCTCCCAGATGCAACAGTTTCTATTTATTCCATCTCAACCTTCACTCAAGTCTTGGCTTCTGCCCATTGCATCCTCCAGCCACTTTCCAAGCCCAATTATTTCCCTCTATCTTGGGCAATTTCCATCCCTAGATTTTAACATCAAGTTCACCTACAAAGAAAGGTCAGCTGTATTGACTTGGGTGGGGTGCTGCACATCGGTGTAGGGCGGTGCAGTATGGGGTACCCCCATTTTTTTTTTGCCAACTAAATGCAATCCCTGCCTCTTTTGACTTTACAGTCCCCCAAGGCCAGTGAGAGTGTGAACAGAAGCCATGAAGAGGATGGACTGTCAGCTTCCAAACCAAATAGCCTTGGGCCAGTGTAGGGTGGAGTTCAACCAAGACTTTGGGAGGGGGTAAATTGGACTGGACGCCTTCGATGTTGGCCTGGTTAACACAAAATTATGCTTCACTAGGCTGTCGGCAGAACTTCCTTTAATTAGGGGAAGCAACTCATTTGCCTGGTCAGTTGAAGGATTCTTACTTCTCAATATTAATCAAAGGAAATATCTGTCCCTAGTAATTGAAATAAATGATCACAGTGGTTCCTAATATCTGCTTATGTCAAATCTATACTCCTCTGCTTGGTCACCAATACCTTTCCTCCACTGTACCATGTTGATTTAGCCATTTCCTGATTGGTTTCACCATTACTTCCTGGCACTGATCTATCTGGCCTTCATGTTTCATTGCTCAGGGCTGGACAAAATTTTCAGCAACACAGCTACCACTGGTTGGGCTTGGAAAGTCATGGTTGGGAAAGTTTGGGTGGGGGTGATGTGTAGGATACAGATGCCATCCAAGACTTAAGCATACACGGGAGCTGAGGGTCAGGTCCACAGAATTGAGCATTGAGTATACCAAGTGGACAAGGGCATAAACAGAAGACAAGGCGAGGAGTTGGAAATTGCGGTGAAGCAGAACTCACAGGTCAAGAAGTATTGCACAAGGTAGGACAGAGTCAAATAATCCAGGTCAAAGGTTGGGAGCAAAGCCAAAGATCAGGTACCCATTCTAACTGGGCGCTGGGTGTGTGTCATGATTCAATCCTACCCCTGTGTTTTAATTCAAGATGCCTCCCTCCTGAGATATTCTTTCTCATCCCTCCATCTATCTAAGTCTGGTTGATCTTTTGATTCTCAAAGCTTACTTGCTCCATGAGTTCCTCCCTCACCGATCTAACCATCTGTGAATAACCATGTCACTTTGAGTCAATATTATATCACACAAGGTTCTAGTTAATCATTCTTCAACCGTACTTGGGCTTCCTCAGACTGCAAACTCCTTGAGGATAGCAGCTCTGACTTTTGAACTCCTCATGGTAAAAGGCACAGACTGAGGCACCTGACGAGATGTGCAGTAAATATTTGGCGATGGATCCCAGAGTTACTGAGAATAGAAGTCAGTAGCAAGAGACCTTTCGATGGGTCCTTCTCAAACTCACAAAAAGTGCTTAGAAAATCAAGCAGAACCATGTTCTGGGCTTTCAAAACTTGAGAACTGGGGGAGGTTTGAAGGAAATGATAGTATCTTTTTGTCAAAGCTACACATCTATAAACAGCCCATTGAGTGCTAAAAAAGCTTAGGGAATTAGAACAAAAAGGGCGGAGGCTGCCATAAACTGTTATGGAGCCTGAGGGTGAAATGAAGATTGGGAAGGGGTTAGAAAGAAACAGAATTATGAACGATTTCCAGCATAGGAGGAAAAGAGTTTTTTTCAATCTCAGTAAAATATTCATCTGGGCTCCACTAATTTAAGATTTTTGAAAAGTTAGGCTGAGGGAAGCTGTAGCTTGTTAGAGCCAGATCTTGAAAGAAAAGAGATGCTAAACTAATTAAGCCTCCTCAGTGTAGGGAGAGGGAGTGGGGGATGGAACAAGGTCTTGTTTGACTTAGTTAAAAGTTTTCCCAGCTCCCTCCTAGAGCTCTTTAGAAGTCTCATTAAGCTAATTATAAGTCCCAGTTGTATAGTCTTTCTTGTTCTATTTTTCCCTTGTAAATACTTAGGAGTATTAAAACTACATTTAAAAAAAATCGACAGTTAGAACTTTTCTCTATTTTAGGTCTCTAACCCTAACCCTCAACTGGTGCCAAGAAAGGACCTGGTAAAGCCCCAAAGCCCCAAGAGCTTTCATGTGCTATCTCATTTAATCTCGACAAAAACAAGTCTGTAGCAGAGGTATTGTTTTTCCTAGTTAACAGAGATAGGTGAGAAGTTGGGTGGGAATTGGGGTGATGGTGGTGGGGTGTTCAGTAACCAGCCTCAGGCCACGCAGCAAGGAAATAATGGAGCCCAGCTTCAAAAAATGAAAACAAAATAAAAAACAATTCTTCCAGCTCTGAACTCCTTCAGCTTTTCCCTGGGCAGCGTTGCATCTAAATTGAAAATAACCATTGTCTGAAAGGGCACTCAAAGTCTTTTCTTGACAAATCTTCTTTCTACACTTACTTAGCTGTCCATGAAGTCATGAGAAGAACCCACGACCCCAAAACACAGACCAGATTCATAATAGCCCACACCTGTAACCAGCCGAGATACCCTAATTTTAGAAATAAGGAGCAGATAATTGTTTGCTATGGGTGGGGAAGGGGCTTGCAAGTTGGAGGTGGGCGTACTTATGAAAGGATAAACACCCCAAGAGTTGTTGAGGTGATGATGCTGTTTTGTACCTTGACAGTGGTGGTGGATACATAAGCCCCCGTGTGATAGAATTATATACCCTTAAATGCATGCACAAATAAGTAAAATGGGAATCTGAATAAGATCAGTGAATATCAATATCCTAGTTGTGATATACTAGAATTTTGCAAAATGTTGCCATTGGGGAAAGTATCCACAGGGTTTTTTCACACTATTTCTTACAACTGCATGAGAATCTACAGGATACTATATGTAGCGAGAACAATTGCATATGCATCAAAATATACAGTCTATCAAATCAGACAGAAATCCCCTTTAAAAGTTGATGTTGCAGTAACCTGGTAGGTTTGAGAAGTGTAGCCACAACTTGGAAGTGGTGGGACTCAGCTCAGGAAGAAAGTTCCCCAGGAGACAGCAAGGATCGCTGAGCTGGCTAAATGCAAAGGAATGGGGGTGTGGTGTGGAATCCAAAAGAACAGATTTCATGCTTAGCAGCCTGTCATTTAAGGCCATAACTTTGCAGATTCCTCTGCTCTATGCTGAGAGACTGAATCCCACTCCCAGAGACCTGATTACGAATGGTCATAGCCAGAAACAGCTACACATTTTTGCAGGATCCAGTTCAAAATGAAAATGAGAGGCCTTTTGTACAAAATTTATGAAGAATTTCAAAACAATGACTGCAGAGCATTAAACCAGGCTTGGGCCTGTTGTAGCACAAGCCCTGTGTGACTGCACAAGTCTTGGCCCCAGTTACCATTTCTGCTAAATCCCCACAGCTGCATCATCGAAAGGCTGCAGATCAGCACCCCCTTGCCAGCCCCTTCCTGATGGTGTGGACTGACTAAGATGGCGGAGACCCAAGTGGCCCTTTGGGACGTATTTACTGTGACTGAAGTCACAGTGCTGAATGATTGACTGGACTGCGGTGTAGAACAGGTCTAGAACAAGAGAGGGAGAAGGGTTTTGTTCAGAAGTACAAAGCAAGGTGGATAAGCCCCGGATAACCACTGGCAAAGGGAGGCTGGTGAGAAGTAGACCAGGCTGGCAGGCTGTAGGGTAAATGAAAATGATGAGGATTTTCCACCCTTCCATTAGCATCAATGATAGACCCCTGCGGACCTGCACTCATGCCTGATGGTGGGCACCTGTAGTGGGTTGTGAGCATCTATAGGTGGGCACACCTGAGCTGAGACATGGGGCATTTAGGGGTGATGTCATGGGGATGCCATGAGTAAGCAGCAGAAGTGGCAGTAGAAGCAGAGACAGGAGAGCAGCAGAGAAGCAGCAGCAGCCCTGAAAGTGAAGATTTGCCCAGGGCTAGGAGGCCTGCCAGCCTCCTGGACCCCAGCCTCCATGCAGGCCATGTACCGGGTCAGTTCTGATGCAGAAATTAATAAAAGCCTGAAAAACCACTGAGGGCTCTAGGACTCCTCCTTTACCCATCTGCTGGAATCATAGAGAATCTGCCCTGTGTCTTCCTGCCACTGCGCAGGCATTCTGAGTTTGTGCCACAAAAAGGTTCTAAGCACTAAGCATGCTAGATTTAAATACCATCTCTGCTACTCTGGAAAAACGAACTGATCTCTGGGTGCATCAGTTTCCCCATCTATATAATGGGGATAATAACAATCATATGTCATTGCATTGTTGTGAAGATCCAATGAAACTGTGTACATGAAAGCACTCTGGAAACTTCCATGGTATGTAGAAATGGAAGTCATGATTATTGTACACATATCCCAAAGCCTCTCCTAGCAGGTGGGGACTGAGTTTATTCAAAACCTGAATAAGAAGAAATGTTAAAATTCATGACCCAGACATCCAGTTCTGGCCAAAACATAGACTATAGTAGTACCATAGTCTCCTTCCAAGTCCTTCTTCTTACAACAGCTATAACTAAAAAGAGGGAAAAAAAGACACTTGATAAGCAAGCATAGAAGATTGAAAGGTGGACAAGAAGGCAGATAACCTAAGGAACTCAGACCCTGATGAAAACATAGCTTTGAGTTCTCAGTGTTTTCTTCTTCCCATATACCCCATGTAGGATGTTCCCAATCCAGAACTCCCAAAAGGCAAAAAAAAAAAAAAAAAAATTGTATAGAAGTGTGTTCCTAAGCCAAAGGGCTAGGAAAGGGGTAAGCTAAGAGTAGAATACTGTCTTGGTACTACTCACCCATTCATTGATTCACTACTTATTAAGCACTCAAGCACCCACCATTTCTGAGAAACTGTTGGGCCTTGGAGATACAACTGTTGTTCTTGTAGGATAGCATTTTTCATCTTAGGCACTCTTGACATTTGGCATGGGATCATTCTTTGTTATGGGGCTGTCTTGTACATTGTCCTCTACTCACGATATGCCAGTAGCAACCTTCAAGTCACAAGCATGAAAGAATTCATAGACATGGTCAAATGTCTGGAAGGGGCAAAACCACCCGCGACTAAGGACCTGTGATGGGTTTTGTGGGTGATGGAGAGTGTTGATTTAAAAGGTGTTACGGTTAGGATAGAGTAGAGTCCTTCAGCTCCGGTTCCTTACAGAATTTGACTGACACTCTTTACCTTCACAAGCCAGGTCCTAAAAGAGGTGGCCTTACTCTCCACCTCCAGATTTTCTTCTTGCTGTGTGGGTCAAGCTTCCACTCCACAGCTCTCTAATTACCCCTCAAACATGACCGGCTTTTCTTTCCCACAGGCTTTCTCATACCCTTTCCTCTTCCTTGAATACCCTCCCTTGGCCAACTACTTTGATGGTATAACACGTCTCTCAAATCTTTGAGGTATTTACCCCACTTTGAGGACAAGGGACTGTGTCAAGTTTATCTCTAGAGCCCCAGAAGCTATCAGAGTGCTCGTTCCTTGAAGGGGTACAAGAATACAGAGGAAGGAGAGCACATGACTGTCCTGAGCTCTCAAATTGCTTACATTCTGCCTAGGGGAGGCACAGCAAACAGAAATGAGAGTCAATTTTGTAAAACCCAGATTGTTAAGTGTAAATCTGTGTGACATGGATTAGCAAAGCTAGAGTCCTGGAGGAGAATTCATGAGACAAGAAATTTGAATTGGGAGGCCTCCCTGGTGGCACAGTGGGTTAAGCAACGCACTATGAAACAAACCGCAGCCACTACAGCACGAGTTCGATCCCTGCTGCCGGCCAGGGAGGGGACCCACGTGGCGCAGCAGGCCTCTCCTGCCTCGCCCACTGCTCCGACCTGCCTGATCTGCTCCCCCACTCTGTCTCTGATGAATCTTCTCACCCCCCACGCCTTTGGGAAGGAGGAACAGCTAAGGAATGGGCATGGGAAAAGATAGTGGAGCACAATACCTCCAGCAGACAGTGAGAAACCAGAGCCCAGAGAGTATAGGCCTGAGACCTGCCTCAAGGTGCACAGTAGGGCCTCCTCCCCTGGGATCTGAGTAAATATTGGTCCTGTTAAGCAGGTAGCAAAGTCAAAGGATTACAAGAGAGATGAGCATTCTGGACTGCTGGGAGGCTTGGGGAGTAGCAGTTTTAAAGAATGGCCACATGCACACTGGCTTCATAATGAGGTGATATTCCAAGCACAGGAAGCAAACTCTTTCTGAGTGCTTCTAAGGCAGCTAATTCACATTAGCACTTATGTGTTGTGTGCTTCCTGTATGTTTTTGTGTTCATTTTTCACAACAATAAGGTCGGCTCTCAGAGCTGAGATTCACACCCAAGCTTTCTGATGGCAATGCCTGACCACTCCCATGGTGCCATGGGCAGCTGGGCCCATGTGTAGGATCCAGAGACACTCTTAGTGAGCTTCTTCCTCTCCTTTCCTCTATAGACTAATAATTCTGAGACACTGCATTTGGAAGATCACAGACACCCTTAGGAGCAGCCACCCACAAGCACTTCCAAGATTGGTGCATCATTTTCACCAAGACTCCTCTAGAAGCTTCCAGGGAACTGGCTGCAGCATGTGGGTGTCTCACGTCTTTGGAGTCCATTTCTTTTCATGAAGCTCAGTTGTGAAGTGTTAAGCAAAGGTCTGTGGCACACAGTTTTCTTGGCACCTTGGCCCTCTTGGAATGGGTGACAATGCTGCTTCCTCTGACTGAAAGGTTTATAGTGTAGTTATACCTTTTTACCTAGAACCTTGCATGGGGAGATAGATTTTTGAAAGCTAGAGAACCATGGGAAGAAGTTCAAGATATGAGAGCACTTGAGAAGCAAAATAGAGAGAGAATATACTTTTTTGAAGGCATCTGAGATGCTTGCTCTAAACCTTAGTAAAGGTTTCTAGCGTCCTGGATTTCGAATTGCTTTTCTGGAAGCTGAGTTTTCATATTACTGAACATAGTTACTTGCTCCTGGAAGTAGGAGGTGGAGGTGGTAGGAGTGAAGGGGGCAGCGTGGTTTCATAATGGAAGACTCCAAGAGAAAATATGATCTGGGGACTCTTCAGGAACATCTACAATAAAGAGCATTTGTTTTCCTTGAGGGAGTGATGTTGCCTGTCTCTCACGATGGAGTACCTTAAAGGCTCTGTCAGTGGGTGCCTCACAGCATGTATGTGTAGGAGTTTAACCCGGTCCCTTTGCTACACGATTAATGGAACCAAGATTTAGCCAAATCCCGGGGTAGAAGCAGACCTTCTGCGTACCTTGAGGCAATTCTCAGGCCTATAACTCTCTTCCCTTTCAGAAGCTGAAGAAATATTGCTACCAAGTGGTGCTTCTTCCAGCTTGGCCTTCAACCAGTATAGTGCACCTACTGTTCATTTCCAGACAGTTCTTGCTATCTTGCCTTCTCCAGGAAGTCAGGCCTTTTCTTAGACCAGTACTCCTGTGCACCATGCTCAATGGTCCTCCCCTCCAGAGGATCTTTGCTTAAACTGTGAATTTTTGGTTCTCTGTCAAAGCTTTCCCCTAGGAACTTTCCACTTGGAAAAACCTAGACAAACCCTTTGTCAACCCTGACTGTCTCTCTTAGATCAGGTCTAAGGCCTTGGAGCAGAAAGGAGAAATACTGTACTGACTACCTTATATGTGTTATTTCCTTGAATTTCTCCACTGGTCAATGAGTAGGTATTGTTAATTTCCCCATTGCAAAAATGAGACTGAGGTTCAAAGAAGCTCAATGATCTCTCCATAGCTATGCAGTTAGCAAGCAGCAGGGCCAGGATTTGAACATAGGCAGGTCCATTGGTCACACTGTGCTGTAACTGTGTATCTTATTGTTTCTCTCTCCCCAAGAAATCGTGCATTTTTTTTTTCATTTTCCTTTCCATTTTATAGAATTTAGAATTGTTAAGAACTTCTTTATGGAATAAATGAAGCTTGAACTGCACCTGGAAAGATATCAGTGCTTGGAGTAAAAGCAGGAGCTTTGTATATGATATTGAGGTCTGCAGAGTTTAAGACTTTGAGTCCATCAGCTAGAAACATGGTGTGCGTCGAGGATGGACTTTAGAGAATAACAGTGAAGGATTGCTGAAGGCTGCATTTCAGAGTTCGTGTTGGCAAATAATAGGAGATCAGGCTGGGGAGAGACTAAATTTGGATGATTCAGGACTTTACGTGAGTTCTGCAAGTTGGTATGTATAGACACAGGGGACTGCCTCGACCAAATATAGCTGCAGAGACGATGATGGATTAGTTGACTGGGGCAGCTGGGAAGGCTGCCATTGGGGTTAGTTGATATAATTGAAAACTTCTTCCATATCAAGCCCCTCTGGCATGGAGATGGTGAAATTGTGTGCCTTGGGTCTTTTCATCTCCTCTCCCACCTTTCCTTATCTGTGGATGCAGTGGCTGCAGCTTGCCTTCTGTACACCCAACCCTCACTTTCCAGCGCTTGCAATCTTACCCGAGACCATCTTCCTTAGGAAGCATCTTTTTCTCTCACCACTAGTACCTTTCCCTTTCTCCAGCCAAACGATATCACTTTTTCTCAGAGTTCTACTATGTTACTAGCATATGTCAGACAGGCCCATTCACAGTAAATGTCAAGGGTCGATAATGTCTTAATAAGGGTCTATTGGAATGGAAGCCTACAGTGACTGTGACTTTGCTAGAAGCAGGGGATGTGGGGGGTCTTCAAGCTTAGAGAAAGATGGTTTGGAGACTGGGTTAGGATGAGGTTAGAGGTGTAAATTTGAGAAGGAGGCATTTTGATGACATTTTGTAAGGATCAGGCTGGTTATTTCTTAAACATTTGAAAAGTGGCTCCCCCCCCCCATGCCTCTTACTGCCGCTCCACATTCTTCCCACCTTGTTTCTGCATTCCAAGATCCTGCCAGGAATGACTGTATTAATTAAACAGCCCTTGGATGCAGGGAAAATGCCCAATTTGGTGTGGGGATAGAAACTCTTCCTAAGTTGTCAAGGACCCCACAGAACTGAAGCTGCTGCTATTAGAGCTCATGTTCACAGCTCCCTGGGACACTAAATTTAACAGATGGGACACTTCAAGCCAGGGCACAGTTGTCAAAAACCACAGTTTAAATCAGTCACAGACAACTGTTTCATTCCCCACACTTGCCTGGGTGTAACAACTGCAGGAATGCCTCTGCTTAAATTACACCCAGTGACACCACATGGAGAGACATGTCTAGGCTGCATTCATTCTCTGTCTTTTCTGAGCTTCTTTTATAGTAGGGGTCAGTGCCCTTTCCAAAACGGGGTGGCAGGGTTCTGAACTGTGTTCTTTTATCGGATTGGTGCATGTGGGTTCATATATGCAATCAATGGCAAGGCAGGGTGGCGGAGAACAGCTCTGCTGAGTCTTGTCGAAGGAAGTGTGGTGGCCAACTACTAGCCAGAGACAGGACAACACTTCAAATATCAGTGGCGAGTGGAAGGTTCTACCCGTGAGCCTCTGACCTGTGTGATGGTCATAACTAGTCTGTGGGTCATCACCGGGTCACCATCCGTGGAGTACTGGCTCTTGCATTATGGAATCTACCCACCCATCCATTTACTCAGGCATTTGTTAAATGACTACATGGTGCCATTCACTGTTCCAGGCACTGGGAACACAGATATAAGACTCAGTGTCTGCCCTCACACCAAGAAGCTCCCAGTTGAGTTTCCAGTCTCAATATTTCAACGATTCAGCCAGCCCAGAATTCACTGGCATTCATTCTATTAGCACTTGCTGAGGGCCCAGCACCGGACTGTACCGGTTGGTGGAAGTGGAAGATACAGAGAAAACAAATCCGGGACAAGGTCGTTGACCTCAAGAGGTTTTGAGTATAGCAGTGAGGACAGACACGTAGCCCAGGCCCTTTGTGTCCAGTGGCGTAAGGGATGTTTGGCTTAGCTGAGCCTCTAAGACACTGCATGACTGAAAATCCTTGCTGCAGAGGGAGCATGCCTCAGAGGAGGGGTGGGACAGTCACCGGGGAGACATGCTCCTGTGTCTCAGGCATGTCCTGTCTTAGTATTAAACATCTAGATAGGGACTCAGTAAAGACAAAATTAGTCACTTTTGTTTTAGGAACAATCTTTTTCATCTTTCCCTTTACATCAGAAAAAAACCACTTAAGCTGGTGAAATGAGGCAGGGCGGTCGCCTGATGAACAGATTCTGTTCTCCTTGTGGTTCATGGACTTCAGAGCTTCCTAAACCAATAGTCATCCCATTAGTGCCTCCACTACTTTGTATTAGCAGTTCTCAATCTGGAGGTCTCGAAAGCCAGTAACTGGTGCCCTTAAGCTATTTTTTTAATATTAAAAAGACCTAATGAAATTGTACATTCAGCCAAGACAAAGCCACAGAGAGTTAAGTACAATATCATGTTTCTTTGCTTTTCAGTGAAACTATATTAACTTGGTATGATTATCTCATATGGATCAGAAACTCTGAGTGAGTAAAAAATTGGGGAAAATGAATTATTCCACAGTCAATGTAGCTCTACTAGATAAAAATCTTTCCAATGTGGGGCCCACAGGGGAAAAAGTAATAAAAGGGATCCTTGGTGGTGAAAAGGCTGGAAATCACTGGCCTCCACGTCTGGATGCCAAAGTTTGGCTGTAGATTCAAAGCCGATGACCACAGAATCCTGGGATTATTGGCATCTGACACCCCTGATGTGGTTCCTGTTGGAAAAGCAAACATGCTCCCTGCCCAGCTTTCTAAAGTGTTATACATTAACTGACTTACAAAGCACCATTCACGGGGGGACAGGTTTTTTTTGGATCGTGGTTTACTGTGTTTTTGTACCTGCCGTGAAAGAGCACTTCACAGGAAGCATAGGTTTGCCCTAAGTCTACAAAGCTATGCTATTGCAGGACACGCGCAGAGCTCCTTGTAACTTACAGGACTGGAACAAGTTGTCCATGCCTTTCTCTTTCTCATCAGCAGCCTTCCTCCAGTGCCTCTGAGAATGCACACTCCTTGAACATCCTCGGAACAGGCTAAAGACTACTTTGGGTATAAGCAAAGTTGGAGGACTCTGCAGGCTGGGGAAGGAGGGAGTTGGTTTGGAAGTGGCCTGTTCAGAGAATTGTTCCCACTCTGAAACATTTTCTGGAGGAAGCTTATGAGGAGAATGTAGAGAAACTTGCAAGGGAGAGCAGGGGTTTCTAGAGAAAGAAGAACTCCCAGAAATGTTGAGCTCATTTAAAATTTTGAAAAATTTCATTGTGATCAAGTACACAACATAAAATTTAGCATTTTAATTATTTTTAACTCTAAGGACCAGGAGTGTTAATGGCACTTACATTGTTAAAAAACAGATGTCCAGAACTTTTTCATCTTGTAGGATTGAAACTGTGACCTTAAATAGCATCTCTCCCTTTCACCTCCTTCTAGGCCCTAGTAGGTAACCCCAGTGCTACTTTACTTATGTGAATCTGACAACTTTAGATATCTCATACCACTGGAGTCCTACAGAATTTGCCTTTTTATGAATGACTTATTTTATGTAACCTAGTATCCTCCAGGTTTGTCAATATTACTGCACATGTCACAATGCTCTTCCTTTTTCCAGGCTGAATAATATTTCACTGCATGTGTGTACCACATTTTTCATACTCATTCATCTATCCATGGATACCTGGTCTCTTTCTGTCTTTTCACTATTGTAAATAGGCCATGAAAATATGTATCATTGAGACCCTGCTTTCAATATTTTGATATATATATAATTTTGATATATATATATACCCAGAAATTAGATTGCTGAATCATATGGTATTTTTTATTTTTGAGGAGTGTTGTTTTTGTTTTCTTCCATGACAGCTGTGCCATTTTATGTTCCTACCAAAAACCCACGAAGGTTTCATTTTCTCTACCTCCTTGCTAACACTTATTATTTTCCGGGTTTTTTTGTCTGTTTTTTTTTTTTTTTTTTTTTTTAATAGAGTAGCCCTCCTAAAGTGTGTGAAGTGGTATTTCATTGTGGTTTTGGTTTGCATTTCACTAATGGTGAGTGATACTGGGCATCATTTCATGTGTCTTTTGTCTACTTGCACATCACCTATGAATAAATGTTTATTTAAATCCTTTGTGTATTTTTAAAAAATTGTTGTTTTTGAATTGGAGGATTTCTTAACTATATTGTGGCTTCTCCTTGTCAGATGTATGATTTGCAAAGTTTTGTCCCATGCCACAGTTTACTTTTTACCTCTATCAATTGTGCCTTTTAGTGCTCACGCCCACAATTTTATGGAACAGCACATCTTGCTAAAATGGAGGAGGAATCCAGCAACAATGATGCCCAGAGGCTATAGCCCACATTAGATCATTTCTCCACGTCCTTTATGTTCTGTATTCTTGAGTTTCAATCTTCCTGGCAGAGTTCCTTAGATGTTTTTGTAAACAGCTTTGTTTGTTTTGTTTTTATCTTGTTAGCTCCAGGCTGCTTCTAGAGAATATGGACTGCATCCTGGTTACTGTTAATGCCTTAGAACTTTTTTTTTAAGAACAATTTATGCATACAAGAACAGAGGTGCAGGGTTGGGGGGAGAGAAGATTCACCAGAGACAGAGTGGGGAGTGGAACAGGTGGAGTGACTGAAATACACTGCTGAGGGGAGCAGCAGGAGACAAGGAGAGGTCTGCCCCACCATGTGGGTCACCTTCCTGGCTGGGGATTGAACTTGTGCTGCAGTGGCCACAGATAGCTTCATAGTGCTGCACCCTAGCTCTTTGAGCCACCAGGGAGGACCTGCCCCAGAACTTTCTTGATGCTTTCTCCATGTCCAAGAGATCTGCTTTTTCAGCCCACAGTGTCATCGGTCTTAGGTGCTATAACACAAATCCATTTATAATCTCTTTGCATCCCACAAATCCATTTATAATCTCTTTGCCATCCTACCCAAAGATAAGGCTTTTATGGCAGCCATATTGGCCGGACTTTGTGTGGAGACCATTTGATATATCAAAATTTCTGAGTAGCAAGTTGGTCTGATGTTATTCCTATCAGACCATCATTTCCTGGCTGTGTGACTGTTGACAGGTAATTTCACCTCTCTGAGTCCCAGTTTATTTTCTGTAGACTTTCAGAGAGTGCCACCCACCCTTGTTGGGATTTGTTCACGATAAAGATTGTCCTCAGCTCCTTGCCTCCTGCTCCACAGGAGAGCTTGTTTTTTGATAGTTCCTCCTTCTGGGCCCAGACTCTACAGCCAGGAAGAAGCTGGTCCAACAAAAGTCCATTCCACTCAGAGACCACACAGAACTGAGGAGTGGGAACAGAAGTCCCTCATCAGCCCCTCACCTCCAGGAGCCTCTCACCTAAAGCCCAGGTTCTATGAGTGTCTACCACTACCAGGCATGAAGCCCCCAAATATCCCTGCTGGGTGACACTTTTCAGTGGCCCTCAGCTCTTCCTAACCTCTGACTTACTACCCTCTGGCCAGAACTGAAACCTTTTCTCTCTTGACCTCTCACAGATTTATCAGTGCTCACCTGGAACATGACATTACCCTACCCTCAGATTCTCTCTTTGTCTCCTGATCTTGCGGCCCTCCGGGTCAGTCTCCACATAGCGGTAGTAGGAGTGATTTATGTATGACTATTATCAGTTCATCTCACTCACCTGCTTAAAAAATTTCTTTAACCATTCCCTGGGCGCTCTTTGAGGGGAAGCTCAAAGTCCTTAATGTGGCTTGTAGGCACCATGTTGTCTAGTTTCTGTCTGCTTCTCTGGTGTCATCTCTCACTACCTCTCTGCCATTATACTCTACAGTTCAGCCATATTGGATTTCTTTCAGTTGTTCCAATGGGGTTTCCCCTCCCTCCTCAGAACTTTCACATGTTCTTTTCCCCTGACCTGGAAAATTCTTCTTCCCTCTGGCTAGCTTTTATTAATGTTTAAGTCTCAGTTAAGATATCATTTCCTCTGGGAAGGCTGTCCTAACCTATCAGACTACATTAGGTACCTCATGTTATTTCCCCTGTCACTTTATACTTTGGCTTCCTCATGTCATAGAACTAGACACACTGTGTTATAATTACTGACTATCTTAGCTCACCTTGGAACTCTGAGGTGAGGAATCATGTTTATTGTACTCTCCCCTCTTGTATCCCCCAGCCTGCACACACACACACACACACACACACACTCACTCACAGAGCCTAGTATAGTGCCTGGCATGTAGCATGTTGCATTTTTTTGTCAAATGAATAAATCCCAGTTTACCTCTCCAACATGCTCTACATGCACTCACTGCCCTGAACTCCATACCCCAGAAACCTCCGTCTTACTAGGGGTCTTTCTGGTTCCCAGACACATTGGACATGGACCATACCCCTTTGCCTTTGTTCATACTGGTCTTTTTAACTGGAATGCCCTTGTCCTCCCCTCCTCCTCCCTTCTTCACCTAACAAACTCCAACTTGTTTAAACCTCAGCTCAAGTTTCATCTCCTCAGTGAAGCCTGTGCCTGAAGGGGCCATTAAAATAAAGATTTATTCTAGGCAGGGTAATTCTTAGCTCATTCTTCATCATTAATGCTTTATTATACTAACTCCAATATCAAATAGCCTTCATCACCCACCCCAGCAGCTAGACTGCCCGCCCCTGAGTTCTCTCGACTCCTTGTAGCACCTCTGTTATAGCACTTTCTCAAGGCTTTGGGTGATGGGTTTTGTTTGTCGGTTGGTTGGTTTAATTTAGTTTAGCTTAGCTTAGTTTAGTTTTTTTTTT
>JAGFMF010011865.1:5354607-5396785 GCA_019455555.1 Galemys pyrenaicus | reverse complement strand
CTCCCTGGCCGGCAGCAGGGATCGAACTCGTGCTGCAGTGGCTGCGGTTTGCTTCATAGTGTGTTGCTTAACCCACTGCGCCACCGGGGAGGCCCCCCCAGAAGTTGTATTTTTAACAGGTGAGTGAGTCATATTCCCTGGGAAGTTTGAGAAACATTGGACAACTGGTTTATAAGGGCCCTTCCATCTAACATTCTGCAACTATGTATGCAGTTGCTTGCTACTGAGGATAGACCCTAATAGTACCTAATGCAGGATTTGAGTACTTTTCTCTAAACTGGATTGTGCAGGTGGGGGGGAAAAGAGCAATTACAACAACTTAAGCCAACTCTTCTTGATTGGAGAAAATCTGTAACCTCTCCGGGGTTCAAGGAAAAATTATCTGCTTCCTCAGGACTGTCTCCCTGAAGCAGTCAGGTTTGATAACAATCAGCTGTTTCAAAGTCCCTCCTCGTGTATTCAAAATGGAGGCTTAGATAAAAAGGGGTGGGCTCTCTCCCACATTGGCAAGGGGATTGAGAAGAGGGGGGCCAGACAAGTTGACATGGAAACCTGAGGCACGCTATCCCAGAAAGGAATCACATCTTCCAAGCCCACGGTGCAGATGTGCGTCCTGACAAGGGATGTTTTCCGATTTGTGAGTATATTTATATAAAAATTTTAAGAAAGGTCTAAAAACTAAAGCACATTTAGTTTTATGTTTAACAAATCACCTTTGTTTGAGGAAGGGGGGGAAATTACATAAGATCAGGACTGCCCTGGAAAGTTCAGGTTAGAAATCTGCCAGTTTTTCTCCACATTTGGGTTTATTTTTCTTATAAATATGCCTTAAGTTCCGTTGCTGGTAGGTTTTGGCTACATCTGAGATTTAGACAGGTGGTGAGAATGTGGAAGGGCATGCAGAGGGTATTTTTTTGGGCAGGGAAAGAAGGGGAGACTGTCAGCAAGAGTGAAGTGTGAATGAGCATGGCACAGCCACGGCCCGTGTCAGGGGAACAGGGGATAGGAGGATGCTTCTCAGCGGGCCAGAGCAGGCGACCAGCCTGAGATGCTTAAGCTGGGACTTTCCTTCATTCACCTTTCCTCCCTGCATCCCATTCGTTCGCCAAAACCTGACGTTTCTCTCTCAGCAGCTCCATGTCCCATCCGCCCTCCCCACCACCACTGCTTTGGCCTTCATTCAGGCCTCCTTCGGTCCCCATTTGGACTCTTGGAACAGCAGCAAAGACCCATTCTCAGCACGGCTTTACCTATGCAAGTTTTTTCTCAGGCTTGAAAAGGCAGTCTGTCTTCAAGACTGACATTTCTGACAAATTCCTCGGTACTGAATACTCTGTTCTACCATGTGAGAATCTTGAAGGCAGAAAACCCAATTTCATCTCTGTATCCCCAGTGCCTTATCACAAAGCCCAGGGTATGTGAGGCTTTCAGTAGCAGCTAATATAAGAAAACCATAAAGACAGAAGAAATCAAGGAAGTGGAAGGAGGGAAGGACAAAGGAAGAGACCGAGGAAGGGAAAGGGAAATGAGGTACAGATCAGGAAAGAGAATTTTGTGCTTCTAGAAAGAGTACCTTCAAATACCATCATTTTACTTATAACTCAATGCACACTTGTTTCTCCATTTCTCCTTTAAAAAAAAAAAACTTCTAAACCAGTGGCTACCTAACCTTTAGACTTCACAAAATTTAAAAAGATAAGAAAGATTAGGCAGGTTTTGAGCCAGTTCTAACATTACTCACATTCCAGTTTGCCTTGTTGGGACACTAAAGAAATAAATATACCTAGTAAATATAAATTGGTGCACACACTATGGTAAGCAGTATGAAGTTTCCACAAGAAATTAAAAATCTACTATGTGATCCAGTTATTACACTCATAGGTATCTATGCAAAAAAGAAAAAAAAAAGATGAAAATACCAGCCCAAAAAGATGGAATGCAACTCGATGTTCATTGAAGCACTGCTCCAATAACTAAGTTATGGAAACAATCTATGTGCCCCATGATCATTCACTGGACAAAGGAGATATGGTAGGTTTATACAATGGAATACTACTCGGTCATTAAAAATGTAATTGTGCCATTTGTGACAACATAATGGACCTTGAAGGAATAAGTCAGAAGGAGAAAGACAATACCATTTGGTTTCACTCATTTGTGAAATCTAAAAAAACAGAAGCAAATGGATAAACAACAGAAGTCTGATGATAGAATGGTGGTTATTGGAAAGAGGAGAGGAAGCACAACAGGTACAGGGGGTTTATTGGTTAGTAGTGGATAGTGACTGGTCATTTAATGGTGGGTGTGGTATGATATGCATAGTTGTCAAGGTGAGAAATTGTACATTTGAAACCTATCCAGTGTTGTAAACTACCATTACCCCCTAAACACACACACATTCTACCTTTACCAACATTTCATAAAGGACAGAACATTTTTAATAACAAAAAGTTAAAAAGGATATGATCACATAACAAAATACAGTTTATTAAAATGTAGCACTTATTTCTATGAAGGAAGTGTGCTCTATTATCATTTGTTTTATCTTTCCACCACAGTATGGTAAAACTTTTATTATAGACTACCAGTGGTTGCTGCACCAGCATTTAGGAATCACTGGCCTAAACCACCCAAACTATAATTTTAGACTCTGTGCTTGTGTGTTATTCCCAGAACCCTGTATGCTGCACTTAGAACTTCACCAGCTCAGGTAATCTTCAGTTCTCAGAGCCTTGCTTGCTTTTTCTGCCATTCCCCACGCTCTTCCCTCTGCTTAGAATGCTACCAGATCTGTGAAGTTTGCCTGTCATCCCAGCACATTCTTCTCTCCATCACTGTTGCTCCCACAGCACTGGCTCTGTTACACTCAGACACATTTATCTACAGGTCTGTTCTGCTAGGTTAGAACTGGAGGGCTAAGACCAAGGTCTAGCAATTGGCAGAGTAGCTGGAATTCTATGCTCCAGAGGTATTTTAATGAACATCCTGCGAGGCTCTAATGAGCAGTAGACAATCTTTGTAAATTCCTGGTCAGAGGAATGAAACAAAGTGATCTTTTTAGGAAGATTTTAGTTGCAGTGGAGACCAGGATAGACCAAGATAGGAGCAAGCAACCTCATGAGAACTCACTGATGAGCTAGTGCTGCCCATAGCAGGGATGAAGACCGAGCTGGTGAGTCTAATTGCTCTATTCAAATTTTCTTTGCGGTAGGAACACCAAGGAGCCCCATCTCCATCTACTTCCCTTGTTCCCACCAGAGGGTTGGTCATGGAGACAGCTGATAATCACTTTGCTTTTTCAAATGCAGCAGGGTTGGGCATCACATAACTGTGAGGTTGGTCAAAATGTTTTTCAAGATCTCAGCCTAGGGGCCTCCCTGGTGGTATAGCACGTTGAGCACTGCACTGAGAAATATCCGTGGCACAGCGGGGCAAGTTCCATCCCCAGCCAAGGAGGGGACCCACATGGCACAGCAGACCTCTCCTGCCTCGCCTGCTGCTCCCCTCAGCAGTGTACTTCAGTCAGTCTGCCTGTTCTGCTCCCCATTCTGTCTCTCGTGAATCCTGTCACCCCCCACAGCCCTGGCCTGTACCCCAGCTCTAGTATGCATAAATAAATATTTTTTAAAAAATCTCAGCCTACTCTTTCTGTGTCCTTTCCTCCCTCCCTCTACACCAGCCTCTTCGCAAGCCCAATGCCTTGTGTTCCCCCCTTAATCAGACCTTATCTCAGAAAGATATTTAATTAGTCATTTAGGCATGAGGATTAATAAAATATTCAGGTATTCCCTCTCCCAGGAGCAGCTGTACCACCAATCTACTGAAAAAGAAAAGCCACATTCTCAAAGGAATTGCAGGCAACAGGGGGAGGTATTTTTGAGCAAGCCACGTGGAGTCTTTCTTGGATCTCAGAGAACAAGATACTAGAAGTGACCATCTATTTTGATGACACAGATGGGCTTTGGTGAAAGCATCTTATACCTAAAAGGAGGTCTTTTGAACGCTGCTCAGCTCGAAGGGAGATGTGAGATCTTACATATTGTTACCGATGGGCTGTGCTGTTCATTATGGTGTTTCTGTCATACATTGATCCTCAGCTTCTTCATCTATAAAATTAAGGAGTTGGACAAAAGAATGTCTAAGTTTTCTGCCAGCTCGGACATTTTGTGGTTATATGATCATCCATTCAGTGCTTCAAAAAAGAGACTGTAAGCCAGAGACATTGAAATCAAATTTTATTTTTGGAAAATGACATTACACACATCTTGCAAATGTACACAGAAATGAGAGTGAGATGAAGAACAGAGTTTGAGAGCCAAATGATTGCAAGAGCAGCTCTCTGGCTGCCCATATTGAACACTGTGAACCTGCAGTCTTCACCGTTCACAACACGTTTCACACATGGGGAACTTCTCTAGACTTTGAAGTCCTCTGACCAAAGAAAGCCCTCATCAAATTGTGGAGGGAGGAGGAGGGATATTAACAGGCACAGGAGATGAAAAGGATCTGCTCCAGTTGGTTTACGTGGGCCTCACCAAACCTACCAGTCCAAGCGGGAACAGCAAACCAAAAAGGAGAATGATTTTTAGAGCACTGCTTTTCAATCAGTCTAAGAGCAGGCTAGGCACTGCCTGGGAAGCTGACGGTAATGTATTCAAACCCATGTCCTTGGGTTACAATTATTCTGTCTATAACTATGCTAAACAGGCAGCTAAAAATCCCTAAATATCTATTGTCTTTCCCTTTTTCTTCTCAAAAAAATAATTATGGGTCAAGCAGAGCCTTCTGAGGTCTCCAAATACCTCAAAAACTGGTCTCAAAGCTGCTTCAGGGATAAAGAACACCACTTTCCACTGTCTCGCTACATGGGATTCCAAGAAATACTGAATTCTGCAATGTAATCAAGTGGCCCAAGGTATTACCAATTTGCCACTCATTTGTATGCAGAGGGGAGCTGAGTCTTTGATCATAAGGCCGTTCCTTGAGAAACGGTTAATAATTCCCAAGAGACTATTGAGAAATGCCTCCCCCACCCCTTTTTGGTTTGTTTGTTCTTCGCTGACTTGACTTGGCAAAAATTATTGGCCCCCAAATCAGTTATTTACAATTGTAAGACACCCGGGAGCAGGGAAAGGGAGAGGGCGAGGGAGGGAAGGGGGACCACAAAGAAGAATATATTCTTTTCAGAGGTTAAAATGAGTTATTTAAGCAATGTGATGTACAATACCATGCATTTACTCTCCAAAGCTAGTCACTAGCAAGCTAACGCCTCTAACACTACAACCACCAATTACAGCTGTTTGCTACAGTTACTGAGTTCTAACTACAGCTATAGGGCAGAAAGGGTGGGCTGTTTCCATTTTAAACTTTCTCCCTTTGAAAATGGCCATAAAAGCATTTTCTGTACAAGTTTAATGGCACAAAAAGGTGACCAAAAAATGTTTTAAAGAACTTACCACACATGAGAAATGTAAAATTCAATCAAAACATGCATTAGTTGTGTACAAGTCATAAGGGTTCATTGGTTTCAAGCTGCAATATATTACAGGACCATACAGTGGGGACATTTTGGTATAACCTCTTACTTGCTCAAATCCCTTTAGGCAAACTTATAAAGAAAAGTCATTGGAAAGGGCATTCTATATGTATTGCTAAGCATTGACATTCCCAAGGGCTACCCACCCTGTTGAATAAATTAGCACCTACACGTTCATTTCTCTAGATCCACCAATTACTTTCCTATGGACTTTCTACACAGGCTCATGAAGAGTTAGGGTCAATAGTCAATGTTTAGATGAATTTTATAACAAAAGAAAAAGTACATTTTAATTAAGTGAATACTTCTTCTGATACTATGGATTTGCTAAATACTCTTTTCATTTAAATCAACTCCAACTGCCTATCAGTTTAGTTAAAACAACTCAACAGTTGGCAAGCCCAAAACATAAGGTTATTACAGAGCTTGATGTGTAAAGTAAAACTGAAAAATTGTTCTTCCCACCCGATGTCCCCACCCAGCCAAACCAAATGACAAGAGAGATTACCTGTGGTCTCATATTATATTATATTGCAGCTTTTAAAACTATGAGCAAATTAAACAAAATCAATATTATTTAGCTGAAATGAATCCATGGGTGGATTTTTCTGTTCAGCTGATTATTTCTCTGAGCACACTTCACTGCTCCACAAAATGGCAGACTAAAAAGGAACCACAAAGTATTCTGTACAGTGCTTGGAAGGCAAACACCCAAGGTACATGAGCTACGTGAGGATGTGCTTCGGGAATTACAACTGCAAATGGAGAAGAAAGGGCCAGGATTGAGTTGATTCCCACCTATTGGACTGGGGTTGGTGGAGTCTGGAAATAACTTCTCATCACCAAGGCTCAAGTAGCAAGGCTAAGAGGATGCATATGCCCAATACCTGGACAAGGAGGAAGGAGAAATAAAAAAGGAGATAATGAAGGTCAGGGTGGGGGAAGGGATGGGGGGAGACAGAGAGGAAAAAGAAAAATTGCAGAGGAGAAATGATGTGCCATGGAAAGAGAGAGAGAACAGAGAATAAAAAACAGAGCAGATAGAATGAAGTAGAGAGGAAGAAAGGAGAAAGAGACAGGAGAGGTAGAGAGGGACAAAAGCCATTGATTTCCTCAGATGATTAACCCAGAAATGAGACGCCCTGACTTTTGTTGTGCCATCTGACCTCGGCCAAGTAGTTGGTTCTTCTAGAGCTGGAGCATGCCTTCATTCCCAATAGGAATTTATATGCCCCCAGGCCCAGGCATTCAAGGTAAAATTGCCTCTGATTCCTGAAGACATTGAAGTCTATAATATAAGGGATGAAAATGAGCCAGTCAGAAGGGTAGTTTAAGAGCAGGCCCTTTGACAGTCATGTTGGACTAACCTGGTCAAAGCAGGGGGGCTGATGAATCCTTAATGGGAAACGACCAGAAAGCAACCCCAAAAGCCCAGGTGTAAAGAACACACTAGATCCTTGGGGATGGAAACAAGTTCTGGAGACCAGAGTTGGGGAGACAGAGGAGGAAAGTTAACTTTTTCCTGAAGAGCTAGGAAGGGCAGGATTCTTTAGTTAGGCATACTGCGAGACAGACTGGTGCAGAGGGAGAGTCTTCTAGTCTGAGAAGAGTGAGAGGAGCCAGAAACTACTCTCAGCCCCATTCAGCTTGCCCCGTGGGCTCTGTGGGCGAAGAAAAGCATTTTCCTCTCTGCATATGTGTCTTGGCTACTGTGTGACAAGAATCTCAAGCTTTTGGCCTGTTAAGGAGGGAAATCTACAAGTCAGAGGAATAATAAAATTGGGAATTCACTGTTAAGAAATGTGCTATCTTGGTCCATATCACAGCTTTTAGGGCTGAATAGGAACAAGCCACTGACTGTTAATAGCATGAGACTGGGTCTGGGCTACTAACAACCAGACGACCTGTTGAAGATGCCTTTCCAGCCGAAAGGTAGTATGTACAATGCAGTACTGTTGCTCCAGGTGGTCACACCTGGAAGGAAGAGGAAAACCTTCAAGGAGCCACAGAACCATAGACCGGGCTACGTATGGGTCCCATGCTTAGGACAGGGGCAGAAATGTGGCAGCTTCAAACTCCCAAACTAGGAGAGAGATGCAGGAAGCCCTGGTGTAAGACTCCACTGCTCCAGAAATGGTATCAGAACCCTTCTGGTGTATCAACAGCTGGGCCTTCATTCTTTGCAGGCCCAGGTCCCAAAACATACCACTTTAATGCCTCTGCCAACCAAGCTGAGCTTCAAAAACTCTAATGAGGAACCAGGCTGAGGAAACCAGCCTGGCCCTAAAATCCAAATCCTTGAATACAATGAAAGCAATCATGAATGAGGCCTGGCCTTGTAGATGCAAGTGACTCTATGTGGCCAAGTTCCAACAGCTTTTGTTTAAAATAAAAGAACTTTCCAATGCCTTATACTTCTGTAGAACCCTGGACAGTAAGGAAGGTCATTAAAATCATTCAAATTCCACTACCCCAGTGCATCTTGTTTGGGGAAGTCTCTTGGCATTAATTGTCTCTGAGGAGGGCCGATATTCGATATTCGTGAACATTCTCCTCAGAGTGCTGGAGCTCATTTGGGGGACATGGCATGCTGGTTCCCTTTTCCAAGGCAGATGTGGTTTTTAAAAAACAAAAGCTATTTAGAACCAAATCTGAGGGGGGCATATGTGGGTATCTCCATCCAGATTATGACTAGACTGTAGAAGTAGACACAATTGGATGCAAGGAGAGCACCAGTATAAGATGCTGGTTGATTCAAAGAATCATCTAGGGGTTCAGATCCCTTCTCCTTGTCCTCTGAAGATACCGACATATCTACCTTAAGGTTCCTTGGTTACTTCTGTTTGGTAAGAGAAACAAGAAAGAGAAAATTTCCTCAGGAGTAGGGTAAGCCCTGAAAGGTATTTTGGAACTGAATTAATAAATACCCCTCAATTTCTGGGAACAGTCTGGCTATCAGGGAAACTCTCTGTCCAGACCAGTTGCCCTGGTCTCTGCCCTGGAAGGCCATGGGAACCCAGTACAAAATGGGTACAACTTGATATTTTAGTGCAAATACAAGGTGCCAATGCTTAACATTGGCCAGTGTACATTTTAGTCACAAAACGCATTGAGTACACCTGGAAAGTGCCCCATCAGGGCAGGTTGGCCCCGTGGATGAGGGCAACACAGCAAATCCAGGTTACTCTCTCTCATCTGTCTCTCTCCTGTATTTTAAACAAAATCATTGCCAGAAAATGGTACCCATGCTCATTTAAAAATGAGCATTTTGAGATGCCATCTCTGAAAGTCCAGCCTGTGAATGCCCAAAGCTATTGTGCTATTTTTGCACTTTCCCTACCTTCCTCTCCCTGCTCTAGAGACAAGGAAGATTTCCCTCAGCCTAGGAAATCCAACCAGTATGAAAGGAGGGGAGCTGCCATGGAAAGTCAGGCTTCCCCCCTTGCATGGGACACAGCAGGAGCTCGGGATTTTCTGAGGACCCCTCAGGTGAAGCAGTGATCCCCTCAGTTACATGGACAAGGTCAAGGATGCCACTGTCCCAGTTGGCCCTCAATGCTCCCTTCTCTTTGGGGCCACCTGCAGTCCTTGTGGATGGGGACCATGTGAACACCAGGCGAAAGAACCATATTAGGTTGCCGGGTGGATTTCCCACTGAGATCAGGGCAGCAGCATATGGCTCCAAAATGCAACATGACCCTGGGAAAGAATTCACACGAGCAGTAGTTTAGTGGGAAAGGGCCATGGAATAAGAGCCGGAGATGTGGGTTCTAATCCCAGTTTGCCCCTAGCCAGCTGTGGGGAAATTACTTTACCTCTGCATCTTTGTTCCTGGCCTGAAAATGAAGAGTTTGGGGTAGATGATGTGATCTTAAGGTTCCTTCCAGCTAGAAAACGCTATGATTCAATCTAGTCTAACACTAAAGTCCTTAAGGACACAAAGCAGTCATGCTAATGGCTATCCTTTCCAAAAACAGTGAAGAGAAAATGAACTTTTCTCTCAATTTCCCCCTAGTTAACAACACTACTTAGGAAGTCATTCAGCCCAGTCCCATATATACATTTTCCTCTTTTTTTGTACCTATTTCTGTTTCTGTAAGGGAGAAAAATCAGCAGGTAGGAACAAGCTACAGATGGAGTGAGTGTGTGAGTGTGTGTGTGTGTGTGTGTGTGTGTGGGGAGAGGAGGAGTGGGAATAGGAAGAGAGAGACAGAGGAGGGAGGGAGGACAGAGAGAGAGTGCACAAGAGAGCTAAGTGGGGGAGTGGTGGCAAATGTTTGCTGAATGACATCAACGCCTTGACTGTGCAGAAGGTAACACAATGGGACATTCTTGGTGAAATTGGATTGGGTAAAGCTGGAAATGAATGACAGGGGTGAAGTATACTGTTACCAATTTTTTTTTTGCCTTGAAACTGGGCCCAGTTAAAATGCAATTATTGAAGGCTTGGATTTTGAACTACATTAAGCCCCCCTGAAGTGGCAGTACGGAAACATTTCCTGATCATTGAACAAAAGATGGAAAATCTACTATATTATAGAAGATGGTTGCCTCAAAGATCTTTCTAAAGAAAATATGTACATTTAGTATTTTCTAATGGTACATAGGCCACAAGCAAGAAAATGCTGCGAGAGGTAGCATAGGGTCTGCAAATGAGGAAATCTGGATTCTTCCTCTGGTCCTGCTCTTTACCAGCAGGTCACTTAGCTGCCTGGATCTCCATTTTCTCATCTTAAATTGAAGGTATTGCAAGATATAGAGAAAGACGATGAATGGAATCTTTCAGGGTTTGGCCTGAAGTTTAGAAACAGATCTACCCTCTCTACACCCACCCCCCACCCCAAATCCCAAGTATCAAAATTCCCAATTAACTACATATTATTCCAGGAATCCTAAGAAAACCTTCAACTTCTAGCATGAAGTAGGGGGTGGGCACCATGGGCTTCTGAATGGTTTCTAACAGGCCAAAAAAAAAAAAAGGAGAAGGACAATAAGAGATTTCCATAATTGTGGATTTTTCAATGAGCAATTTAACCAGGAAGCAGTATTGCCATCATCTGGATGCTTCTTGAACCAAAAATGTTTCTTGTAGCTAAGGACATTGAACCTAGTCTTGGGGCGTTGGAACCACCCTTCCACCACTGAGTTGCCACCTTCACAGTGCACATCAGCTATGCCACAAAGTTGTCACTGATCCATGTAAGGGTATTCTGTAATATGTCCTGATGAAGCAGCTGCAAACATGCACGTGTGTGTGCGTGCACACACACACACCACCCACCCATACACACACACACACACACACACGCTCATTCCAGTTAAAGTGGAGGAACAACTGCAAGTCATTCAATAGCCAAACAGCAGCTTGCCTCCAGATGCTGTACCCTTCCAAATATCTGAATAATTGCAAAGAAATAAGGAAATCTTATCTGCTAAAAGCAAACACAGAATCAGCATGCATGGCTTTCATGTAAATTTAGTTGTCTTTGCCATGATGGGCTATGATTACAGATAAAAAGCAGTGTATGAACTGTATCTCAAGGACTGAGAACTGTTTTAAACAATCAGTCCTTAGCAAAGAGAAATCCTTTCTAGTGTTAAAGACAAGTGAAAGGTTTCTGTGTCTTCAGTATGAAATATCAGGATTATCGATAAAAAAGAGTTGCTTAAAATATGCCACAACATTTCATTTAAAATATAATTAGAATGTCTGGTCCACGTTGAAATTATTAATGTCAGTATAACTGTTAAAAAGTTATCAAAAGACAGATTCTATTGAATTGGCCTCAGCTATTCATTTTGTTTCCTCCTGGAGGTTTCTGTTCGGCAGTGAGAGCAGGATTTCTAAACTACGTTATTTTTCTGCATTTTTTTTTTGGTAAATTTTCTGCATGTGTTTTTTAGACAAAAGAAAAATCACCAGTTTATAAAAAAGGAGCCTGAAGAGTTTGCTCCTAAAATACAGACACGAGTTTTTATAAAAAGGATATTGGTTTCTTGCTATAAAAAGCCACCGAAAGGTGTCAGACCTGAAAACAAATTTTCACAGTGTTTTCAGTGTTAGCTGTTTACAAGGCATTCAATAGAACAGAGATAGATGGATACCATAGAGTTTGTGTAATGACTCGCTACATTAGACAGCCTCCTAGAGGAATCAAGCATATAAAGTCCCTCAGCCCCAATTCTTGTTAATTGCTTATTGATTTCCAATTGCCCCTGGGGAGAGGTTGACAAGAAAGTCACTGTGCTTTAGAAACTCAAATGAAAAGTCTACAGGATTTCCAACGGATGCTGAGTCTCATTTTTAGCCCTGCACTGGATGGTAAGCATCTGGTGTCAGGATTACAAGTTGCTGGTGTTTCTCCCCCTCAACAGCCAGGATCAGGAGTGAAGTGCAAGGCTGGGGAGCTCCCTTGCCATCCTCCCAGATCCTTTAGCATTCTTGAAAGCTGGAAACAAGGGGCATTTGTGTTTGTCCATATTGGATCAGCCAATAAGTTTTGTGTTTTTTTCCCCACAAATTCACATTTTAAGTGCTATGTATGTAAACAACCCTCTACAGAAGGAAGACTGTTGAATATGAAGAAAGTGAGGGAGGGAAAATACCGCAGGAGTCTAAGTATTCAATAGAAAGATCAAGGAGTAGCACATTTTGCATTCCTGGAACGTTACCCAAAGGATGGTTATCGATCTATCTCTTATAGTTGGTAACTGTGGATCAGTGGCCCAGAGGAGAAATCACAGGAAAAGAAACCCAACATATTACAGTGTGTTCTAAAAAACAACAACAAAAAAATAAAAACTTGAAAGCACCAATAGCCCTGTTGGACACTTGAACAGAAGGACCCTATTGTAACTGTCAGCTTGGATTTGTACTCTGGACTCTCAACTCGCTACTCCTTCACATGGAATCACCAAGTGAGTCTGAGTCATCCAAGGACAGAGGCAGGTACAGGTCCTGTAAGAAGATAAGAGACAAAGTTAACTCTCCTTTTCTTAACATCTGAAATGGCTCTGAAATGGGTAAGATGCTATGCCTGCTTCTGTTTTCTTCATTAATGTTTTCTTTGATTTTCAAAAACTATAGATTCACAGGAAATAGAACTACAGGAAGGTAGGTACTCTTATACCAACATGTCCCTCACTCAAATTTCCCAATGGTTTCATCTTGCAGTTTTCCATGTACCCCCGTGTATGCATGTGTACAGAGTCCCATGACATTTTATCATGTATGCATTTGTGTGACCATAGCCACAGTCAGGGTATAGAAGTATGTCCTCTCCAAAGGCTCCCTCCTGTTATCCCTTTATAACTACACCCAGCCCTCTCCCATCCCTAAACCTTGGCAACCAATAATCTTTTTCCCATATCCACAACATTATTATTTCAAGAATGTTACATAAATAAAATCTATATGTAAACTAACATTACCACAAAAAGAACTCCACAATTTTACTTATATAGAACACTGCATCCAACCATAGCAGAATACACATTCTTCTCGTGTGCCCATGGAGCATTTTACAGGATAGACTATGCTAGATAATAAAACAAGTCTCAATAACCAAAAAGGGATTAAAACCATACAAAGTATGTTCTTTGACTATGATGGAATAAAATTAGAAAGCAATGAGAGAAAGACATTTGGTGGAACTTAAACAGCATGATGCTCAGTAACGTATGGGCCAAAGAAGAAATCACAAGGAAAAATAGAAAATGTGCACATATACAGTGTATGTAACCCTTTGGGAATGGCCACTCCTAGTTGGCATAATTTCCTGGAAATTTATCCAAATTGTATATATCAATCATTCACTCTGTTATATGCTGAACAGTATCCCATAGTTTCAATGTTGTTTAACATTTCAACTCTTTAAGAACATGTGGGATGATTTCAGTTTGGAGCTGTTAGAAATAAAAATGCTAAAAACATTCATGCACATTTCATGTGAACACAGGCCTTCATTTCTAGCACAACTGTTGAGTGTTATAGTAATTGCATCCTTACTTTTGTAAGGACTGCCATATTGTTTTCTCAGTGGCTGTACCATTTACATTTTCACACAGAAAGTATCAGTGATCCAGTTTATCTACATCCTCATCAGCATTTGGTGTATTCACTACTTTTTATTTTAGTAACTTGTGAGTTTTCAGTGATATCTCATTATGGTTTTAATTTGCATTTCCCTGATAGTTAATGATGTTAAACATTTTTTCATCATGTAGTTGATATCTGTAGTTCCTCCTCAGTGAAATATTTATTCGTGTCTTGTTCATTTTCCAAATTGATTTTTCTCAATGTTGAAATTTAACAACTATTTTTATATTCTAGATATATCTTTGTTTAAATAAGTAGCTTGTAAATAAATATTTTCTCCAAGTCTGTAGCTTGTCTTTTCATACCCTTCTCCTGGTCTTTGACAGAGTCAGTGTTTCTTATTGATGAGGTTAATCTATTATTTTCTTGTTTTATGGATTGTGCTTTTGCTATCAAATTTAAGAATGCTTTGCCTAACCAAATATCGGATTTTGTCTTGTTTCACTTTCATATGTTTTATATTTACAGCTATAATCCATTTCTGAGTTAATTTTTGCATAAGATGGGAGGTTTAAGTTGGAGGTTCAATTGCTCCAGGGTCATTTATTTACAAAGTTATTATTTCCTCCATGGAGTGACTTCCGCATATTTGTCAAAAATCAGTTATGAATATATATGTGGGTTCATTTCAGGCTTCCGGACAACAGTCAGACCCCGAACAAATGTTTAACCTAGAAAACAAACTTCATGTACCCACTTCTAGTTTATCTCCTGATGCTTCCATATACCACCAGGAACTAGGATTCATGGCACCAATATTGCCCCAAGACTTGTCTCTATCTGGAGGAAATGGGGGCATCCTATGGCACTAGTTTTCCCACTGTCCCCATAGCTCTATTTGAGGATCATCATGATTGCTCTTAGGTAACAGCAAGATACTAAAGGGAACTGGGAAATGCAGGGTGAATTAAGTGGATATTTAGGAAACCCTCTTTGTTATAATGGAAAAAGGAAGCTTCTTTGAAGGACTATCCAAGAAAATTGGAGCATACAACTTCTCCTAGAGGCAGAGAAAAAAGTGACAATGAGGAAGAGGGACATGAAAGGGGGAGAAGAGGGAGTTATTTATTGACATTGAGAATACCTTATGCTGAGAAAGAAGGGGCAGGACAACTTTTAGGTAGCTTAGGAAGAAAAAAGGAGCAAGATATATTCAGAAACCCACGATTTTACTCCTGGTTAATTAGTACCATGACATTTAACCAGTCTTTGAGTCTTGGTCTCTTCATCAAGAAAATGAAGAGTTTGGAATGGACTATCTATAAAGTCTCTTCCAGCTCTAAGACAATTATTTGGGATTCTTATGGAAATATTCAGTCTTTAGAAAATACAAGAAAGGCAATTAGAGCAAAGAGACTTACTTTTCACCAACCTACTATCTTTCACTGTAAGTCAGGGATCAGCAAACTTTTCGTGTAAGGGGTTAGATAGTAAATAGTTACACTTTCTTCGCTTGTCACATATGGTCTCTGTCACATAGTTTCTTTGCTTGTGTGGGTTTTGTTTATAGCCCTTTAAAAATTAAAAAACTGTTTTTTTTTTACATTGAGGAGATCCATAAATAAGCAGGCCATGGACAGGATTTGGAACCCTTGTTCTAAACTACCAAACAAAATTTCTTAGAAAACTGATAAACAAGTAGGAAGTGCAACGATGAGGAAATAATAGGAATACAGTAAAGTCTTGTAAAATTGAATTAAGGCAAAGTAGCATACAACAGACCTGCATTTTTGAAGGGACTTAGTTTCCATGTATTTGAGTTTTAAAGCAAAAAGTACCTTTGAATTCTAGGCTTTCAGAATAATTGTGTAAGAGTCTCTGAAAATTTGCTCCTATATAAATGAAATAACGCTGGAAAAATAGTCAAAATCACTGGTTTTAGAACTCTGAAAATTAGCAAAAGGTTTAAAACAACCCCCAAATTCACTTATTCAAGAAAAATGACAGAATCTCAGTAAGAATAACAGGATCTGCTTCAACTTGCCCTATTTCCATTCTACCTATGCCCAGCTCCAGGAAAACATTGAAAACCAGCAACTTTACAACTACAGCAACTGAAAGAGAAGGAACCTACAGTCAGTATAGGATGCAGGATGGGTTTAGAGCTTCCCCAAATGCCCCACTCCCAGAGAACTGTGACTGTCTGAGCTGCTTGGTCCTAGCTTCCTGGAAATCCTCACTTGTAGGACTCTTTGATTTAACTCAGTGCACATTCACTATGTACAGTCTTTTCAGGGAACAGTTGTTTAAAATCATGGTTGCTTCAGGTGGGTATAATACTTGGAGTAAATAAGCAGCTCAATACCTTAAAAGGAAAAGCAGGGAAATTAGAAGGTCATAGGGAACTATGAATAGCTCTAAGGTATTACAAAGAGTCTATACAACCAAGCATGTGTTCAGGATGGGGTGTATTCTCAGAAAAGATCTGAGGAAGCCCTAATCTCTCACCTTCGGTTGGCCTTGAGGCCCTGTGTAAGCAGCTAGTGAGGATAAAGTAAAGTTGTAAAATGCCTAACATAGCATTGAAATCATGCCCCCCACATACATACAAAGTCCCTCAACAAAGGCTGGGAGACTTACTGGATCAAGGCATTTAAAGAAAACTACCAAGGTTATCCTCAAAAATGAAGGAGAAATGAAGACATTCCCAGACAAGCTAGCATGTCCTATAAGAAATAACGAAGAGAATCCTTCAGGGAGATACGAAAGGACCATAGGCAGTAATTCATGTGAGAAATAAAGAACACCAGTAAAGGTAAATACATAATAAATGCAAAACACATCAGCAAATTTATCTTTGTAACTCTTTTCTTCTGTTATCCAAGTCAAAAAACTACTGTGTGGACTAGCAAGTATAAAAATGTGTTCATGGACTCACTAGGGGAAAAACAGCAGAGCTAGCTTATAGAAATTTTTGAATACAATTAAAATTACGTTGATATCAATTCAAAGTATATTCTATTAAGGTGTTAATTGTAATCCTCATGGAAAGTAACTCAAAATAAAATTCATTAAAATATAAGGGTACACTAGAAAAATATTTAACACCAGAGGAGTGAAGAAACAAAACAAAACAAATACATGATAGAGAGAAAATAGCAATATGGCTCATGACCCCTACCTTACCAATAATTAAATATTAAACATAAGTAGATTAAGCACTCAAATAAAAAGCCAGATATTTGCAGATTGGATTAAAAAAAACCCAAACCATGACCCAGCCCTAGGCTACTTAAAAGATATAATTTAAATTCAAGAAACAAACAGATTAAAACAAAAGGATGGAAAAGTTTTATCATGCAGCTTGTAACTGAAAGTCAGCTGGAGGGCTATATTCATCTCAGAAAACAGTTTTTAAGATACAAATTGTTACTAAGAGACAAAGGACATTGTATAAGATAAAATGGTCAACACTTCTGAAACCATACTTATAAACATATATGCATCTTAACAACAGAGCATCAAAATATGTGAACCATATACTTACCTAATTAATGCGAGTAAAAGTAATGTCACTATGCCAATAGAAGACTTCAATACCCCACCATGGGTAGAAAAATTAAACAAAAGGAAATGGAAGACTTGAACAACTCTATAAAGAATATGTCTGGAGGTGAGCATGGTGAGTTATACACAGTGGTTAAGGTGAAAAAATATGCTCCTGAAAGTTCACTATACAGTGTTGTAAACTAATGTTACCTTAATAAAAATAAAAACCCACAATTACACATCTGTAGAACACTCCCTGCAACCACAGCAGAATTCTTCTCATGTGCCCATGGGATATTTTACAGGATAGACTATGTGAGATAATAAAACTAGTCTCAATAACCTAAAAGGATTGAAACCATACAAAGTATGTTCTTTGACTACTGTGGAATTAAATCTGGAAGCAATAACAGAAAGATATTAGGGAAATAAACAAATCTGTGGAACTTAAACAAGAGGCTGCTGAGTAACCTGTGGGCCAAAGCAGAAATCACAAGGGAGAGGAGAAAATGCTTTTAAGATAAAGGAAAATGAAATAACAAAGACCAAAACTAATGGGATGCTAGTAAACAGAGCTCAGAGGGAAACTGATAAGAAGTGATCAGAATATCCTAACTCAGAGAAACTGAGTAGATGAGGGGTTACTTGAGGGGGGTTGAGTAGAGGAGGAAGGGGCTGTCACTGATGGAATAGGCAAGGGATTTCTTTGGAGTGTGATGAGTATACCCTGATAATTGTCACACAACTTTTGATTATTAAACTGTGTACTTTGAAGAGGTAAATTTTAGAGTATGTGAATTATATCTCAGTAGCTGTTATTGAAATACTATCATTGAAAATTCCTTCCACTGACAAATATTGTGCACAGGATTCTTGAGCATGCAGCTCTATACAGCACTATGCTTGTATTGGTATATGACGTATATGGTAATATCCAGTATTTAATGATGTGGACAAATATAAAAGTTTGTAGTAGCTTTGTTCTATAACGATATCATGTTTTGTTCTAAGACTAGATAATGATTATCGATGAAATCCACAAGTTATGCTTGCACATGATATAAATGTGCTGTAGTAGGAAGAACACAGGAATGGGTCAGGAGACACTGGTTCCAGATGCAGCTTTACCATTTAACTTCTGCTTGCAGTTGCTTCTATATCTGACATTGAGGGAGATGTGGATCTATAAGGAATCTTTAAGAGTCTTCCTGGTTCTAAAATGCTATACAATATAATCCAGATCACTGCATTTTGCTTTTATTATTTACACTAAAGTAGGAAAGAAAAGACAGACACTGACAAGTTAGTGAGCTTCCAGGGCACTTTGCAGGCAGTAGCAAAGAGCTCTTGCATATGGGGGCCCCTCCTTGAGTCCCACCAATTGAACTGGGCTTCAGCATTCACTCTTGCTCTTAATCATTCATGGAACAAACCTTTCAGTTTGTTGGTTGGTTGGTGGAAATGATTATCTGAGAGAATTACTACATACTCTTAGCTCAGAGGAGGTGGGGGAGTATGCAGTTTCTAGGAGTAGAATCTTGAGGTGACTCCACTTGCAGCTGCTCTGACTAGGAATGGATAGAGTGAGAAGCAGGCCATAGAGAAAATTCACACACCTAGGCCTAGGCATGTACCCCTGTCCCCATCGATTTATTTTGTCTTCCAAATGTATTTTCTTGTGTGAGTAGAATAACGTTCGGGAAAAGGAATTAACTCAACTTCTATTTTTGTTGATTGATAGGTAGAGGTACAGAAACACACATATTGCTTAACAATACAAATAATTTGCACCTGAAATTCATTTGCTTTGTCCCTTGGAGCCCTACAGAACAAAATGTTTGTAACAAATGCAGCTGTGCTGGCGGAATTATTGCAGCTAGAGAAAACAAAATGTTGGTCTCTGATCCAAGATGCTTATAGTCCAAAGGAGTCAGAGAGGAGTTCTGAGAAACGTGGCTTCTAGTTTGGGTTTGCTTTTTCCCAAATGTGCCCTGTACTGTTGTGCTGGTGTGGCTTTGTTCTTGCAGATTTTTTTTTAAGTTGGAGTGCCCATTCTCTACACCATCTATCAAAAGGGTTAGGGCCACACATGTCACCTAGTCTGTCAGCATCCCCATGTCCCACCCTCCCCTGCAGTTCTTTTGTTCACTCTGATCATACTACCTAAATCCACTTCGAGTGGTATCTGTGATGTAAAGGTAGGACCTGCTTTATTCATCAAACTATCTCTAAGCATTTATAGGAATAAAAAAAGTCTGGAAACAGAAGAAAGTGGATATTTCAATGACATGAGTTATATTTTCAAATAATAGATTGAAACTATTTTCCTTCAATCTCCAGACAACTTTGCAGACAAAATGACTCCAAGTTTAAAGCCATGAATGCAATGACTAATCTGGAAAATTTTTAAAGAAATGAAAAGGTTTCCCTATGTTTTCAGGTTCTTTGAACATCCTTAATATAGTTCCCTCTCCAACTTGTTGAACCATACTGGAGATGTCTTTTAACTTTGCACTTCCTTTTTCTCATCTGTAAAATGGAAATGCTACCTGTCTTATATTTTTTACAGGGTGATCGAAATGGTACATGAGAAGATGCCTATGCAAAAGGCAGAATGGAAATGCAAAATGTTGTTCTCATTAACTATACAAGGATTTACTTTGTGTCCATATTGTAACACTTGAGTATGCGGACTTTGGCTAACCCCTTCACAGCTGCATTAAAGAGGATTCTCTATGAGCTGCCTGAGAGGGGAAGCCAAAAGGCTGATTACAGCTCAGGGCCCTGTCACAGCCATCAAAAGTTACCAAAGGGATGCTGGGACTTCACGTTCATTTCCAATTGCGCAGGAGGAAAGTCATGGCCTCAGCCACCTGCTTCCTGTTTCCACTATGACTCACACCTTTCAGGTCCACTTGGAAGTTCAGATGAGATCTGCGTAGACCCACTTCCCAAGGACCTCGATGGAACTAAGGCACAGGTAGCTATGTGAAAGGAGGAGCAAGAATCTGAGACCTGAGACCCAAAGGAACTGAGCCAAGGTCATAAAATACATTTAAATTATTCAGAAAAAATAATTAGACCTCCCTCATTGGTGGCGGGAGACACAACATGACATTCCTGCCCCAAATGCATAATCTGAACTTAATCACAAGGGAACACCAGACCAGCCCAAATTGAAAGGTATCCTATAGGTACTAGCCTGTACCCCTCACGTCTTCAATATACTGTCCTGAATGATTAGAAAAAAGAACTTAAGAACTTTTCCTAGATTAAAGAAGACTAAATAGACAAGACAACTGATGACAGTATGTGATCTTGGATTGGATCCTTAACCAGAAGAAGAATATTATGGGGGCAATTGATAAAATTTGACTACGGTCTGTAGAGTATTATGTCATTGCAAATTTTGACTTTGATAATGGCACTATGGTTAGGGTGGAAATGTCCTTATTCTTAAAAATCACAGGCTGAATTATTTAGGGGGTAAAGGGCAACATGATCGCAAATGTTTCAAAGAAACGCTGAAGTGCATTTGTGTGTGTGTGTTTAGAAAAAGAAGAAAATCACAATAATAAAATAAATGGGACAAATGTAAACAACTGGTGACTCTGTAAAGAGTATACAGAAGTTCTTTGTATTCTGGCAACTGTTCTGTAAATTTGAAATGATATCAAAGTAGAAGGTGAAAAATTAGAATTATAGCAAATCTAAATATTGTTTTTAAGTTTCCTGTTGAAAATGATAACATTTATTATTTAAGATTTATTTACTTAACTATTTTTTAAAATAATTTAAAAATATTTTTAAATAAAGAGTAAATTTAAAAATAATAAAGTTCACAGTTAAGAAAACAGTGAGACTCAGACAATGCTGCTTCCTGTGAGTTGTTCTAGTCCTTCAATGGTTAGATTTTCTTTAAGAATTAAGTCCAAAGCGGGGGGGGGGGGAGGGTGTGGGAAACCCANGGGGGGGGGGGGGGGGGGGTGTGGGAAACCCATACACAAAAAAATCTGTAAACCCAACTAGAAGAAATGGTTTAAAAATGCTAGCACTCACCTCAGTGGACTTATGGATGATGGATCCTCAGTTTAAATGACCTGACTATGTCAACTGAAAAGTTGAATGACACAAGTATGCAGATCAAATGCTCAAGTTGCCCCTGGCCCTTTGGGGAAGGTTCTGATGAAGGTGCTGGGGTAGGTCCCACTTCCCAGAAGAGAAGCAAGAGTGGAAATGCAAAAGTTTAGATACAGCAAGAAGCTATGTAGCCTAGGAGGCTCTGTGCCACTGTGAAATAATAAAGGCAGGTGATTTCACATCTTGGAATGTCCATATTAACAGGCTTTGTGGCTCAAAAGAATAAGCAAAAGCTGACTGCAAAAGCAATTTTCATTCATCTCACACTCTGTGGGTATTGGTGGCTGCAACGACAGTTCAACAGATTGTCCTTTGGGAAAACCAAATAGCTCAGCAAGACAATCAGAAGGTTCTGATCAGGGTTAATACCAGAAGTCATAGGGGTCATTAAAAGAATAGAACAATCATTAGAAATGATGGAGAAGGCAATAGTCAGATTAACCATGAAATTAAAATTCTCACGTAGGGAAAAGGAAATGGAAGTGACTGTTAAATATTTAACAACTGACTTTCTGTGGGGAAAAAAACAACCAACTTGATGTGTAGTTTTTGCTGGTTTCTGTACAATAGTCTCACGATAGTCAACTTTTAGTTACCAATGTGTCACCGAGCACAGAACTGGGAAAGGTCACAAACAATCAGCTTTCATGAGCTAGTGTGAACTGGCTCCAGCATACAACTGCTGGTGAGCTGGGTGCCAGTTGTCTGCCTACCATACCTAACTATGTTACCCCAGCAAGTACCTTAACCTTTCTGCATCTCCACTTCTTCACCTGTAAAATATCAATCAGACAAGATCTGGTCCTGCTCTGGTGACGTATGGTTCTATAATGGAGCTGGCCTTTTGCCACTTCTCCTCATTTCAAGTCTTGTGAGCAGGAAGAAGACAAGAGTATCCTAGAGAAAGTGGCTTTAGAGTCTGTTAATCAGAGCAGAAATCATCTACACAGCCTCAGAGACAAGGTTCAAGGCAATGACCATGCCAGACTTTTTATGCAAAAGAGATTTCTGGGTTAGAGTCTGTTTGGAAATTGGGGCTGGAGAATGTATACACTTCTATTATTTTAATATGATATTAATTTGAGATGACTTTGAGGTATAATAGTGTCCAAGGCCAATAGAGTGTATAGTCACCCTTTCTTCCTAGAAGCTGGGTGTTAATGAAGAATAGTGAAACAAGTGGCTGTTCGTTTTTTGATGTCCAGCCAATGTAACAGGAGTAATGCAGCATTGACTTTCTTCTATTTGTTTCTTTATGTCACTTCCATTGACATGGAGACATGAGTTGCCCTCAAAATACTCTTTGCATGCTGCTGAATCGGGGAGACAAGTGCTCAACCCACCCCTTAAGCCTCTGTTTGGTGACATCATTAACCCAGATGGTCCCCAATTTGGGACCTCTCTACCTCTTCTTTTTGGTTAAATGTGACTGGGGGTTATTTGGTTAAATAAACCAGGGGGGTCAGAGGAATAAACAAATGACTGGAAGTTTGGCCCTTGCTGAGATTCCCAGGGCTTCAAGCTAATGGACCCAATGAAAGGAAAGTCTGGCCTAATGTGCTGTTGATGTAGATGAAAGAGAGAACCCTCAACCAGCAATTAAAAAAAATCCGAATGCAAAGGGGTTTAGTAAGGTATAAGAGACGTAATACCTTGTGCTTCCGGAGGCTGCCAGGACTGGTGGGCGTAGAGATGGGAGACTGCTTAGACTTGGGGGTAGAGAGCTGGCTGCTGGAGGTCCCATTTGCTAGCCCAAGGCAAGAGAAAAGTAAGGGATAAAAATCAACAGCATACAAAGGAACAAGTAATTCTTCCCCTCCGAAGACACTAAGAACATTCAGACAAGGTACACAGACAACCAAGTGATTTGATGGGTAGAACAAAGGTGAAAGAAACACATTCCACAGAAAGACAAGAACTGCAATCCTCAGTTAATTAGATCCTGGCTCTATGCAAGGCATAATCCTCCCACCCTATCCCCTGAGCGCTTCCAATTACAGGCTCTGTTTCTCTTCAAATCTTTTTCATATTCCTTCACCAGTGTGACCCTAACATCATCTCCAAGAGCTAGCCTGGGAATATATTATTTTGTTTCAATTCTGTAAGTGAGAAAAGTGAGGCACAAGGAGGTTCTGTGCCCTACCTGAAAGGGAAGGATGTATGGGCAACTGACCAAGGAGCATGGCCTTTGGTGGCAGATGATGTGGCAGGTACAGGACAGCCCCATTATTGATCTCTCCCCATTTTCCTGATTACCCCTCCCTCCTTCTTTCTTCCCTACCTCATCCTGGTGAAAAGAACAGAGAGAAAGAGAAAGGGAACTGCTCAGGAAGATTAAAGAGGATGTGAGGAAGAACATAGAGGGAAATAGAAGAAAAGGCTCAACCAGCAAATGGGGGTGAGGGAGGGAGAGAGAGGTGATCGGAAATGGAGGAGAGGAGAGATAGGGAGGGCAAGGTAAGAGCAGAAGAATAATAAAATTTAAAAGGGGGCGAGAAAGACAGAAAAAGGCAGACATTGTGCTCACTCCCACTTGTTTCTAGCCAAGAAAATAAGATGGTTTAGTGTTTAATATCTTCATATTCGATTGTGTTTTCAGATTGTTGTATATTCCCTTGCTAGGGAGTCTTTCAATATCCAATCATATGAAGAGAAATGTAGTGCATTGAAATGGAATAATCAAATACATTTGAATGTGGATTCATGTTCTGATATCTCAGGCTAAAGATAATTTTTTTTAAATCTAAGGATGTCCACTGTTTATCAGAGACATTCTGAAATATGGTTTAAAAATAAACATCCCAAGGGTGCATACAGGAGAGAGGGGAAGTTGCAGGGGCAGACGGGGGGAGGGGGAGAGATAAACAGACAGACAGAGAGACAGAGAGAGAGCAGAGGAGAGAGAGACAGAGAGACAGACAGACAGAAAGACAGAGAGAGAGATAGAGGAGAGACAGAGACAGAGACAGAGAGAGAAATAGAAACAAGGGAGGGTTCCGCAGAAAGATGGTCTGAGCATGTTACTGTCACTCCTACAGGTGAAGATGAAGCTGCTGTTTCATGAACACTTCCTGAGCATATTCTTCCTCTGTTCCACCTATAGTAATGTTTCCCTAGATTCTGGAAACTAACTGATCAACTGTAGAGACGGAGGAGACATCAGTGTGGTGGCTGCTGAGGTCATTCAGGTGCAAGTGAGCTGAGAAATGGGCACTTGGGCATCCACTGGTTGGTTTTGCCTGTGTATCTGCTTATCTCTCACTGCCTCATTGAGAGACCCTTCTCCCTGTTGGGTATTCCAGGAAGTCACTCATTTAGCCTGTAGTTATGGAACACTTTCTCTGAGCTAGGTAAAGTATTAGACATTGAGGTTTCAGAGACAAATAAGTCACTTCCTATGGAAGAGGCAGGCAACAATGGGGAAGGATGGAGAGCTAGAAGACACCTAAAGCAGACATGGGTGAGAGATCCATGGGGAGGCTAACAATGGAGCGTTCATGTTGATTTTGCTTGTCTGGCCCCTTCTGCCTCTAGTCTTCTTCCACATCCCCTAAGTCCCTGTCTCCTAAGCCCCTGATAAAAATCCAAGGCCAAGAAGTAAGTGCAGCTTCTTCACATGTCTCTCTGCTCCATGTGCCTCCTCAAGGTCCCCTTGTTGCTCTCCATCCATCATCCTTCCTTCTCCAGGCTCCTCTCCAGCTTGACCTCCTCCCTGTTCAGCTCCACCCTTCCTTTGGTGTGGCAGGGAACCTGGAACCTCCCCTTTCCTTGGGAACCGCCCTGTTACAATCAATGACCACCAGGCTCGGGCCTTTTGGTGTTGGGGTGGGCTGGGAGGGAGAAGTTAGAGGAAAATAGAGAGTCTGTTAATAGGTATGAGTTTCTTTTAGGGGGATAAAAATGTTCTGACATTAAATAGTTGTCACTATTGCAAAACTGTGACTAAATTAAAACCCACTGAAGTGTACATTTTAAATGGGTGAAGTGATTGTTCTATGAATTTTATCTCAATCAGACCTTTTAAAAAGATGAATTAGAGCTAGGAAGAGAGAGCGGAATTGCAGACTTTAGAATTGTACCAGTAGAGAGCAAAGACTTGAAGGTGTGAAGGAATACAGTACATTTACATAGAGATTTAGATTTTTAGCGGTGAACTTAATGGGGATATGCACACTGATTCTCAACAATGAACACCTGAAACTTATATAATTGCTGCAATGTTACTTCAATTGAAAAAAGTGCAACTATCTCAAAGTGGCCCAAGCACAGAGTGTCAGCAATGAGTTCTGAGATAAGATTGGAAACACTAAAGGCCAGACCCTGGGGTTCTTCTGTATGGCCTAATCAGAAGTCTGGGATCAATATGTGAAGGAGGTTGGTTAGAAGACAGTGCCTTAGTTCAGGTAAGAGGGTATAAGGGCTTCCAGTAACATCATGTGGAGAGAGAGAAAGGACAGGGGAGGGTGGTAGAGACCTAGAGACCACACAAGTTTAGAGTAAGTATGTGCACATGCCACGTAAGCCACCCAAGGAAGAGAATGAGTTCTGATAAATAGCACAGAGACTCATGAGGCTTTGCCAGGGCAACAGGCTTTCTAATGAACACAGAAGGTACTTTGCAAGAGGAAAAATCTGTGCAGCCACAGCCAGGCAAAATAGTTAATTACTCTGCAGAGTAGGAAGGAGTTCTGGACCACCCATAGAGATGAGGGCCTCCCCTGAAGATCTGACCTCTAGAACTCAAGATAAAGAGCGTCTTAGAGAACGGTCTGAACTGATAGACCAGAAGTTTTCCAAGAAAGCCCTGACCTTGGTGATGAAGTCCTGCAGATGGAAGCCTCTCCAGGCAAGTCCCTTCATTTTGTTTCACGTGACTACCACGTCCTTTGGCAACAACAGATTCAAGTTTCCCAGCATTTTGTAGCTACACTACAAAGGCATAGCTACTACAGTCTCAGGATGAAAACTTGTTTTTTTTTTTTAACCTACATGCTGATCTAGCTGAGAGTGAGCCTGCTGCTTTTGCCAAAATGTGGAAAATTGCTGTCCATAAGTATGTCTACCTGTGAGTTTCCACCTACTGGTTATGAATCTGCACATCCAGGTTCTATAGCAACTTTTGGTTCTTTTCTCAACATGGTCTGACATGGTCTTACCCCAACACTAAGGGTGTAATACATAAATACATGTTCCATATGTTTCTCTAATATTGTTTCTGTCCATGTGTAATATGTTTATGTTTCCCTGCCACTTCCCCAGGGGATCCAGCTTAAGCTATCACTAAATAAAAGGTTTTATTTTATCACCAATACTCAACAAGCAATTTGGAAGTGAGTTTTTAACAAATTCACTGCCATTCACAGCACTGTTAAAAAATGCAGACACTCTTCCAGTCTCCCCTGATGGAACAAAACCCAAAGATGGACATTAAGAAAATGTAGACCTGAACCAGCAAATGTCGATTCCTTCCAAGCACTCCTACATTTACAAACTAGACAAAAACATATTCATACATGTATTTCTTCTTTGGGTTCTGTGGGAGGGAGTCATTTGATACTGAGTCTGAAGCCAATTCATAGTAATGTCAAATACAAGTGGTAGAAATAAATGCAAATAGGGTCTGGGGAACTGTGCATGGTCTGGGACTGACAAGCCCACTTGGAAGGCTGTCACATGTCATTTGGAGAGTGGCCGGAAATAACAAGACTGGTAGATACCCCTCATTTTCTTTACTAAACGTCCTTAGTTCTTGTTTCTGAACTTCCATTAGCCGTTTACAATTGAAGGTTGCATTGGGGGCCCTTCTCCCTCTTTCACTTGTGTCTCTTTGTCATTTCCCTTCCCAGAACACAACACTGTCTTATTGTTGTCACCATTTATGTACATACAATCCAAATCCTTCCATTCCATTCTTCCCATTGTGTGGTTCACTTTTCCTTTCTACAACAAGGTGCATCAGGAACTTTTCAATCCCCTAGTTCATCTTACCAATTTTTCAATAAAAAAAGAATGGTAATTACTATATATTGGGTGTCTATGATAGGCCAAATACACTTCCCTTTTTCCCATTTCCTCCCCCTCACCCCCTTACACTCACAGCACTAGGAAACATAAGCACGCTACAGTTACAGGTGGCAGTCAGGATGGAAAGCAACTCTCTGATTCCCAAGTTTTACTAATTGCCAAGCTGTTTTGCTACATTGTTCTTCCTTTCTAATAGGAGTTGTTTTTTGGCTTCCTTCCTATGAGGACTTTCTGGTGGCCTGGAGGAGTCAGAGAAGGAAAAAAGAGAAAGGAATAGGAAGACGATAGAAGCAGACACCAGCTTACACCAGTCTTTTGGGCTTTTATTCTATTTGATGTGGTTTAGAATAAAAGTGACTCTGAAGAGTTTCTTCATTCACTGAGCCAACGAAGTACCACAATGTCATGAAACAACAGCAGACAGCGTAACCAGCATGGCAGACAACTACTTTCAGACCAGAGCTCTTCTGGAAGATGCCATGTGTGCCTGTGTGCCATTCCCTTCCACTGATAACCTTCCACCAGGCTCTACAATTGCCAAGCTTGGCCCAGCACACAGGCTTGATTCACTGACTTATCTGAATGATTCCACCTGCACTGGCTCCAGGGCTCATCTTTAAATCCTTGACTCCATCAGAATGTGGAGAAGCAAAAATAAAAAAATATGTTTATAAGAAATATGTATTCAGTCTTTGTCACCTCTCTGGCACACAGCTCCTGAAACCCTTGGAATTTTCTACATGATGGAAGCCATAAAGTTACCTTTTGTTATGTAAATGAGGTGACATGTAAAGTACCCAAGGATGGGGATTGGTTGCCAGGAGAATAAAGCATGTGACTAGGAGGATTGGAATCCTATTCTCTGACCTTCTAGAAGTGGGGAAGGGCTGGAGTTTGAATCTATCATAGTGGCCAATGATTTAATAAATCATGACTATATGAAGGAGAAACATGAAGAGACACTTGGAGGTGACACATGGGTAAGAGGCACATGGGGAGGCTGACAATGCCAGCTATTATCTTGATTTGTACTTTGATTTTGCTCCTTTTTTCCCAGACCTTTGCCCCCTTTCTGTGGTTCCCTACCAGAAGGTGCCTTAGACTTGTACCTTTCAGGCCTCTGTGGCCCTACTTTGAGCTGAACCTGTTTGGCTGAGCATTTACTCATGAGGGGATGGGTAATTCGGGGTATTTCATTGGGAAACTATTATTGTTTCTTCTCTTCCCACTCCATGCACACTAATCCTGTGAATGTTCTTTTACACTAAGAGTCTCCTTTGTCTTTGTGCCCATGGATGGCCTGACCCTTTTAGGGCATGCAAGTTTGGGGTCCCTGGGGAATCTGTTGGTTTCCACTAACAGTTTTAAGGGGTCTCCTTTCGTGAAGGCACCTCAAATAATCTAATATGTTGCAAAACCAAAAATCAGTCCTGGAAGGTATACTGAATTTGTTGTCTTATTTTCTCCTCATGCATCTTTTAGGAGATAAAATAAAAGACCAAGGTGACTTAATAAGAGAATGGGATGAGACCTAGGGGAGAGTCAAAGGACTCTTTCTAACAAAGTGAGCATTTTTGAATGTTTACTAAGATATGGCAAATGAAGGAAATATTGAAAAAGAGGAAAAGGGAAAGACCAAGGAAAGTCACAGGACCCTTCCCAAAAAGGAAAAAAAAAATTAAATGGTTTTAAGAAAAAAAAAAAACACAGCAAAAGAAATGGGATTAATAAGAAACTGATGGGATTAAAACAAAGGTTTTATTTAATGCACTAAAACCTAAGGCGAGGTAGACCAAAGGGTCCCTGCTATTCCCCTAACATTAAAGGGCCCCAAACAATCTACTCTGTTTACACATTTGGAGAAATTTTAACAATCAGAAGGCAGAGGTGACAATGAGAAACTTGACCAGCAATCTTGGGGGAGTGGTTAGGCAGATTAATCAAAATAAAGATTGACAAAAGGGCCAGCAGAGTCCCTTAGCTCCTGTCCCTGAGGACCCAAAGCCTTTTGCACAGGAGTGGGTAAAATGGTTAGGAGGTGGAGAAGAGATGTTTCGAAGATTCTTTGACTTGGGAGCCCCAGGAATTGTGGTAACACAATCCATCGATGAAGCCCTGACTCATGCTCCAAGTAGTTTGAGAGAACATAAAAATGTAATATGCAGTAGGATTATGAAAGTTGGACTATTTAACCAAGTATACAAAGAATCAGCATCTCTTTTACCTGCATGTTTTATGGGAATGCACACCATGGCTGGCATGAGAACTGTTCTTCTATCTAGTATTGTATCCTGTTGAATTCTTAAGGGAAGCTACAGTGAGGAACATAAAAGTCGATGGAATGAAGGCAGAAGCTGGTAAGAGAATTGAAATATTTGAACGGGCTTTATGTCTCTTTACTGGATTGTATTGTGGGGATGGACATTGTATCTGATTAGGGAAAGTTTCCTATACATAGTATTGTAAAATAGAAGGCATGTAAATCTGCACTTTGAGCAATGTTAATCGAGACATGCTAAATGGGAAACAATAAGATTGCTTGAGCCCACATAGTGTGGGAGAGAAGCTGAGGTCCTAATAGGGACAGATTCTCCCTTATATAGAGCAGACTAGGGTTTATGGTAAGAGGCTGGGAGGGCCTCCCAGCGATGACAACTGGAACTTGACTAGAGGATTTCTATGTGATTGAGGGGCATTTACATACCTGGCATAATAAAGACCACCTGACATTAGTACTTGAAGCTATTCCTATGATAGAATGACACAAAATGAACACGATCCTGAAACCTGAAATACCCATGAAGTGTTAGGCGGTGTCTGAGAAATGCTCTAATGAGGATGTCAGTGCCCAAAAGAATTTCATGATGAAAGTGGAAATGGTTTGTGCAGGATCATGTTGCCTGGGGAATACAAGTAAGAGAAATGAATAGAAAACCTCTTTTCCCCTAGGGCTGACTCAGAGACTGAGAAGCTGCTGGATTCTAATCCCTTGGACAATGCCCTATCAAGAGCCCTAAACTAACCAACAAAGTGCTGCTTGGCTTTTGGATGACAATTTCAAGGTGAACGGGTTTGGAAGCCCACCACTCTCATCAAAGAAGTAAAAACAAATCAGTTCAGTGGGCTGAATTGTATGCTGTTTTTCCAGCCATGTTAAAAACCTATCTATGTGGGTTTACTGGTTCATGTGCCATGGTCAGTGTCATGACCATATCTAAGCAGGAGGGCAATGGAAACCTGGCCTACTCACGTTATGCACAGATGAGACACTACTCTATGGAAACTAATATGGTAATTTGAGGGGTACGTTAAAGTCAATGGACATGTCAGTACTTACCAGAAGAACCCCCTTTCAGGATTCCAAGGTAGCTGGAATCAACAAGCAGAGAGCCCAATGGGCTTGCTTGAGATGGCCACCTGGGCCCATAGAATGAGTGAAAGTGGGGGCACTGCAGCTGTGCATAGATGGCCTAAATCTTGATGTAGTCTTCTTCGACCCTTTGAGGCACAATATGTCAATAAGAACTGTTTCGTCTATTAGCAAAAGAGACAGGTACTGCAGATGGTGCAAAGTGATATCCTCCTCAGAATACTAGTTTGATGGAGAATTGAAATGAGCAATCGGATTGTTCAATGTCAAACTGGGAGGAGATAGAGGCATGAAGGGCTGGCTTGTTAATCTTCACAAGTGTGTACTCACACTCAACATGAGTGGGACTAACAGAGTGGCACCACTGCATAGATTTCTGTGCTTTGCTAGAGGATTCTGGGAAAGGTGCTTGTAATTTTTCGTTCCCCAATCACTTCTTTTTTTTTTTTCATATTTGCTGAGGGGGTCTCGTAGGACTAGGAGTATGACACTGATTTCTAAGAAATATGTATTTGGCCTTCAATCACTGTTCTTAGCTCATAGTTCCCAAAGCCCTTGGAACAAAGACAACAATAAAGGTGTCTTTTGTTATGTTAATGCCTTTGTAAGTGTCTAAGGGTGGAGACTGATGGCCTGGAGAACGGACCATGTGATTAGAGGGGTTGGAACTTTCAGTCCCATTCTCTCACCTCCAGGGAGACAGGAATGGAGGCTGAGTCTATCACCAGTTCCCAATTATTTAGTCAATCATAACTATGTAATAAAGCCTCCATAAATACACAAATGGACCACGCGTGAAGAACTTCTGGTTTGGTGAACACATGCAAATTTGGGGAAAGCAGTGTGCTGGGAGAGGAAATGGAAGCTATGCACCCTTTTCCCAGGCCTTACCCTATTCATCTCTTCATCTGGATGTTCCTAAATTAAATCTTTTTATCATAAACCCATAACCCAATAAGTGGAATGTTTCTCCAAGTCCTGTGAGTCGATCAAATTAATTAAATTGAAGGAGATGGTTGAAGAAAACTCTGATTTATAGCCAGTCAGTCAGTTACAGCCTGGTCTTGAAATCAGAATTTGAAGTGTGTGTGTGTGTGTGTGTGTGTGTGTGTGTTTGAGAGAGAGAGAGAGAGAGAGAGAGAGAGAGAGAGAGAGAGATCTTGTTTGACTGAGCCTGTGGAATGAGGCTACCCTTGGTTAGCTAGAGTTAGACGTGTTAAATTGTTAGGACACCCAGCTGGTGTCCCTGAGCATAGCTTGGGTTTGAGGAAACCTCCCCCTAAACATTTCAGAAATTTGGGTCTTGGAACACCCATTTAGAATGGAACAAGACAAGCCCAAGAAACGCAGCTATGTAGATAAGTAAATTTGACAGGGATTTAAATATACAAGGGAAATGATCTCCCCCATGTGAGGAAAAAAGTGGAGGGGGAGTCAGTTCCCAAAGAACAAGGACATCCAGTTTCGGGCATGGGTGGCAGGCCAGAGGAGGGTCACCCAGCAAGCAGCGTCGATGCTGACTTCCCAGACGACGGAAACTTTGTGTGGATAGATCCCTGGAATCAGTGCAGCTACATGTTAAGGGAGTGAAAGTAGCAGTCCAAGTGTGAAGATTAAAGAACTGCCTGGGCTATGAGTTTGACAAATCATTATATTTTCTGGAATCAAGTTCACCTGGCCAGAATTGAGCGGCAAGAAAAAGACCAACTCGACATCTGTTTTTCACCCTGTGTTTCACTGGAGACCAAACTAACATAATGCCCATCCACTTGGCCTGCCACCCCATTCTAATCCCAACAGTTGAGCTCAACTCAAAATCAAGTCTCTTGGTTTGGGTTTGATGTCAATTTTGCAATATTGCTTACTGAAAATAACTCCCATCAACAACAACAAAGCCATAATAATTTCAGAGGCATCTTAATAATGATGGTTGTATTTCTACAAATGTTTTCAAAGCCTTTTACTACATAGGAACTCAGATGTTTCTCCTGATAAGCCCAATAAATGGCAACTGGAATTGCTGACCTCCTCTTAATCACAGAATATAAAGACTCAGAGAGAATCTTTAACGGTGTAAACTGCCTTTCCTCAGCTTTGGGTCTTTGCTCACAGATTCACCTCAAAATTCCCTTATGATTAGCACATTCCATATCTGCTGCTGTGACTTTTTGCCTGTATCTTGTAGAATAAAATCTCTATACACAATTCAATCACTTTCTCATATAGAGAATCTCTAAGCTTTCCTTCATTCCAGCCAAAGACTCCCTATTTTCTTCCTACACGTACAGGGAGTTTTTCTGGAGCGTCATCCAAGTGGAACTAAAGTAGTTTCAACTTACTTCAGAACAAGGCCAAGAAGCAGAGCTTGTCAATTTCACACATTCATTTCAGAGAGCCCTTGGGTGGGGTGTCTAGATGGGTTTGGCTAATTGTCTCTGCTCAGTGAGAAAGCTTTTTTGCCTTTACTCAGACCCCCTCCACTAGAGAAGCAAGAACTGAGAGTCCGAAAGAGTTGTTCGCTGATTTGATCATAGGGCTGGTTCTCAAGCCAAATTCAATCATAGGTTGCGAGACACTAACTTCACATGATGGAACATGGATTTTAAATCTATTCCCTGCAGAGCCTTGGACAGCCTGCTATGTGGATGCTTTAAATAAGAGGTATAAGAGTCTTTCTCTTCCTGTTGCAAAACAAATATGTATACCACATCCTGCACCAGTTAAACAGATCAGTTCCCTTCAAGAAGAGGACATCTGTAAGAGAACTGGTGAAAATGCCAGGATTGTTTTCTAAAGCTTGATAATGCTGTCACCATTCATTTCCTATTGGAGGTTGTTCTGCTGAGAACATATTTCTGGTTGTCAGTGCAGACAAGCCTGTTGTCAATGCTCACTACTCACTGCTTTTACGGTGCTGGAACTAACTGCCTAACAAACGGTACTACTTTTGATTTGTGGTAAGATCACATGCCATAGAACCAGTCAAGGTTTTAAATCTTGGCTTAGCCATTTCCTAGATGGGTGACCTTGGACATAACCTAGCCTCTGTGACTGTGAGTCTCAATATCCCCATAACATTTGAATGAGATAATTCATATATATCATTTGTTGTTGTTTTCAAGGTTACATGACAGACTGTACAAAGAATGTGTTGCCTAGTGCCTAACACGTAGGAAGGGCTCAGTAAATGGCAACTTCTATTGATAGTATTACCACTACTACTATTATAGAAATGGAGGAATTGAGTAACATACAATATAGAGACACTGAGCTGGGACATCTCCTCCACAATCAATCTACCCAGGCTGAGGGCTAATTCCCTGACTGGCAGGTCAGGCAATAGAGGACTGAAATGTTCCTGAGTGAAGCCCATTATTTTTGGGTTTTGCACTTGTTTTATTTTGCATATTTACTTGCTCCCCCAAATACAAAGCTCAGCCCTTTGATCTTCTGCTTTTTTACCCCCATGGGTTGTGAGGGGTTTCGGTAAATACATAGTGGGACCTTTGAAGGTTTGGGGGCAGGAGAGTAACACAACGGAAATGATGTTTTAGGACCATGAATGTGTTAGCATTATACCAGGTGCATAAGGGGACAGAGGTATAAGGCAGAGATACAACTGGAGTCTCTGGAGTAATGTAGATATCAGGTGATGAGGGAAAGGAAGGGGCTTCTGTGAGATAAAAGTGGAGGTGTTTCAAAGGCTCAACAAAAACTGTAGCCGCATATTATGGAGATGAAGAATTAAAGAGCAGGATGAATTAAAACTAAGGTGTTGGGCTTGGGGAATGGAATAGAATAGAATAGAATAGAATAGAATAGAATAGAACAGAACAGAACAGAACAGAACAGAACAGAACAGAACAGAACAGAACAGAACAGAACAGAATAGAATAGAATAGAATAGAATAGAATAGAATAGAATAGAATAGAATAGAATAGGAGTAAAATGGAACAGAAGAGTCTGTCATCAGGGACTTGGGAGGAGGCAATGATTTTTTATTTTTAACACACCGTATGTGGCAGGATTATTATAGGTACGCATTCATGGGCTTGACATTCAGAAGGAAAGCTGGGGCTGGCCACACAGATTTAACAGCTTCCTCCCTCTACCCTAATATATCATGTTCATCACGACCTTTGCTCCTTGTTATGCTTCCCCCCTACCAGAAGTATCTATTCACTTATTAATTGAACTATTATATGCCTTCAAGTTCAATTTCTCCGAGAAGACATTCCTAAGCCCCCTAGCCTCTGATGTGCTCCTTTTCCTATGAACTGCAATATTTTCAATAGCGTTTACTGCTTTTAAGTGATATTCATTTGGCATTTTAATAAACCATTAACTCTTATTTAGCCCCCACAGTGCAGTGGTTCAATTGTACAATACAAAGCCAAATTGCTTGAATTAAATCCCAGCTCCACCACTTACTAGGTGTGTGATCTTGTGCAGGTAACTTAGATTTCCTATGTCCTAATTTCTTTATCTGTAAAATAGGAATAATAATACCTTGAAACCTCTCTTAGATGAAGAAGCAAGGTATCGTGCTGTCTAACATGATAGCCACTAGTCAAACAGGGTTATTGAGCATTTGAAGTGCTGTTATTCAGAAATGAGATAAGCTACTAATTATAAAATACAACCCAATTTCAAAGAATATAAAATATCTCATTAATAATTTCATATATAATTACATGGTAAAATCATAATATTTATAATATTTTGGGTATACTGAGTAAAATAAATTATCAAAACTAATTTCACCTGTTTCTTTTAACTGTGGCTACTAGAAAATTAAAAATAATATCTAAATCTTGCATTTGTGGCTCACCTTATATTTCTATTGGACAAAGCTATTCTAGACAGGTATATTCAGGAAGGTCAGAACTGCCATGTCCCTCTATCTTCGACAGCCCAAAGTAGCCCGCTGCGTTCAGAAGGAAGAACTCTGGGATACAACTTTCCCATGGACACACACACACACACACACACACACTGTTTTATGTCCCTTGACCTCCCCTTTCAAAGGTTGTATATTGTGAGAGAGAAGCCATTCTTTCTTGGAATTTTGGGAACAGGAAAGGTTTGACTTTTAGGAGTAAGTGCACGTAAGTTAAATGAAAGAACTGGGAACACTAACTTGCTATAACACTGATTTACTGTGCAGGAATAGCAAACTAATTATCATATTACCATACTCTCAGCCTTCCAGTGTGAGTAATTAGCTCGTTTGGAGGCTTCTTTAAAAAATAATAAAGGAAAAGATTCCTTCCCAGCAACTAGCTACTTTGTCCTTTTAATTCAATACCATTCCATTGAATTGAGGGTAGTTACATAAAGGGAAAAATTAACACATTAATGACTGTAAGTTTAACAAAGAGACACACTAGAAATAATTACATTTAGTTCTAATGCCAGGCTTATCTTTGCCCATCAAATGGCAAGTTCTGGGTTAATCAAAATGTGGCACTGCATAAAACTTTTTTTAAACATCCCATTGGAGCCTTCTCAGTTGAGTCTATCTACTTACTGAAGTCCCTGGACTGACTTTAAAGACAGATATTGCTAATAGGGCTGGGATTCTCAGAGTCTATCAGTTCTGCCAAGTGAAAATAGCTCCTTACTGTAATATTATATGGACCACCAAGTCCTTCCTTAACTTGAATTTGAGGCAGAAAGAGGAAAGGAACAAGTTAAGAACTAAGGAATAGGAATAAAATTATGACACAAATTTTAGACCAAATAGCATAAATTTACTAAACCTCAAGTCAAACTGAACACAGATAACTGAACCATAAACTGGATCATATGTATATTTAATCAACCAAAATTGTTTCAACCAGAATCACATATATTTTTAATGAACTAGAACATAAAGACATTCCTTTAACTGAACCTGAACTGAGCCAATGTTTCATTTGGGTTGAGTCCCTGCTAGAGAGGATCATTTTGGACTTTCTTTTGCCTTCAAAACAGATAGTTAAAGTTTGTTGCAAGTATCCTATCTTCCACAACCTTTAGTTACTCAAATTGAATGAAGGAATGTGAATCCATCCATAAGCCCCAGACCCAAGACAGATTAACACAGCATGGAAACAGGGTGGTAATACCATCTCCTAAAAATAGAACAAAGAATTTCAGTCCCACTCAGGGGCACTATTCTTTGATCAGATGTACATTAAACCTGCATAAGTCCCTTGCTAATAGCTCAGAAAAAGCTTGGCACTTTATAAAATAATTCTTCTTACTGTCTGTAAGGAGAAATTTATGCTAATGAAAAAATATGCATTGTCTTAGTCATATCCTTCAGGTTACCTGACTCCCATTCTGCAGAAGCTCTTGTACAGTTATGTAAATTAAAAATGACTGATAACAATGGAAAATTATTTTTGTCTATAGACACGCAAATTCCGTCTGATCTAAAGTGGAAATGAAGTCTTAAAGAAGAAAGTTAGTCCAAGTCACAAAACCCAGAAACTGGAAAGTGGCGTAGCTGGGCCTTCCAAGGCTAGGTGTAATTCTGGTGTTGAACTGCCATTCCCCCTCAGATTGATTGCTCTGTTTATCTTGTGTGTGCTGCATCCTTATTCCTTCAGACTAGCAAGGGAATTTTGAAGGAGCAAGAGCAGATCTTGCCTGGATGAGCCTCGGTTGAATCCATTGTAACTCCTTTCAATTTGACACATTTGTCAATTTAAACTTCATTCCTCCTATGCATCCAAATACATTCTTCCTGTGTCTGTAATACCTTGGAAGAATCACTGAGATTCATATTTTGTAGAAGTGAAATTCTGTAGGTAGGATGTTGGAGATCAATGCTTTGGCATATGTTTAAACTGTTAAATTACTAGTGGTTGTGTTCATGCATGCTGGGTAAGTTGGCTACAGTCTGCAAAGAAAATCTACTTCAAGCTGTTGCCACCTCAGCATTTTTAACAAATGGGATCTGTGCTTGTGCTGTTTTAAAAATAGGTCCATAAATTCTTTGATATTCCACCCTTCAGTATGTAGAGCCTGGTTTCCCTCCTCTTGAATGTGGGCTGAACTGACTTAGTAACTGCTTCTAATGAATAGACTAAAATAGAAGTAAAAGCATGTGGCTTTGGGGAGTAGATCATAAAAGGCACTGATTCTTCCTTGTTCACTCCCTGTTGGGAGTAGGTCCTCCCAACAGCTATCTTGAAAATGGATCCCATAATCCCAGTTGAGTCTTCAGATTTGGGGAGGACTCTCTTAGTCCTCCCAACAAGGGTCCTCCCAACAGCCATCTTGAAAATGGATCCCATAGTCCCAGTTGAGTCTTTGCCCCTGCAGTCCCTACCAGTACCTTGCCTGCAACTAAGCCTGAAAGTGCCACACACACCTTAGCTATTCCAGAATTCCTGACCCATGAAAATTGCAAGACAATAAATTTTTGGGTTTTTTTCGGCCATTAAAGTTTAGGGTAATTTGTTTCATACCAAGAGATAAGTAATACAGCTTAGAAATCCATGTAATAGCCAGCGATATTTCTGAAAAAGATGGTTAGCTAAGCAATCATTGCCAGAATTTATGAATCCTGACCAGGTGTTGCAAGGCCTCACTTAGAATCTGTGAACCTGAACAAACAATTTCATTTTCAATCCAAGGGCCAAAACCTGGGTCTTTGGAGTTTCAGCAACATGAGGTTCTTTAGATTCTTTTGCTGTTCTATATACTTAACCAAAATGTGACCCAAAACATATATTGCTATCCCTTCAGCATTATACTAAAAGCTTACTAAGCACCTAGCACCATGCTGGGTAAAATAAGTACTCTTTTTTTAATCTTTTCATTACCAAACACTGTTTGAACATCTGCTAGGAGCCAGGTTCTGTGTTTGGTACTGAGGATTCAAAATTAAACATAATACCTTGCCCCTGAGAGGCTCAGTAGTTAGGGCAGTAGACAGGTGAAGACACATTTTACAACACAGTGTGGTGAATATTATCCCAGCGATATGGGTACATGCTATGATATTGTAGAGAATGAAATCATTGTTTCTATTTGTGCTCTTGGAAGATGAGTAGGATTTTCAAGCAAAGAGTGGTGGGTTAGATGGATGGCAATTCAGGCACAGGGACAGGGTATGCAAAGACATGGAGGTGTGAAAGCCTGAGCTGCCTTTTCATCATTCACTTTCTTCTGCCTAAAATTAAAAAAGACCTCCCTGGTGGCGCAAAGGGGTTAAGTCTCAGTACTATGAAGGTATCCACAGCCACTGCAGCATGAGTTCGATCCCCAGGCAGGGAGGTGACCCACATGGTGCAGCAGACCTCTCCTTTCTTGACTGCTGCTCCTCTCTGCAGTGTATTTCAATCCATCTGCCTATTCTGCTCCACACTCTGTCTCTGGTGAATCCTCTCACACCACACCTCTGGCCTGTACCCCAGTTCTTCTATGCATAAATAAATAAATCTTTAACAAATAAAGAGATGATGTGATATGCATGTTACTAGCAGTGTGATGCCAGCAGGACAGGCTAATTCCTCTTAATTTTTCCCCCTACAGGCATTTAAAAGCCAATAAGTTGTTCAAGCTGCTGTGAACCGATGGAGACAGAAGGTGTCTATGCTCTTTGCCCCCAAGTTCTCAAGCTAGAATTTTCCTGGTGAACAATGAGCTTTGGGAGGGCAAATGTATAAGTCTCCTGGAATATATCATTTCCTTAACATGGAGATCTAAAATTGTATGTGCATGAGTCAAATGAGCTTCTAAATTTGGACTTGAGTGACCTCTTGCCTTTTAGAACAGGGCTACTCAAAGTGTGGCTCCTGGTCCCTTGCACAGGAATGTAAACCAACACACTGCTGCCTTCATCAATATAGCCGTGCTGGGAAAGAGTCAGCTGGAGGAAGTGGTTAGCTCAATGAATAGTTGATTGACATTTGGCAGGAGCCTTTCTTGTCACAGGCTGATTGTTCATGGGTTGGCAGTGATCCGAAGACCATATTTTATAGATCATTCATCATCCACTAAGTAAAACCCTGTATGATAAATCTCTGTGTTTCCTCTAAGAGTCTGGCCTATCCTTTCTTTCCCTTTGTTAGAGTGATGCAATTTATCTTGTTTCTCTTTTGCTTTTGATTTCTAAGGTGTGCAAAGTCTAACTGGAAATTCAAATGCATCAACTGTGATCATACTTTAGGATGGCATGGTTTATGAAATTCTTCTTTCTGATTGTGATTTTCTATCTCAATTTATGTTTGATTTGATTACCTCCTTGACTAGGCTTTTGCTGTATGATGCTAAATATGATGACCATGAAGACAATCACGACAATCAACACTACAGCAAGCATGGCAAAACAAGCCAGATTTCTGATCTGCATCCACTTGAGTAGAATCAGGGCTGTGGCTATGTCTCCATGACACCAAGCAAATTTGACTGTGTAATCTACGAATTGATAGACATGGGATCATGGAGACACAATGATGTTCACAAAGAACTCATTCCTCTGCATGCAGAGCAATTGGCCTCCATAAATAGTCAGCGTGCACAGGTAGGAGAAGAGCACTCACCGTCTTGGTCGTTACCTGAGTCAGCTGGAGACTTGCTCCGGCGCATAGGGCCAGGGCTCTTAGCTGAACTCTTCTGAGGTGTTGGAGATGCCTTTGGGCCAACTGTGGCTGATGGGTTTCCCTTCATGACTCGGCATTCTGGAAGCAAAGGACATAGGTGATTTAGTGAAGTCAGAGAAAGTTCAGCACATTCCCAGCCCATCAAAATGGGGATAAACACCACAGGCCAAAGGAATAACAGCAGAAGATGGCACGGTGCCCTCACTGTTTGTAGGAATAATGGTTCTGGAGAGAGGCTTGGTGGAAACAGTCAAAAATCACCTTGGTGTTTAAATCCCTGGAATATGGAAACAGGGAAAGGAGTTGAAAAGCAGGGTGGGTAGATAATTAAAGAATCAACTCAATCATTTGTGTCTCACAGTAGCACCCGTTGACATAATGTTTCATTAATTTCTTTAGAGAAGGGATTGACAGCCAAACAGATGAAGCCTCCACGAGGAATTTAAAGGGGGGGATGGGAAAGGAGCTACCATTCCCTGTTCATTATATGCCACATATTGTAATAAGCATATTAGGGATGTCACATTCATTTTATATGAATAAGCATTATCACCACGACTGCCATCTTGTATTCAAAAGTGCTTTCTGATTTTCAGTGCATGTTAGCATAATTCCATATGCCGATTCAATGATGTAATGGACCCATAGTGACTCTGCCACTTAGAACTTATAAAAGGCTCATGGTGGGGAGGACAGTCTACCAAATGTCCCTGCTACTTCCCCTCATCCCAGACTTGACACATTCAAAGCTCCAGTCCTAGGCAGGCCACTCAGCACCCCTAATCTGGTAATTTTTGGCACCGATGGTGCTAACTTCATTAAGAAGATCAACACGGGGACCTCCCTGGTGGTGCAGTAGTTTAAGCAATGCACTATGAAGCAAATCGCAGACACTGCCTCACAAGTTCGATTCCTGCCAGGGAGGAGACCAACATGGCCCAGCAGATCTCTCCTGCCTCACCTGCTGCGCCCCTCAGCAGTGTATTTCAGTAGATCTGCCTGATCTGCTCTCCACTCTGGTGGATACTCTCACCCCCCATACCTCAAGACTGTACCCCAGTTCTTGTATGCAAATAAATCCTAAAAAAAAAGATTATCAACACACTCATTTTGCTGATGAGACTACAAAGATCTTAGCCTCTTGCTTAGGGACACAAAGTGAGAAAATAGCAGAACAAACACCAAGGTCAAGGCAGTCTTCAGACACTTCCTTGTTTCTTCCTACTTAAAGCTACATAGAAATATCAGTTACCTAGAAAAGTTAGGAAATCTTTTCTGGCAAGTTGAGTTTTCCTTATTTTACTTGACAAATTTTGGTGATCGCTGTTCACAGCTGGAGATGTAGAAGATGCAGGAAATTAGACATAGCCTTGGATTTGTTTGACTCTTATAGTCAGTTGGCTCTTCTCAAAAAGACCACAGCAAAAAAGCCACCTCATTCTAGATCCTTGTCACTGGGGTGTTTATAAAGTCTGTATTAGTATAACTTTTTAATTTTCCAAGTTTTTACTACTCATAAGTGGGAAATAAGATTTGAATGTGTGTTTCCATCAGGATCATATCCTTACTGTGTTGCTGTGTGAATTAATTCACATTAATTTATACCTGGAGCTTGGACTTTCCCAGAAGGAGGTGGGCAGATGTTCACCTCCTTCCTGGGATTAACAACCTGCTGGAATCTTGAGTCACAAAACAGGGGAAAGAGGCAACAAGCCAGAAGGTGGGGAGAGGGAAAAGGGTTGACACTAAGAATACAGTGGAGGGCCCTCCCTGGTGGCGCAGTGGGTTAAGCAACACACTATGAAGGAAACAGCAGCCACTGCAGCAAGAGTTCGATCCCTGCTGCCGGCCAGGGTGGGGACCCACATGGCGCAGCAGACCTCTCCTGCTGTGCCCGCTGCTCCCCTCAGCAGTGTGTTTC
>JAGFMF010011865.1:5309695-5354557 GCA_019455555.1 Galemys pyrenaicus | reverse complement strand
GTCAGTCTGCCTGTTCTGCTCTCTACTCTGTCTGGTGAATCCTCTCACCTCCCTGGACTCTGGCCTGTACCCCAGCTCTTGTATGCATAAATAAATAAAGCTTTAAAAAAAAAGAATACAGTGGAAAATCTTTCTAAAGTGGAGCCATTTACATGGAGGATGTTGACTAGAGAAAAATGTATACATACAACATCCAAGTTCTGGTTCCAAATGTTCCTCCCTGTAGTTAGATTGTGCCTGTCAGCTCTTGTAATACAACATGTGGCTCAAGAAATATGGTCACTATTGGAGTCGATAGTGAGTTTTATTGAGTTTGGAGGCTGGGCATCAGGTATAACCAATCAATCTTTCACTCAGTCACTCATGTCTACAAATATACAGGAGAAAGAGTAATATTATTTGCCTTTAAAGAATCATGAATGAATGCTCTCTAGTCCATAGGAGCACCATTGGACTAAGAGCCAGTGTCTCAAATCCTAAGGAAGAGAAGGGGGGGAGACACTGGATTAATAAAACCCAATTACTACTGACCGTTTTCATCCAGAGAGAAGTCATCCTGAGCATAACGAAATTTTTCAGGACCACAGGCAATAAACACATCATCATCGCCAAAGAAATCGTGGAGGCAGGTTACCTATGGAGGAAGCAGAAACAGTAGGTTGGCCTTTTAATGGTCTTGTGATTATGAGCTTCATATCATGCTGGCAGGGCTATAAAACCTCACACCTGAACCATCTCCTTGAGTTTCAGCATTCTCCTTTACTCAAAATACCAGAGTCATTGTCTCCACCATGGTGTTCTCTGTTTCCTGTGTTGAGTCTTGATTCCACTGCGTCAAGAGTAACTTCAAGACTATGTCAAAATGGAATGGCCCCCTCTACGTAAGAGTCAGCCAACAGACAATCCTACAAACGCCACCTTTTCTCAAGACAGCTTCAAAGACAGCATGATCTTAGCACAGTTCTGGGCCAAGGTAAATGAGAAAGATCTGCCAGTCTAGGGTAGATTAACTGTGGTTGACTAAGAGGTGGAATGTCCTTTCCTCATCGTCACGAGTTTTGAAAGGAGGACACTAGTTCTTAATTGCTTTATGCCCGCAGAAATTTTACTTCTGCTGAAAGTGGGCCAAGAGTCTGGTACTTACACAGAATATGGCTCTTCACTGAGGAATCAGGAGGGGGAAATTAACTGTCGTGATCACTGAAAACTTAATCAAGAACAACGGGTCCCCAGAGGCTTGAGGCTGTGCTGGTAAAGTCATGTTCCCAGGATCCTTGCTGCACTCCAGTGCCCTCTGCATTGCTGCTCCTCCACAACAGTCTCCCCAAACCTTTCTGCACTAAGCAATGAGGATCCCTGGGAAACGATGCTGCTCCCTGCAGTTTCCCCACATCTCAGTTTTCCTAATTATATCTGTTAATTAGTCCAGCACATCAGGGAAACCCCAGGAGAAATTATAGAGTCAAAACATTTTTATCCCAATTCTTAGCTTGAAAGTGTTCAAAGCTCCTAATTGTTCTAAGCTAACTATTCAAACTGCCAGGAATGACTTTTGAAAAACACAGTGCTCACGAACCAACAACAGCTTGCTGGGCACAGAGAGCAGTATGTTACATTTGAGAAATGTTTATATGAATAATATCATCCCCCACCCAGGGCCTATTCAATCTCTGTTCCCCCAGCCAAGATGACTGAATGTTCTAAAAGAAAGCAAGAGATACTTAAAGATTATCCCATTGTCTCAGGCCCCTTATCATCTAAGAGATACCAAGAGACTTGGAAGACTCCTTTGAAGCCTCTTCTTTGCCCTGGGTCCTGATTTCATCAAATAGCCATCCTTCTTCAGCCCACTTGTCCCTCACCCATTCATTGCACAACCATATGACTGAAAGTGGATCTCCATGGCACAAGCAACTGGGCATACCCCACCTGCCTCAGAGTGTATGGTATGAAGTCCGGCCAGTACAAGCTTCTCTAAAAATTGCCCACCACCCTAGTGTAAGAGGCCCATGGAGTGCCAGGCCAACATGGTGGGCTCCCAGCAGACCCCACCCTGCAGAAGGTGGGACCTGTGTCCCAGAGTTGCTGCAGGCCCTCCTCCCCTTTGCATTGTGCCTCCAGCCCCACTGAGGCCAGCTCTGGCCACGGTTCCTTGGAGCCTACCTGCCCATGGATCTGTCTGGCCCCAGAGGAGGTCCAGTGTGTGCAGGTGCCAGGCTTTTCCCTTTTGTATTTGGTGCCTGGATTGTAAATGGATCAACCATGTTTGCGCTCAATGGCCCAATCAGGTGTGAGTTCAGTTTGTGGGTTATTTATTCAGATTGAAAAACGAATTGGTGTGGGGTAGCTGGTGATGCTTAGAACTGAAAATGGTCAAATCAAGTTTGTAGGTTAGGGGATCCTGAGATGGGTAAGGCATTCTGCTCCTGGCCTCAGAAAAAAGGATTCAGTATCTAGCCTCTGAAGAAGAGAAGCATGGAGCACAGGACCTCCGAGGGATTCACCAGACCTTCATAGACCTGCAAAGGTTCTCCACAGACCTTTGCAGAGACCTGGCTGCTGCACCTGCCTTTGATCATGCCTCTGACATCACCTGTAAGGAGTACCATTGGACTAGAGCCTGGTGTCTCAAGGACATGTTAACTATTAGTTCATACTGATGGCTCATAAAAAGCCATTAACACTGATGTGCCTGAAATCACATCCTGGTGACTGGTGGTGAATGGCAATACTGGCCAGTGTTGTCCAGCACCATTGACAGTACTGTCCACTGTTTCTGATCATTCAACACCACCTCCAAGAGCTGTTGCCTCCATTGCTATATGATCCAGCATCCGGTGCTGTCCAACCCAGCTTTCAGACTGTCGCTGTGGGTAACTGTGGTAACATCTCAGCAACCCCACCTGTGAGCACCTCCACTGGCTCCTCTGAGCTGGATCCTGGCCCACTGCTTGCCAGTGATCCAGCAGCTCCTGGCCATAGTCAACCAGACAGCACCACCTTGAATGAGCAGCCTTTGTTTAGGACAAGTGAACACTGTGGACAATGTCTGGGGTGACACAGCCAGTCACTTGTGGCCTCAGAAAGTCTTCCTCTTTCTCCAAATTCCTGTTTGTTAAATAAACACTGTTGCTGGCCCTGAGCCTGAGTGGTCTTGCAATTGAGTGCATAAGTGAGAAGCCACGCCCACACATCCCCTGCCTTGGCCCTGTCCCCTGGTATTGCTTTAGTAGTCTTCTCCTCCCAGTGACTGAATGCTTACCCTGTGGCTCTTAGCACTTTGATAAGTACTTCTAAGTCTGTCATCTCATTTTGTTCTCACCACAAATCCTAGAAGTCAGTAGTATTGTCATCGCTATTTTATAGATGAGAAAATTGAGACCAGAGGCCATTAGTAAATTACTCAGGTGGAAAGTGATGAAGCCAAACAAATGCAAATCTGAGTCTCTGTCTGTGCTTTTGACGACTTGGTAATATAAAGTGCTTTTTGCTTTTGTATTCTTCTGGCACCAGAGAGGCAAAATGAACAAGAATCAGGAAGTGATTTCATAGAGTTCAAGATTGGATGGAGTGAGCTACACTGGAACAGAGCATTTCAACTTTGAGCTAGCACTAGGATGGAGAATCTGCAGGTGCCGTGGGAGCTACTGAGGACCACAGCCAAGTGACCCTGTCAGGCCTGGCACTATTAGTTCAATAAGCATTGTCTTAGTAGCAGGTTTAAATGTTACAGGGTGGTCCCTAGGGAAAGGGAGGATCCAGGTTCCCTGACACACCCAAGGGAAGGTGATGCTGATCAGTGAGGAGATGCTGGAGAAAAAAGACTGGATGAAGGAAGGAGAGGAAGAAGGAGACCTGGAAGAGGCACATGGAGCAGAGAGGTATGAAGAAGCTGTGTTTCCGTTTTGGCCTTGGGGGACATGGAAGGGGACATTTGAAACAGACCTAGGTGAGAGACCTGTGCGGACGTCGACAATGGCAGCCTTTATTTGATTTTGATTTTGCTCTTTTAGTCCCAGACTTGTCTGACCCATCTACCCTTATCTTTGGGTTCCCATCAGAAGGCGCCTTGGATTTGTGGCAAGCTTTTTGGGCCTCAGTAACCTTGCTTTGTGCCAACCTTTTTGGCTGGGCATTTACCCATGAGGGGATGGATTACTTTGGGAACTACATTCTTTCTTTTTCTCTTTTTTCTATCACACACTATTGTATTAAAGTTCCCTTCCATTAAAGGTCTGATACACTAGAGTATGTGTTGTCTTCATGTGGTAGATGGCAGAACCCAGTTAGAGCAGACAGTTTTGGGTGTCCTGGGGTGCCCCTCACCCTGCCCAGTAACACAGTAACAAAGGCCACATGACTTTGAACCCTGCTGTGAACTCTCCCTGACCTTAACTAAATAAAATCTACTGCCCCTATCTCATACATCACATGCCTCTGAACTGTTTATGCCCTGCCACCTCTTTGACCCTGAAGACCTCGGCCCTGCCCTAGTGTTTGAGGCTGCCCCTGCCCATGCTGGCACCACCAGTTTTCGTCATGAGTGGAGGGGACACTCACATGCTGTCATCCCTCCACCTCATTCTTCAGGGTTTTGTGCTTCGTTTCAGGATCTGCCTGTATTCTCATGCGCACCCACCTAGTCCTTCCATTAGGTCACAGGTCTCCTGAATGGGAAGACCAAGTATATCCCTCCTTTTATATCTTCTCATGTTTCCCCATATGCTGTTTCTCACATAGTGACAATTTAGCCAGGGTTATTTTCTGCCTCAACTGAAGTGAAAAACATTAAAAAGGAGGCTTTTTAAGGCTCTGCAAAAGCAGGAAAGTGGGAACAAGAAAGAAGATGCGGCAGACAGCAGAAACTAGCATTCAAAGGTTTTGAAAAGGGACACAAATCCAGAAATTCAGGAAGAAGAAAGAAGCAATGACCATGAGTTCAGAAGCTATTCTTTGTGTGACTTCACTAAGTCATTTGAAAACATAGATGAAATGGTGATTTAAAAAAAAAAGAAAATCCTAAGTAATGAAATTAGTTCAATAAGAAATGGAAAGTCTCAATCAACTATTAACCATAAAAAGCATTTAGTCAATACTTGAAACATCAGCAGAGCATTCATTTTGGAGGTATTTGTGGAAAATGCTTCCCAAGATGAGTAACCAAAAGCTAGAAAGCAGCCATAGCAGCGACAGGCCATGAGGTCCTATTGTAGCAACACAAAGCCTTCCCAGATGGCTGTGGGGCTTGCTGTTACAATGTCCCACCCTCCTCCTACCCCAGGACTCTGCCCACTGCCCAGATTTTGGGAAAAGCCTTTGGATAACCCCCCTTTGGGGCCCTTCTAAGAAAGGCAGAGCCCCCTTTGCTTCTGGCAAGCTCACAGTGGTGTGGCTGGCTTCAAACATACTCATTTTGCAATCCAGCTGTTCAGCATCATGTTTCTTGTGTGATCCCATCCCATATTTTGCTAGCTCCCAAATGTAGACAAGTTCACATTGTGCATGTGTACCTCCGGTTTTCCCAAATGCCTTGGATATTGAGACATGATAATCTCCCCCTCCCCTTGGTTACAGGGTTAGGAAAATAGAAAGCTCTCTATCTTAAATATGAGGAACCCAAAGCTCAGAGCATTGAAGTGGTTCAAGGATACTCTGCTGGCTCATGGCAGAGTGAAGACTAGCCCTCAGGAGTCCCTATCAACTCGGGACACTATTCCGTTTCCTGAGAAAGCATGCCCTCCTAAAGCCCTGGTTTCAAAAGCGTTCTGGTTTTTTTTCCAAGTTTGGAATTGATTTTATTCTATTTCCTGTATAACTTTAAGTACATGAAGGGTTACTTCCACAGGCCTCAGGAAATGGGTAGAAGTCACAGGACAATTGCTCTTCCCAACAAAAAAAACTTGCATCATTTGGTGTTTGTCCTAGAGAGAAAAACTGAAACTTTACATTAGCGATGCTGTGCAAGATTCTTCCATGAGCTCTAAAAGCAGGAGTAGAGATTGTAGTTCTCTGTTCAGGTGCCCAGACAGAAGCCAAAAGCTATTGAACATGGCAGGCAAAGGAAGCAGTGAAGATGGATGGCAGGCCCCTAGCATGCCAGGAAGAAGGAATGCCAGATGACTTGGAATGATGTCTTGTCTTCCCCCTTTTTGTTGTTTTTCTTTTTTCTGCTTTTGTTTTTAAGTCATCTCTGTATGAAGGTACTGGGCAGGGATACCAGCGAAAGGGTCAAAGATTCCTAACTGGCCTGAGTGCAGGGCACCACCATAGCAGCTGGTACAGGAGAACCTGCTATCTCAGTTTCAGCTCAGGATGGAATGCAGAATAAAGGAATACTTTTAGTTGGAATGCTAGATAGCCAAGCTTCAGCCTCTGGTCCAACATAACCCCTGCCTCACTTGTCAACAGCGAAATATTAGTTTGATTAGAACAACTGGAATCAAACCAGCTCCTGCTACCTTAATGCTGATTGTTAGGAAAAGGTTTAACTTGGGTGAATATTCTGATCTGTTCATTCCTGAGGCCTACTTAATTCTTCCCAAAAGATGGTCTGTTGGTCAAATAACTCCCAAAACCTAAAAGCTAAAACACCAGTCCTGTTCTGCATTTCCTTATGAATGGCCTGATGTTGTGGTTGAACAGATATGGAAAAGTTGTACCTTCTGCAGACGATCAACTGACCTGCTACCTCACCCCAGCCTCAGCCTAAGGTATATTTCAGTGAAGGCAGGTAACTGTGCTTCTCAAAGCAGAGAAGCAATTTAAGAGCAGAAAGGTAGAGGAAATTACAAAGAACCGTAGGGTAAATGAAGATTGCTCAGGCCGTAGTACCCACTGGCCTCTGTGATGCTGCCCTTATAGGCTCAGCCTTCAGATTCAGGTGTGCCCACTTACGCATGCCCACACCATACTTCAGTGTCCACCATCAGGTATGCATGCCCCGAGCCCATGCTCCCAAGTGTCTTTTGCATTCAAGGCCACTGGTGATAGTCACAGAGACCAGTAGTGCAAAAGCCTGAGCAATCTTCATTTACCCTACAGGAACCTTGACAGGAGAGTCCCTGTTTGTCTAATCAATACCTAATATACTTTAGAACATTTTATTCGATTGAAAATAGAAAGCATCTTGATGGATAATATTTCTAATCTATCGACAAAAAAAATTCATTACTCTAAATGGCAACTAGGTATACAGTAAAGTTGAACACAGAGAAGGAGGAAGAGAAAAAGAGGAAAATAAAGAAGAATGGAATGTAATGAATCATTTTCAAGTGAAATTACAATCATATTTTCTTTATAAAATTCCATGGGTGGGCATGGAAAAATTCTCTGGTGGTGCAATGGGTTAAGCAATGCATTATGAAGCACCCGCAGCCACTGAAGCACGAGTTTGATCCCTGCCGCCGTCCAGGGAGGGGACCCACATGGTGTGCCAGACCTCTCCTGCCTCACCCGCTGTTCCCTACAGCAGTGTATTTCAGTTATTTGGCCTGTTTTGTTCCCACTCTGTCTCTGGTGGATCCTTTCACCACCCCACACCTCTGGCCTGTACTCCAGTTTTTGTATGCATAAATAAATCTTTTTTAAAAATCCATGGAGATAATAAGACACAAAGTCTACCTTAGCTTATACTGCAAATATATTATTTTGCAAATTAGTCACTTGAGAACAAATTTCCATCATGAGGTGACAACAGAACTGGTAAAAATAATCAGTATACCATGTATAGCATCCTCAGATTAAGGGTCTTGCTAACATCAGCTTTTATATGAGTCACATGGGTATTTAAGTCAGTGAAAAGAATACTAAGGCATGACATCTGTCTTTGTAATTAATCAACTGCCAGCACAAGATCAATAAAACCAACTCACATTAACATTGAGCCATTAACTCAATGTTTTCCCTTTAATAAAATACTACAGCAGGTATTGGGGGAAGGGAAGCTATCTTGGGCATGCATTAGCGTGAACAATAGGTCATATGGATGGTCCAGTGGCTTCAACATCCATGTACAAATGGGGAATTGGAGACAACAAATCACTGGTGAGAGCAGTTTGAGTCTATTAGCTACAAATGGACAATTCACTTTGTGACTTAAGCGTGATTAGATTCTCCATCCACATCCTACAGATAGTAGCAGTTCTCATATGTGCCTGCTGCCAGAGGATTCTATATTTCACGATCTAGTTGTTCTGAAAGAAATGTCATCTTGGGAAATAAGGTCTTGGTTGTATATCTATGAGCGTCTCTGGCAGCATTTAAAATATTTTCATTGAGATTCAATTCCACTAATACTTATTCATTAAGCACTTTACTATGGCTAAGGAATTGTGTGAGACACGGAAATGTACAATAAACTGCCTCTATCGTCAGAGTTGACAACATGATAAGCAATTCAGAACTGCACATAAAATTGGAATACAAGTCAGACTGTTGTTCACACGGCTGTAGAGGCACAAATGGCTAGTACAGAAGACAAAGAGAACAATTCTAATCAGGAGAGTGGGGGAAGGCCGCTCAGAGGCGCCATAAAATTTGAGTCTCGAAGGACGTGTAGGGTATAGGTTGATAAAAGAGTAAAGGGTTAGCAGTAACTGCATAAATAATGGCAGAGAAGAAGGAAAGTGCCTCTCACTTAACTCTGGGAAAGAAGGACGGCATCGGATGGACTAGTCACAGAGATTCCAATTCTCCAAAACACAGTTGACCAGACCCACCTGCCAGCTGCACAGACAAAACATCCAGTTGCCTACTGGTGGAATTCAGGGTGAAGACAAGGGCAGAGCATTTCTCTGGGGAAAGGACTGGCCCAGTGGTGAAGAGGAGGGAAACAAACAACACTGATTTCCTAGCTTTGCCAACAGCTTGTCCTGCCCATAAAGACTGGCTGGCAAGCTTCACAAATGAGTGAATGATTCAGTAAACATTACAAATGAGGATTTTTCTAGAAGTTACTCCTACTCTCATTCTGGAACATTTCCTGCCAGCGAGGCCTGGATGGGCTCCAGTCAGAGGTTGGCACAGGGTTGACTGGGTGAGTCGAGACAATGTTTCTGAGACAACCCCAGCTTTCTAATGAAAACTTGTTCCCCCCACCCCAAGTTATCCTTGTGGCTTTTGCATGACATTTTTGCCAGGGGCAAACAGCTCCTTGCTACTGCAGTGCCTCTATTAGTATAAATCTCTTTATACTAATAGAATGTCTGAAACTTCCCTAAAATCTCTGGTGAAATCATCACCATGCTACCTGCGCTTATAAAATATTTTGTTATTTTCAAAGCATTTCCACATTTGAAAATTATTACCTTCATCCCCAACACATCACCAAGGCTGCTTTTGTCAAGGTCAATAACAACTTCTATGTTGTCACATCGAATCATCCAATTGTCACTTCTCTTCATCTTAACTCCTCAGCACTGGATGTGAGTTGAGCAAGATTTCCTTCTTAAACACTTGCCCCTCTTGGCTTCTTTCTTTTAACATTTTTTTGGATAGAAGAACTGGGGTGTAGACCAGAGGTACAGGGGGTAAGAGTATTCATCAAAGTGTGGAGCAGAAAAGATGGATCTACTGAAACACACTGCTGAGGGGAGCAGCGGGCGAGGCAGGAGAGGTCTGCTGCTTCATGTGGGTCCCCTCCCTGGCTGGGGATTGAACTCAGGCAGTGGTGGTGACAACACTGAGACTTAACCCCTAGGCTACCAGGAAGGCCCTCCTCTTGACTTCTGAGATACCACTATGTTCTGAATTTCGTCCTACTCAATTTACTTTATTAGACTCTGTTCCTCTGGCAGACTCCAAAATTTGAAAGCCTGGTAGCTCAGTTCTCAGATCTCTTCTTCATTTGCATTTATTTACAAGGTGCTCATGCAGTCCCAAGGCATTACACACTATAACAACTCACACACCTTTGTTTCTAGGACCTTCTCCTTCCTGAACTCTAGACTCATATATTCAACTGCACATTGCATAGCTCCACTGGGTATATGATAGGCACCCCCAATTTAACATGTCCAAGACTAAATTCTTATTTCTCCCTCTCCAACTGCTACTAGCTCCAGCTTCCCTCATCTCACTAAATGGTACCACAGTTTCCCTCGTTGTCCAAACCAGAAACCTGGGAATCATTTTTTACTGAGTCACCCTTCTACTGTGACTTTCCTCATCTAAGATACACTACAATAGTCTTATAATGGGTGTCCCCACACTTGACTGGGCCCCAACCCCTGCATTCACTCATCCTGCTCTCCACACTGCACTCAGGGTAGTCCTTAGCAATTTTAGTTTGATTTAATTTTAAAAATAAATTTATTTTTTAACTGAGGTAACATTAGGCTCCCCACCTGTCAGGTATCACCACTGTAAGGCCTGACCTACCAATGACCCCATCACCCATGTTGCTTTCGTCCCTTTGTTCTTAGCTCTTCCTCACCCTCCCTTGGAATGTAATCTAAAATTTTAATCAGGCATATTTCTCTTTTACCTAAAATCCTCCAAGCTCCAAGCCCTGCCGTTCCCATATGGAATAAAATCCAAACCTTTTATCTGAGCACTGTATTATCTAGTGTCTTAGACCACATATGCTGGCTAGCTCCTGTCCCACTGACCTTTCTGGCCCTCAAGTACATCAAAACACCTCTTGTTTATGAGCCTTAACTCTCACAGCTACCTCTACCTACAAGGTACACAGTATACCTCTTCCGTCTCTCCCACTGCTCCCCTCAGCAGTGTATCTCAGTCTGTCCTCCTGTTCTGCTCCCCACTCTGTCTCTGGTAAATCTTCTCACCCCCACCCCCCGCACCTTGGCCTATACCCCAATTCTTGTATGCACAAATAAATAAATCTTTTTTAAAAAGGACATGTTTATTACTCTCCTACGTTGGAAATTCCAAGGGTTTTAGGAACTGTGCCAGAAAGAGGAAAACCAAATATATATTTCCTATTATAAACAACTCTATGACCCAGAGGTTCTATTTCAATGTATACATATACACAAAAGAATTGATAGCAGTGACTCAAATAGATAATTGTGTGGCATGTACACTGCAGGGTTATTCACAATGGCCAAAAGGTAGAAGCAATCCTAGTGTCCATTAACAGATGAGTGGATATACAAAATGTGGTATATACATACATGAAGTCACATTGTATTCATCCAGTTTCTCAAATTCAACCTAAAAAGGAATGCGCTTCTGATATTTGCAAATTGGATCTCAGCAAAAAATTATGCTAAATCAGACACAAAGAGACAAATATTACATCATTCTACTTATATGAAATGTCTAGAATAGACAAAAACATCGAGACAAAGTAGTTAGAGGTTGCCAGATGCTAGGGAAATGGGGGAATGGAGAGTTACTGCTTCATGGTTACAGAGTTCATGTGTAAGGTAGTGAGAACGTTTTTGAACTAGATAGCAGTGATGGTTGAACAATGCTGTGAGTAGGGTTATTGCCACTGAACTGCACACATAAAATGGTTAAAATGACAATGACTAAAAACAATAATCATAATATACACCCACGCCATCTAAATATACACTTTAAAAGAATGAATTGTATAGTATGTGAATTACATAGCAATACATCTGGTTAAAGAGAAGAAATGTAAAAAAAGTTTGTTATAGTTTATCTAGGATTTATTTGTATTGTAGCAGAAAAACTTTTTAGAATGCTTAGTCTGTCAAACTGTATAGGCAAATTTCCCCTATCCAGAGCCATCTTATCTCAAACTAGAACCACCACCACCATCATCAGAATAGAAACAAGAGAGGGGCCTCCCTGCTGGGGCAAGGGGTTAAGTCTCAGCACTGTGAAGCTGTCGGCCTCAGCCAGGGAGCTACGGGACAAGGCCCAGCCTGCTGCTCCCTCAGCAGTGTACTTCAGTCAACCTGCCAATTCTGCTCCCCACTCTGTCTCTGGTGAATCCTTTCCCCCTACCTCGCACCTCCCCCCAAGTTCTTGTATGCATAAATAAATAAATGTTTAAAAAAAAGACTATAAACAAGAGAGCAGAGACTTCATTTGTCTCATTCTCCATTGCACGCCCTCTACGTTCAAGTGTAAAAAGTCAAATATTTAAAATATATTATTATCATTGGTAGTAACAGAAGGAAGAAGGGTCTAAAGACCATTAAAGTGAAATCTTAGTCTAATAATTTAAGGCTGTTACCATCTGATATGGTAATTCTAGACCACTAATGAGCACTATGTTCACTCCATATGTTAGAGAAAGCACCAGAGATCAAGATTGATTTGTTTATTGAGTTCTGGATCTATTCATTTTTTAAATTTTTAACCTAAAAACAGGACAGGATCAACCCCCCTCCTCTACTAAAGCATTTTGTTAAAGCACCTTAGTTGCCTTCCAGAGTCTGTCCTTTCTCCTGCTTTCAGCCCATCAAAGGATTCACTTCCTGAAGGCCTGAGCATGTCTCTGATTTCCTTTGCCTTGCCCCCTGGTGCTTAGCTTAAGCACCTCGACCATCCCAGAGCCTCAGGAAACAGTATGGATTGGCTGACTGCAGAGCCAGGAATTGATTTTATGTTTCCACCATGTTGCAGCCCCCTCTGGGAATTCTCTATCCCTCTGCAGACTAGTCTACTGGTTCCGACCTGGCAAGTTGTAATGAGCCTGATTTGTGCTGATCCTCCAGCACAATGTCGGATTGGGCACCTCTTCATCTTTGCCTGGAGGAGAGTGACTAGTCTTTAGAATCTTCTCATAGGTCTCCAGGATGTAAAGTAGCATGTGAAACGCCAGGAGCAGGTCATGTTTTGGTCTACTGACTTCTTTTACTGGTTTTTCTTACATTCACAGCAGTGATGACTCTTTCTCACTCCATTCTGGAATTTCCCCAAGAAAAGATGAGTTACACTGAAATCCAGGCAGCCAATCATAGCCATGCGGTTGGCCCTCAAGATTATTGTTTTCAAAGCAATTGGCAGAACTAAGCCAAAAACAAAGTCTAGAAATGACAGAAGACCTGAGACCACTAGAAGGGGGCCTGGGAACCAAGTGGGGGCCCAATGGTATATGATAAAGGTTTGTGGGTGCTCTGGGGAGGGTGGGGTATGGTGATGCACCTCTGAAAAGGAGTTATTCTAGTCCTCTGAATCACACACAGTGACACAAACTAACAGTACCTCAAATTTTAAACATGATCATTGTTTTCAACCTTTAAGATCATTTGCCTTTGAATGATGAAAGAGCATAATGACCACACATAGCTTTTTATTGTTCTACATTTTTCAAGTGACCTCAGCTCCATTACCTCATTTCATTTCTTATGAATGAAGGATGAAAGCCCATCAAGGCTAAGGGACTCACACAGGATCACATTGCTAGTCACACATCTCAACTTAAGTCTTTTCTTTTCCTCTCATGTGTTGGGTATGTCAGTTATACAGCACGACAACTCATTTCCTAGATAGGAAGACCTTGCTAAGGAAATACAGTAGGGAACTATGGATAGTGCGAAAAATACCTATGACCTGGGGAGGAAGGGCAAAGAAGGGGAGATGGGAAGACATCAGACTTCCTACTCTATTTTACCAGGAGCTGGTTCTGATTTAATAACCTGAGCTGTGCTGTGCCAGCTCCCCTGGAAGCCTGGCAACCCTTCAGTGTTCAAGGGTGTTTTCCCCTTCGCTGTTCTTTGCCATTTTCCAAGAGTCTCTGTGTCAGCTCCCACTGGGGGCCTCACAGGGATGAGAACAGCTGCAGAGGCACTTGAGTTGGGCTGCTGAGTCCATGCCCAGTACCGACACCTGCCTCTCCACAGGGCCCTGGGGACATGTTGGCTTAGAGAAACAGGGATGAGACAGAACTCCATTCATCAGAGAGAACTGGGATGGAAAAACCCTGCCTGATCCCTTGGCACCAGTGAGCTCTAAGGTTGGCCCTGGGCCCCACACAACTCCAGGTTCTGTTTAGTATGGTCCATTAAAATAAGAGAGCATGCTTGTAGGACCCACTGCAGTTATTGATTGCATTTAATAGTTATCTGGTATCTGCTAGACACAAAGCAGAGTGGAAGTGAGGCTTTGGAATTCAGTAGAGGAGGGAAAGGCTTTTTAAACACCAGAAGTTAATACCTATGTAGATTTTAGGTCAAACCCACCACTGACACATTGTGGAATCTTGGGTAATTTGCTTTTTTTCTGGGCCTCAGTTCCCTCTGCTGAGGGTGCTGGCCTAGAGCCTTTTGGGGTCAATGTCTTTTTTCTGTCACAGCCCTTTCTTTCTAGAATATGATGAAAGCTATGGATCTTCTTCCCAGAAAAATGAATATGCGTACAGACAATGCAAAGTTTCCCTACAATTTAGGGTGTTTAAGGACTTCTCTGAAGTCTATTCTACAGATCCCAACTTAAGAAGCTCTGGACTAGTGGATATTTGAGGTCTCTTCTAGCTCTGACAGTGCATGAAACATTCCAGGTTGGACACAGTTAATAGGCAGAAACTCCAGGGCCAGAATGCTGGCAGCTGTCATGGAATCCCAGAGGCTTAACTGTACCCCCCTTCCCAGGCTTCCTGAGACTCCATTCCAAGGGAAGCAAAGGATGTAAGCTCATTCTCTGCAAACGAGTCCAAGGGAAGCAAAGGGGTGCAAACTGATTTACAGCAAGCCTGTGCATCACACAGTTGCCTCCCAGGTTGCTGGAATTTAGCAAGGACACAGGCTCTGTGGGAGAGAACAGACACTGGAGTCATGGCCTCGAAATGCTCTTGAATGGTTGGTTGGGAAAAAGACGACGAGTATTACTCCCAATAGGTAAAGAGCATAGCACTAAATTGTAGGTGTTCTCGGATGCCGACTGTGGAACTGATTCTCAGTATGACTGGACACTAGTGGCCATAAACCTATGCCATCTCCTTACATCCTTTCCTCTCCTTTAAAAGTATATGCTTTCCTCAAAAAAAATCAGAAGAGAAAAAAAGAAATAGAGTCCGTGGGTATATCAGTTGGTGTCCTAGTAGGAAACGTGACAATCCACAGTGGATAAATTGGGTAAAATTTGACAAAGGAGATTCGTTATAAAAGTATGGGCAGGTTGCATAAAGAAATGACGAGGTGTACTGAAGTACATGTCAGGACAAATAATGGTGGGATCTAGTATCCCCTTTGGGCCTATAACACTGAGTAGAGAGAGTAGTTACCAGAAGGCAAAGGGAGGAAAAGCATGAAAGTTGTCTGAAGAGAGCTCCCTGCTAGGAGCTGTGACCAATGAAGGGGTGCCCAGCCACTTCTGGGGCAGAGTGCAAGGAGTGACTACACTATTCTCACTCTGCTTTCCACCAGTGCTTTCCACTGGTCAATCACAACGGAGTGTGGAAGATGAAGGAGTCTGGTGATAAGGATCAGCATCCCATGGCACAGTCCAGGGTGAAATGGGGTAGAATTTGAAAGTCTATCTGGAGAGGAAGGCCCAGGGAGCAGGTCTGTCACTGCTGCAGGAGAAGGGAAGTATTGTTATGGCCTAGAACATGACATCTGTTCAGTGAACACTGAGGCATTTTGGCAAGAATAATTGAAAACGTGTAAGCTGCAATTAAGCAATATCATATGGCATTTGTGAAGGTCTTTACATATTTCATGTTACTTTCACTCCACTCTCTCAGCTAAACCACACAGTTACCATGTAGGCAAGCAGGTAGTTCTATTTTATACATGAGAAAACTGAGATTCAGCCAAAACTAATGATGGGTAAGATCAAATGTCTGTAAAGAGAGAAACCACCACTAGAAGTTGGGGTTGAATCCCTGGTCTAAGGCTCATTCCACTACATCCTGCTGTTGCCTGTACCATCTTTCATTCCACAGAGCTATTCTGACAGGCCTTCAGAGGACTCCTGTTCTTTGGACAGACATGAAAGTCCCCCACAAGGGCCACAATGAAGGAAAAATGGTAGAGAGACTTTTTTACATTTTAAAGAAAGAATCAGTGTGCTTGGTGATGGGGAATACATGGGGACTACAATTGATGTCAAATATATATAAATTAAAGGGAAAAAATAGAATAAAAAACAAAAATAAATAAATATCTGCTAAAAAAAAGAATCAGTGTGCTAAGTGGTATGGAAATAGACTGAGTAGAAGATATGGAAATGGGGACACTATTCTTTACAACTATGTTCCACAGTAGAGGTCCTTAGAACTTGTTCTTGCCAAAAGGCCTCAAAGTATCCACTCCTCTCTCCCATTTGCTTGTTTCTGGCCTCTGGGTGTCCCAACTCATCAGCTATATATTTCCATTGTAAAGGAGAGAGCTGAACGAAAATAGGAAAGAAATAGAAATGAAAAAATGTTGAGTTCAAGATAAACGATAAGAGCAGAAATTTAACTTGTTTTTCAGAATTCAACTACAGAAAGTAAAGAGTATTTTCATTTTGGTCCCAGTTTGCATGTAAATCAAGAATGAAGTGGGGTTTGAAGAAAATTCTGAGGGTTCAATATTTTTAGGAACCACAATTGGACCTAGCGGAAGAGATGAACCAGGCACTAGATGGGAAGAACATTAGGGAAGATGGGGTTGTAGATGCCAATGCCTGTTGTTAGCTCAGATTTCCTGCTCTGAAGGTAACTTAGCAGCCAGTGAATCCTAGAAGGTTCAAGATCATTGAGCTTTCATTTCACTACCCACAGCTTCGAGAGCAGTAATCTCAACCTGGGGCCCCTTTGCTGCCCCTAAACTCCCCCCAAAGACAGTGAAAAATATCTAGAGCTTATATTTCACACAACTTGGGGGTGGGGGGTGAGTGCTACTGACATCTAGTGGGTAGAGGCCAGAGATGCTGCTAAATGTCTTCTACTACACAGAACAGAGTCAGTAAACAGAAAACAATCTGCACCAAAACATCAATAGTGTCAGGTTTGGGAAATTCTGTTCCCGGGCATTTTATGACTATTTACACATCACCATTGCTATGGTCACTGCACGCTGCACTCCACCTGTGAAGATGACTTCCTTGCTCCCACCCATGGGTTGAGGCTGGCCACTCCCTAGAATATGCTTTGTTTCTGGGACTTCTGGTCTATGGCAGCATTGATCCCATTTTCCAGAATGGTGTTCTTGTGTTGTTGCTATTGTCCATTGCTATTTAGTTTTTGACCCTTGGCCTTGCTTTAACCCCAATAGAAGTTTATTTCCTAGCTCTTAACTGCTTGTCTGGTTAATGACTCACAGCCTGCCTAGACCTCTGGTTTTTGCAAAGTCCTTGGCTCTTCTGGTCCTGGCTTCCTTCCCAGGATCTGAGGTCCAACTCCATCCATGGTTTCAGTTCAACACTGCCTTACTCATTTCATTCTGGGACACCAAACAGGGCTTGGGCTGGTAATTACACTAAACCTGCTGCCGCTTGAATCTGTGAGAAAGTTGCCAGTCCCAGGAAGGAAAAGATTCAATGAACTACATCAGGTAGTATAAGGGGTCCTCCAGCTTGACTATCAAGGAAAGCTGGGTTAGAGAGACTCCTGCATTCAGACAGCCTGTTTGAGAAGACATTTATGCCATGTACTTTAAGGAGAGACAGAACCAACACAATATTATTTGAAATCTAATTAATTAGCCACTTCACGTTTAAAGAAGAAAAAAGTTAAGAATAAATGGAGATGCTACAGTTGAGATAATGTCTGATTTGCCCACTTCTCAAGAGACAGTCTCCTATACCTAGAAAGGAGTATAAAGCTTTGAAACAACATCCCAAAGTATGAGGATTATAACCACGAAGACAGTAGGACTAATGACTGTTTTCCTAACAAAACTACATTCCTGAATTTGGTGACTTGGGGTGATATTGCAAATAGAAGCACAAGCTTCTTGTCCTGACTCAGTCAGTCATGACCCTGGGCAAGCTCCTTAAGCCCGCTAGGCCTCAGCTTCCTCATCTGAAAACAGAACAACTGTTATACTTTGACTGTCTCATAGTATTTTGTTTTCAATTTAGACAAAGCCATTAGTGCATATGGAAGTGCCTTGAAAACATTAGTACTATATAAATGCCAATTATTATAATTACTTTACAAAATATATGTGACCCGAGGGGAAATAAAGGTGGATAAGGGGAGGCCAAGAAAAGCTTGTAAAGTAAATCAGATTTTGGCAAAGAGAGGTGGACAGAGACAGAGGAGCTTATATGAAGTATCTTCATCTTGTTTCATAACACCCAAGGATTGGAAGGAAAACCCACCGTCTGCCCCCACAAAACACTTTACTACCATGTCCTGGGCAGAGAATCACCTATCTTCTTTTATAAACTCTCAGTGATACAGGACTCCCCAACATTATTTGGTAATAAAGTCTAGAATTGATCTTTTAGTCATGAAATTCTTTTGAGTTTATGCACTTATTGAACAGCATTCAGTGAGGGCTCATGAGAATTCATTCACCATGGTAACTCTTAGGGACACAGGAAATAATAAGACAGACACAGTTCCTGTCCTCAAGGAACTGTTAATCTAGTAGCAATGTCTTGATTGAGTTTTTTGTGTCATAATTTAATTCTCTTCTTGCATCTCACCCACATTTAATGGTCTGAAAAATAGGCTTTTGGACTTTGTTTATACAATCACCTAAATTGCTTAGCCATTCCAAGTTTTGACTCATGTTAATTGCTTTTTGAGTGTGTGAGGATTGTGGACTTACATGATTAGTTTCCCTTCAGAATGGGGAAAATAGTCCAAGTGCAATATGTTGGCAACGAACAGCAACTGGTTGCTGGAAAAGGATGAAGCTGACTGCACATTTCTGATAAGCAAATTCACACTAGAGCATTTATAGCTTAGTTTGCATCCTGCCCGGGGCTGGGGTAAGGCCCAAAGAGGGCCGTAAACACACACTGAGGAATAAAATTCTACTAGCAGACATCTCGTATCCCCTAAAATTTGGAGAAAGATGTTTAAGGACTTTTGATAGTTCCTTCAAATCATGTAAACCATCTTCAGAATGCTGCCTTCCCCTTTATTTCATTCATCTTCCCTTTTTTTTTAAATACCAATCAACATTTTTAATGAGCCAAATTGGTTCAAACTGAGTTAAAAATCAAACACCCAGAGAAATAAGCCGATGTCTGTGCTGTAAGAGAGTTTCTGTGATAACCCTCAAGGAGGCCAGGAGAAAAAAAATGCTTCGCTGAAGACATCCAGGAGGAATAGCTAGTGAAAATCCCGTGTCCTCCCCCTCCTCACAAAAAGTCCTTTCTTTTTCCCTTCTTCAAATCCGTTCCACCTCCCACACAGAGAGGCAGGACTAGTGGCAAGGTTAAGCAGGAATGCAAATTGAGGGATGTGTACAGGAAGACAGAAATAGACTGTATAAAATGGCAGCCAGTGTGGTCGCCTGGAAGGAACTCAACTCAAACCTTTCCACTGTGAGCAAAGCAGTCTTTGTCCTTTGCGTGGGCTGCTGGGATCACAAGTCAGACTTTCAGTGGTTTATAGCAACAGGACAACCCCTTGGAAGGTCGAAGGCCCACTTCTCACTCTCCCTCTCATTCAAATCAGTGGTCAGATCCACACTGAAGAGGCAAGAGCCGTCAGCTGCACCAAACCTGCGTGAGATTTCACAGTCCCAATAAAGACCAGACTTGTTGCAGCTTCTACAGAGCAACACACAGCACTGGGTGTGGAGAAAAGCTGCAGTCTTTTCAATTCCATTTTCTTCGAATTTATAGTAGATCAAGGGTCATTTAACTAACACATAGTTGGAACAGAGAGTTTGGATGCATTTCATTTTCCGGTCACTGAAGGTTAGTCTTTTTAAAAATCCTCTTGTATTTTGTTTCCAAGACTTGTTAAAGAAAGGGCTTTTTTAAAAAAAAAAACAAAAACTGAGCTCCAGATTCAGGCTATTTGTCATTCTCTTATTAAGGTAGAATTTTTGAAAAAAATGATTGCAACATCTTTAGAATCATGTCTTTGCAACTTTCTCAATGCCAAGCACAGGGCTGGGCACATGGTAAATTCACAAAATTCTTTGCTTTTAGCATTCCAGTCACTTTTTCACCGCAATTTTGTATGTCTACGTGGTTGATGACCTCTCTTTTTCAAACAGATACAGCCTGCAGCACATCTATGATTAACCGAATAGCTTCAATTTCTTGACAGTGTTTCCTGTTTTGTTTATTACCTCTGTCACTAACAGTCATTGACCTAGGTCTTCCTCTGCAAGTCAAGGGCAGATGTGCATTCTTCTGGTCATTTTTGTGCTGAGGTTACATTTTAGCCATCCAAATTTCAGCTCAGAAGAGACAAAGTCCAGAAAGAGGAGAAAGTGGAGCCAAGAGAAGGGGAAAGGAAGAGAGACAGGGTGAGCCATCTGAAATGCTTGCTGGGCCATGGTTCAGAGAAAACTGCCTCCCTAGACTTGGCTGTCTTTCTAGGCCAGGCCTCTGTCAATAACACATTTATTGGCCATCCTGACTTCAGCCTCTGATTTGCCCAATTTAAATATACTTTTTCCAAGAAACAGCTCTCCTAGTCATGGCCCCTGACCATTACAAACAATGCTGTTGAAAGGTCCGAGTGAAAGGGGCCATTTTCTCCAAATGAATCACCACCACCTGGAAAGTTCTTGGAAAATGGAAGAGGAGCCAGAAGGCAGAAGACAAGGAAATGTTGTCCTACTTTTTGAAAAGGGGAAGAAGTATATCTCAGAAAATATAACCAATAATTAACTTGATCCTGATACCCAGAAAAATACATAAGAAGGCTACCACAGCAGTGTTTGCGAGCACTCAAAAGAAACTATGGTCAGTGGGCAAAACAAGGGTTGCCATAAGTCATCTCAGTTCTGAGAGATGTTGAACATTTTTTCATATGCCTGTTGGCCATTTGTATGACCTCTTTGGTGAAGTGTCTTTTAAGTTCTTCTGCCCATTTTTTGATTGGGTCATTTGCTTTGATTTTCTTGAGTCTTATGAGTTCTTTGTATATATTTGTGGTCAGTCCCTTGTCAGCTGCATGGGATGCAAAGATTTTTTTCCCAATCAGTGGGGAGTCTTTTTGTTTTGGTTAATGTTTCTTTTGCTGTACAGAAGCTTTTTAACTTGATATAGTCCCATCTGTTTATATTTTCTCTCATTTTTATTGCCTTAGGGGATGCATCTTCAAAGGTGTTACTGAGATGTATATCTTGTAGCGTTTTACCTATGTTTTCTTCTATATATTTTATGGATCTAGGTCTTACATTAAAATCTTTTGTCCATTTTGAGTTGATTTTTGTGCATGGTGTAAGGTAGTGGTCTAGTTTCATTTTCTTGCTTGTGGCCGACCAGATTTGCCATCTACCCAAAGGACACAAAAATACTGATCCAAAAGAATACCTGTATGCCCATGTTTATTGCAGCACTATTCATAATTGGTAAGACCTGGAAACAACCCCAAATGCCCAAAAGTAGAGGACTGGATCAAGAAGATGTGGTACATATACACAATGGAATACTATTCAGCAATCAAAAATGAGAAACTAGGGCCATTTATAGAAACATGGATGGAGCTAGAAAGAATTATACTCAGTGAAACAAGTCAGAAGGCAAGAGAAAACTATCAGATGGCTTCACTTTTAGGAGGAATGTGAAAGAGCAACAACTACAACAAAAAATTAAAAAGATGAAACCAAAAAAACAAGAGAAAGCTCAAAGAAATTGGCAATTACAACCAAAAACAAACAAACAAACTCAACAAAATCAAAAGGTTAAGTATAGACCAAAGAGAACATGGGGGGGAGGGCGGAGGAAGGGGAAGGCAAAGACGGGGATGAGGGCATAAAGAGCACAAGGGTCTGAAGTGATGGTGCATGGGTGAAATGGTGGTGGCAACTCCCTGGGGACTACAAATATTGTCAAATACAATTAAATAAATCTAATGAGAAAAAAAAATAATAAGTCATGCCCAGTTAACCTTTCTTTTCAAAAGTGGCTAGATAGCTGGGAGGGGGATGTAAAAATCCATTAGAAACATATTTTGGATGCTGATTATGTGCTGGACCAAGGTTGGAAAAGTAGTTCCAGTTCAGTTTTCTATAGCTAAACAGACCAAGGTAAATTCTTCTAGTGTAGGATAGTCTTTCAAAGCTGCTCCATTTTCTTAAGTATCTATACATTTCTCACATGATCACTTTTCTTTAAATGAACTCCATTTTGTCAATGTCACTCTTAAAACATGATCTCTAGTGTGAAAGGGAGTTCGGTTATTATCTGATCATGTTTTAAGAGTGACATTGACAAAATGGAGTTCATTTAAAGAAAAGTGATCATGTGAGAAATGTATAGATACTTAAGAAAATGGAGCAGCTTCTCTTGGAATACAGAAGAGAATGATCATTGTTTTAGAATATTTGAAAGACTATCCTACACTAGAAGAATTTACCTTGGTCTGTTTAGCTATAGAAAACTGAACTGGAACTACTGAACAGAAAAAATTAAAAACAGATTTTTGACTCAACATTAGAAGGAACTTTTAAACTAATAAGGACAAAATGTGAGGTATAAACTATACAAAATAAATTTTCACATAATTTTCATACTTATGCAACTGTCTTCTCAAAAATTTCTAGAAAATGAACTAGGAAACCATTTGCTCCAGTGAGATAGTTCAACCAGGTGACACACAAAAGATCAATATACAAAATAACAGTTTTTCTATACTCCAGCAATAGCCAGTTATAAAAACTTTAGGAAAAACACTTTATTCTCAATAACAAGCAAAATTATAAGATATCTAGGATTAAATCTGTAAGAAACATATTTGATCTGCTTGGTGAAAACTATTCAAGTCTTTATTGAAGAAAATAAAAGGAATTTTTTATTTAAAAAATATCTTAAAGCTGTCAACTCACCCTGAACTTGGATTTCAAATTCAAAAGCAATCCAAATAAAAATTTCAATAGAACACTCATGAAAATTGGCAATCTGATGGTAATGTTAAGTGGAAAAGGAAATGTTAAAAATGGGGTACAGGCCAGAGGTGCAAGGACTGAGAGGATTCACCAGGGACAGAGTGGGGAGCAGAACAGACAGATTTACTGAGATATACTGCTGAGGGGAGCAGGGGGCGAGGCAGGAGAGGTCTGCTGTGCCATGTGGGTCACCTCCCTGGCTGGGGATCAAACTCAGGCTGCTAACAGTGGTAGGGCTGAGACTTAACCCCTAGGCCACAGGGAGGCCTTGTAAAAGAATATTAAATGATAATTTGTGTGAAAAATCCCATGAGGTCGGTACTTATAACATCATACATCAAAATAGACTATAACATTTAAAACAAGGTTAGATTAGGCCAGGAACAAGCACTGATAAGTCCATAGACTAGTTATCAGAGAAATGGAGTCCAGAAACAGAATAGTGTGTATATGGAAATTTAGTGTCTTATCAAGATGACATTTCTTTAGTAGAGAAAGAATCGATTAACCTAACTTGTGACATTGCCTATTTATTTGGAAAAAGGTAGCCACCATCCCAACTCAAAAAGAAGTTAATATAAAAACAATAACAATATTTGAAGAAAATATAGAAAAACATTTTTGTATGCTTGGGTAAGGAAGGCCTTCAGCAAGACCCAAAGACCAGCCATACCAGAAAAAGAACAATAGGACCTCCCTGGTGGCGCAATGGGTTAAGCAACACACTATGAAGCAGACCACAGTCACTGCCACCTGAGTTCAATCCCTGCCGCCGGCTGGGGAGGTGACTCACATGGCTGGGGAAGTGACCCACATGAGTGGCAGACCTCTCCTGCCTCACCCGCTGCTCCCCTCAGCAGTGTACTTCAGTTGACCTGCTTGATGTGTTCTGAGTTCAATCCCTGCCGCCGGCTGGGCGGTGACTCACATGGCTGACTGGGGAGGGGACCCACATGGAGCAGCAGACCTGTCCTGCCTCACCCGTTGCTCCCTTGGGCAGTGTATTTCAGTTGACCTGCTTGATGTGTTCTGAGCTCAATCCCTGCCGCCATCTGGGGAGATGACCCACATGCTGGCTGGGGAGGGGACCCATATGCTGGCTGGGGAAGGGACCCACATGGCATGGCAGACCTCTCCTGCCTCACCCTCTGCTCCCCTCAGCAGTGTACTTTAGTTGACCTGCCTGTTGTGTTCTTAGTTCAATCCCTGCCGCCGGCTGGGCAGTGACTCACATGCTGGCTGGGGAGGGGACCCACATGGAGCAGCAGACCTGTCCTGCCTTGCCCGCCCGCTGCACCCCTGGGCAGTGTATTTCAGTTGACATGCCTGTTGTGTTCTGAGCTCAATCCCTGCCGCCAGCTGGGGAGATAACCCACATGCTGGCTGGGGAGGGGACCCACATGGCATGACAGACCTCTCCTGCCTCGCCCGCTGCTCCCCGGGGCAGTGTATTTCAGTTGTCCTGCTTGTTCTTTTCCACCCACCCCCGTCTCTGGTGAATCATATCACCCCCCACACCTGGCCCTGTACCCCAGTTCTTATATACATAAATAAATTTTTTAAAGAAAGAGCAATATATTTGATTGTGTCAAAGTTTAAAACTTTTGTGTAAAAAAATATACAGTAAATAAACCTAAAATACAAGCTATAAGATAAGAGAGTATTGGCACTTATTGAACAAAGGATTCCTTCAAAATATATATTATACTTTTTTTAAAAAGCCATTCAATAAAAAGGGATAAAGTAAATAATAAAGTAATTAATTGATAACTTAAAAATTAATTTTAAATGGCTGAAAGTCAGACTCACTCAACCTTGATAGTGTCAGAGCAATGCAAATTGAAACAAGTAATAATTACCTTTTACCATCAGAATCGTAAAAGTCTAAGAGATTGGTAAAAAGTGTTGCTGAAGGTATGAGAAAACAACAAGCACTGGATGGGAGTTTACATCTTTAAAGACTGGGTAGGGATATTTGGCAGAAGGTATCAAAATAGAAAATACAGATATCCTTTGATCTGACAGTTCTTCTAGGACTCTAATACATGACATTTGCACAAAGTTGCTTGCTGTAGTATTGTAGGCATTTGCAAACACTGGAACCAACCTAAAAATCCACTAATAGGGTGTTGTTAAATAAACTACAACATATATGTCCCAGAATACCATCTAAACTGTTCACCGAAAGAATGCTATAGAAATAGATGTAGCCATATAACAAAAGCTCTAACTTGTACCTAATCAGATGACAGATCAATAGAGAATATGCAAATATGTGATCCTTAAGAATCTCCGTCTCTGTCTCTGTCTCTGTCTCTGTCTCTGTCTCTCTCCACACCCCATCTCCGTGTATATATCAGGGTTTCTCAATCTTGGTGTTACTGACAAATAGAGCCAGGTAATTCTTTTGTAAAAAGCTGTCCTGTGCACTGTGGGAATTGAAACAGTAGCTGGCTTCCACCCACTAGGTGCCAGTAGCATCCCACCCCTATTTGTGACAGCCAAAATTGTCTCCAAACATCGTCAAAGTTCTCCTGAGCTATGTGTGTGTGGAGGGTGGGGAAGTTTGGAGTGAAGGGGGACAAATTTGCTCTTGTTGAGAATGACTGACAGAAATGTCTTTTAAAAGGTTAAAAGGATACACATTGAATATAATTAACAATGGTCATCTCTTGAGAGGGAAAGGGAATGTGGTCAGGGGAAGAAAAACTAGCTTCACATGTTCTCTATGTGCTTTTGGATCACTGAATCACCAAGAAGTGAAATGATAATAAACATGTGTGTGCACACGTGTGCATTATTTATTTTTAAAAGATTTATATATTTATGCATACAAGAACTAGGGTACCGGCCAGAGGTGTGGGGGGTGAGAGGATTCACCAGAGACAGTGGGCAGCAGAGCAGGAGGATCTACTAAAATACACTGCTGAGGGGAGCAGTGGGCAAGAGAGGAGAGTTGTGCTGTGCCATGTGAGTCAGCTCCCTGGCCAGGGATGGAACTCGTGCTGTAGTGGCTGCAGATAGCTTTGCAGTGCTGTGACTTAACCCCTGTGCTACCAGGGAGGCCCCATCGTGTGTGTTTTAAAAAACAATAAAAAGCAATGAATTTCCTGTGTCTGGAGATGTTCAGAGTTTAAAGGATCACTGGTTAGAGAAGATTTTGTTTGGCATGGAAGATGAGACTGAGTGACCACATAAGATTCATTTTTTAGTTCTAAGTTTCAAGCTTCTAAGTGGAGAAATTGTAAGTATTTTAAAATATCTAGACTTTAGGTGTTTACTTTCATCTCAATACATTTTGAAGTTTGTTTTTTACTAATTTCACCTCAACTCTGAAACTGTTATTATAAATCCAATCTTCAGGCTTATTGGGAACTAACATGTTATAAAATGTGAAAAATTAACCAATCCCAAATACCTACCTATGCCAACAACCAAGTTATTTTTCAACAAAGGCTCTTTGTAGCTTCTTGTTTTTCCTTCTAACTGGCCTTAAATCATCTGTACATGCTACTTACAGGAAAATTTGCAGCTACAATGCATGATGCTAATCCAAGGTTTACCCTTACCATAGCTGACTTGTTCTTGTCCCGCAATGAATGATGGCAAACATAAGCATGAAAATGAAATTAGTGATACCCAAGTCACTGCTTTATCAAGGTCTTGTATTTATGGGATTAGCAATGGTCTCCTTGGAAATCTCTTGGCTTTATGAGTAAGAGCTATTCCATTTAGCAGCAACTGTGGAGCTGAAGTGGTAAACGCACTCATATTTCTGCTTGTCCTTCATTTCTGCATTAGGATCCTGAGGATTCAAAAAGAATATTATTTTTGCCATTGATAGACTGAGGTATGAGGACTTGTAAGAATCCAGGGCAATAGACAAAAGGTGAAGAGAAAGATTATGGAAAAGGAGCAGGGTTTGACAAGAGGTAAGATGGGGTGGTTGAGAGAGGTGGAGAAAACATCACTGCTTTGGTTCATAAGAATTACCTTGACTCAAAGTTGAGTCAAAGTAAATACTATTGTTGTTCCATTTCCACTCTCTTCGCAACACTCTTCATGGTCTCTTCCTTCCATGTAAATTCTTTTGAGGCAAGGGAGTGATATTTTGGCAGATTGCTGGAGAAAGGATGTTACCAGATATGCACCAACATTTGCATGTTCTGTCACATTTAATGGCAATAAAGTCCGCAAGCCGCTTTACCCCTAGGCTCCAAGAAGCAAGATGGACCCATGCCTGCTACTGAACATCGGTCTCAAAGCAATGGACCTTAGGCCCAACATTCTTAAACGAAGGCACTGTTGGCAGATTCAGGGTATGACTGTGACTGGAGACATGCTGACACAAAGGTGGACTACGGACTCACAGAGTGAGATGTCTCTCAAAGAGTGAGATTAGACAGAGAAGCCCTACTATTCACAAATGCCTTCCCCCATCCTTCATTCTAAGAATATCAGAGCCACAACTGTTTTTGTTTTAGTCAGCAAATTCTATTTAGCACTTACGTGGCAGACATTGTACTAGGCGACGAGCAGAAACATGGGTTCCTACTCCCAGGTTGCTTTCAGACTGGTAGGGGAAACCTCTATTACCGGTCACCTAAACAAATACGAACTGAAAGCTACAGAGACAAGCTATATGGTGCATATGCAAAGGAACATCATTTAGACTGCTTGTCTTCCTAGCTACCTCCCTACTGACACCCCACTAACTCAAATAAGGAGCCCACCCGTGCAGGAGCTGATGGTCAGGAAGTGTCACCTCTCTAAGCCCAGGCAGAGAAGGAGGAGTCCCTGCCCTTGCCCGAGCACCACTTCTGGGACTGATGAGCACAGTTTTGAGACTGTCTGCTCCACTACAGATCGAAGCCAAGTGACAGCGACAAGGCAGAAGGTGTCTCCTACTGTGGGCTGGAGGGACGACAGTGAAGCAGCATGTGGGCAGCAGGGACTGAAGTGCTTTGCAACTACAGTCCTCAAGCAGAGAGCAGGGTTTCAAGGGGAGAGAGTATGAGGGCGTATGGGATGTGCCCACCAAAAGGGCTGGGGGGATGAGAAAGAACCAAGTGGGTACTGCTCACTTTGACCGTACCGATCTGGCCAAGAGCCAGTTCTTGTTAGGTCTTGGGAACCCCTCCTTCTGACCCTGAAATTTACTAGGACTAAATAGGGGGTGGCTAACCAGCACTGTAGTCTCAAATAATGCCCAAGAGTCTTGAAGTTTTCTGCTTAGATTCATTTCTTAGTCACTACTGCATATCACACATACGCAGTGTCCCCACGCCGTGTCTTTCGGTTTATGCCTGAGTAGGGGCAGGTGTGGCGGGAGGGGGTGAGGGAGGTGTGGGAGGGGGATAGTTGATACAACTATTTATTTGCAGTAGTCACAGTCACCCAACTGCATCTTGGGTTTTCTCATGCGGGCTAGACAACAGATGTTCTTAATGAAGATTAACTGAAATTTAATGGTCCTAATTGCCATTTGCATGGGCAGCAGATACCATTTAGTTCACAAGCTGCCTTTCATGGTCCTTTATGCCTCACCACATATCAGATTTGTACTTGACTGGAGCAAATCTGACTGGCAGTACCTGCTGGCTATTCAGTATCAAGACGCTGGCATAGCAAAAGCTCATAGTCCAGGGAAACATGGAGCAGTGGCAAGAATGGTTCTGGCTGATTTGATTTCTAATATAGCTGCTTTCCTGCAGTTTTTCAGTAAAGGCAAGAAAGAGTCACTTCGGTGTGGGTAGGATTCAAGATATGTCTTAAGTAGGAAGGACAGGACGGACACAGACACTGGGCACAGCAACTTGTTTTTATGCAAACCTGATCCCGCTCTTTTGTCCTTTAAAAGAATGTTTGAAAAAGTCTTATGAAAGTGAGCAAGGCATGTGAATAGCACTGTTCACAAAAGCGACTATAGGACAGGTCCCACAAATATATGAAGAAGAGATCAGTCTCATCAGTACCCATGAAAGGCAAATCAAAACAAAAGAAAGTTTCTCAACCATCTGATGAGCAAATATGAAACTTCAAAATAAGTTTCAAGTGCTGGGGAGCGTGTCAGGAAATGAAAGTTGTGGGCTCTTTGGAAAGCAATTGGTAGTAACTGGCAAAATTGTAAGTGTGTTTTTCCAGCAATTTTACATGCCCATGCCTACTTTAGGAAATACTGGCAAGTGCACTCCAGGAGGCCTGTTCAAAACACCATTTGTTTGAGTAACAATAACCCCAGATCCTACGCAACCTAAATATTCATCAGGAGGGAAACAAATAAGCTACAGATTCCATGAAACTGAAAACAAATGTAATGATCTAGTATGTTTTCTATGGCCTCCCACAACCAATATGTAAGTGTGTAAAGATCTGAAAGGTCACAGCTACAAAACTGGTTACCTCTGGGCAGGGAACTGAGGGTGGGAGAAGACAGGTAAATGAGGTCTCCATCCCATAATATTATCATGTTTTTACAAGCAGAATATGTAATGAAAGTTACACAAGCAGGATTTATGCAATAAAATAATTTAAAATTTTAAAGGCAACAGAGAGGTTTTTCAGAGAAAAAGAAAAAAGGTGCAGAATCCTGCCAATCTCCTATTATAAATAAGATGTATAGTCGTCCAGTCTTTTTTCCCCATCTGCATATTTTATATATTGATAGTTGTGATCTATAATTTGCATCTTATTTCTTTAATAAAGGGTTTGTTAATGTTGGCACTGAAGTTGAAAAATTTTTTGTTGTGGGGAGCTGTACTGGGCATTGTCGGATGTTTAGCTGCATCCAAGGATACTACCTAATGGATGCAATAGCGCCATCACAGTTATGACAATCAAAAATAACTGGACTTCATAAGATGTCCCCTGATGGGCAAAGTCACCTCTAGTTTAAAACCATTGGTTAAATACATCATTGGCATGAATCTTCATAATCTATCCCACACTTCTCAACCTAATGCCAGTGCATTGTCTATTTTATTCTCAGGTTCTGGCCTATGGATCTCAACGCTGGCCTTATTAGCCTGACTTGGCTTTCTGACAGCTCGTTTTCTAGGTAAGCTGGGTTGGGATTCTTCAAAGCAGAACTGTATTCTGACTCATCAGCAGTAAGGTAAGCAAACAGTGAAAGCCAAACCTCTCTCCCTGACATCTGCGGACTAATGCTCAGATCATGGGGCAGGGAGCAGGGATAGTAATCAAGATACCCCAAAAGACTGTAGAAAGTAATCAGTTCAGAGACAGCGTGGGTCAAAGCCATTGGGCTCAGGGCCAAGGCTGAGAAGAGAAAGCCAACCAGAGCTCACCCCAGGATTAGTTCTCAAGACAAAAAGCACGGTTGCCTGTCTAACAATGCGTCCCTCTTCCCTGTCTGCTTTATGTAGACCCTGTCCAGCCTTCCAGGGCACAGTCAATTCAGAGGGTGGACACAGGTCATGGAAGGGATGGACATCTGCCTGGCGAGGTTGGGAGATGCAGACCCCAGTGCTTATATCCAAAGGAATAAGGCAAGGTGCAGTGTCACGTGTCAGATTACCCTTTAAGGAAACATTTACTGAACACCACACACCAACCACAGTTATGTGTTCGGAATTCTTAGATAGCTCTATAATGATTTAGTCTAAAATCTATTTACCACATAATCAATAAAGAAAAACATCTCTCAGGAATCAAACTATAAAAGAGAAAATCCATCATTTTTATTACTTCATCAGACCACACCTCACTAGCCATACCTATGCTCTTGGTATTTCACTTTGCCTCCTACAGGGGATGGGGCATGAAAATTGTTTTGTGAGTCTCTGGCTCAAAGACCCCAGTTCAAGGAGAGGACTGAGTCACTTTCCAGAGTGTATGAGGATGGAATTGGATTTCATCATGTGAGCTTACAACATGGAAATTTGAATTTCCTGCTCCCTAAACTCTATAAATGCTCATCTGGCGCTGGTTTCTGCACCTCTAAGCTAAATTGGAGGTGCCTCCTCCTGCGTCTCTGTCTGTCTGGTCTCTCACTCCCCAGTGTCCTGGGGAAGTGGAGATAGGTTGAGCACTTTATTTCCTTAGGGGCTGGATCACTTCCCTGCCTGCCCATCTGGCCTTTTCCTGACAAGATGTTCCCTGACAATTTGAGATCTGCAGACACAAGGAAAATGGAGCCAAGTGAGACTGACCCTGGAGTGAAATCTGGAGAGATGATAAAATCTCTTCTTAGCAGGAAAGGAGCATTGCAGGATATCAGTATGCCTTGTAAGTAACCCACTGTCCTCCGAAGAGTGCAGTGAGTTCAATCAGAGAAGTGTCTACGACACTTCCTTGAATATTGGGGTCTTATTGCACCAAGACTCAGTAACTGGCCAAATGCTGGACAACCTCCAATTGGAATCCAACAGAGAATTCTTTCCTGTGAAAGACATATTTAATAACTCTACCAAATGCCTATTTCCTTTGTCTCCCTGTAGTGTCTACTTTGTCCTGGGTTGTTCTGATACTAATAGGGCCCAAGGGAGTGACAAATGACAATGTGCTGTGTAGTGGGACACTCAGTGGCCCTTTGGGGGCAGATTCACAATTCTGGGTCTCAGTGGTAGACCATCTCAATTTTACTTCCAAGTCCAGGGATTACTGGTCACAGTTACAGAAGGAGAAGCCTGAAGCAAAATTGAGAAAAAGATCAGTTGGTTTCGTGAGGCGCCCTGCCTCTTACCCAACATACCTTTCCTCCAGCGGTAGGACATTCTTTTCCCAAGTTGGCAAAACCATCTTGCCCCATACTTTAGAGTCTTCATTCATAACAAGATAGAAAGATTGAGTGCCAGCTACACATGCTATTGTTTTCTCCCAAAGAATTTCAAGGCACAAGTTAGAGAGTAGGAGAAGAGCTCTTACTATATTTGAAACCATAATACTCGTGAGTTTGACTAGCCAAGAGCTCATAGGTCCTGGGTCTTGCCATTGTTTGTTTGTTTTTTAATAGACATTGAAGTTGTCCTGTTATTGATGCTCCAGTTGTGCCATGCCAAATGACAAATTACAATGGGCTCATGGAAAGCCACATGTGGGACAGGTGTTCTCCCTCTGTGACTTTGGAGCTTTGGTCTATCAGACATATGAGATAATTGTGGTTTTGAAACCACCTCTTCCAAATCCATAGTCTCCATTTCAATTTAAAAAATGGATTTTTCTCAGGCCTCAAGTCCTGCAGTACTTTATAGAAAGCAACAATGGCCTGAGTGACTTGATCTCATTTAAAGAGCTTCCAGAAGTGCCATGATTCTTTTATTTTAACAGACCAGGCTTTCTTTGTTTGTGCATTCAAACATTTTCTGGTTGTTTTTTCAAGCAAAGAATCTAATGCTGAACAACTTGGTAACAATCAGGATCACTGACAATTGAATTCAAAAGAGTACAAATGGGTTTCTGGAGAGCTGAAAATCTTAAGCACCCTGATTCCTGTTCTGGATCTCTTTCTACTATGTTCCCCTCTCTGTTGGTGGAACCATTCCTTCTCCCCTACTATATGTATTCCAGGATTTAATTCCTTAAATGACTCTGTTTCTTCCAATTTAATCCATGTAGTTTCATATCTTTATAGTAATTCCATTGGGAGATAATTCACATGCTATATAGTTCACTCATTAATGCATATAATTCAAAGGGTATTCGTTAAGAACAACAACAACAATAATAATAATAGCAATAAAGACACAAAAACCAAAAATGAAAAGACAAGGACAAACTGGGGACACTTGGTGGGGAGGGGGGAGGGGGAGGTTTGTGGGCAGATGGGAGCACAGGGGACTGAGGTGATGGTGCACTGGTGATATGGTGATGGGGAATACATGGGGATTACAATTGATGTCAAATATATATAAATTAAAGGGAAAAAATAGAATAAAAATGATAAACTAGTGCCACTTATAGAAACATGGATGGAGCTAGAAGGAATTATACTCAGTGAAATAAGTCAGAAGGCAAGAGAAAAATACTGGATGGCTTCACTTTTAGGAGGAATGTGAAAGAGCAACAACTATAACAACAAAAAGAAGAAAAAGCTCAAGGAAATGGGAAATTACAATCAAAAACAAACAAACAAAAGGCACAATAAGAACAATAGGACGAAGACAAACCAAAGGGATCATGGTGGGGGGGATGAGGGGAGTACAGACGGGATGAGGGCAGAAAAAACACAAGGGACTGAGGTGATGGTGCACAGGTGAAATGGTGGTGGGAATTCCCTGGGGACTACAAATGATGTCAAACATAAATCTTAAAAAAAAACAAAGGGTGTTTGTATGTTCAGTCTTGCAATCATTACCACAATTTTAGGGTACTTTCATCACTTCTAAAAGAAACATTGTACCTATTAGCAGTCACTCCCCATTTTTCTCTAGTGTCCCCAGCCCTAGGCCATCAGTCTACTTTCTCAGGGACCATGACAAGTCCCTGAAAGTGAGCACGTAGAACAGTGGTGGCCTTATGGCTGTCACACCTGAAATCACATAGCATATATTTCCAAGAGTCAGCAGTAGGAAGAGTTACACTGACAGCACTTTAAGCCAGTAATGCTGGATGATTCTGCTCCTTGAATAGCCTAATTCTATCTCCTAGGACCTGGGTCATCAATGCTTGCATCACAGGTTCTTTTTTATTTTTTTTAAAGATTTAGTCTACTTATTTTTGCATACAAGTACTGGGGTGCAGGCCAGAGGCATGGGACATGATGAGACCCACCAGAGACAGAATGGGGAGCAGAACAGGCAGATCTACTGAAATACACTGCTGAGGGGAGCAGCAGGCGAGACAGGAGAGGTCTGCTGTGCCATGTGGGTCCCCTCCCTGGCCGGGGATGGAACTCATGTTGCAGTGGCTACTGACAGCCTCACAGTGCTGAGACTTAACCTCTTGTGCCACTAGAGAGGCCCCAAGGTTATTTTTTCATAGCGGGACATCCCTGTCGCTACACCTGCCATGCTCACCTGCTCTACAGGCTCCCAACATACCACAAAGGGGCAGGAGAATACACAATTAATTGCTGTGGTCCCACTGCTATCTGGGGGATGAGGAATGTATTCCTCATTCAACTGGAAAACTGCAGAAGGGCATGCTTTTCTGGCCTGGAAGGGGTTCACAATAGCTTCCTACCCTAGTGGATAACTGGCTTTGCTGCTCTAGCAGCTATCTACCTAACTACAGATACTTTGTCAATGTGTTCAACAAACACCGTCATCTATTTTGACTCATTTACTGTTCTGGGTTTGAGGAATAAGAAAATGAATAAGACAACTTCTACAAACCCATTCTGGTTACACCAGGTTTCTACTGAAAACACTATTAATTAATGTCCCCCTAGTCCCCAAAATGTACCCTAGAATGAAATGCATCTCTCTTTTTTGGCTATGTTTATTTCCTGAACTTCTTATCCCAGTAGGTGCTTGGCGTTAGGCTTTGGTGAACCTACCAACTGTAAGAAACACATTAACTTATCTTTGGCTATCACTAGTAGTTTCTCAGATAACGAAATCCCAGTAGAGACTTGAGTGAGTGGAATTCTGGGTAGGCAAGGGTGGCTGGAGAGTTAAAGGGGAAGTTATGGGTCCTTGTTCAGTGTGTGGGCTACAGATCAACAGCATGGGCATCCTAAAGTGCTTGTCAGAAATGCAGAATCTCAGACCTCACCACAGGTTCCCTGAATGAAAAGCTCCACATTAACAAGATTCGGAGATAATTCACACACCCTATAGAGTAGCACTGGTCTATAGCAAGGTTCCCGGACCTCAGCATTACAGACCATTTGGGCCAGGTAATTCTTTCTTGGCAGAGTGTGGGCAACTGCCTTGTGCATTATAGTATGTTCATTAGCATCCCTGACCTGTATCTACTGGATGCAAATGGACAGTACCCATCTCTACAAAGAGTGACAGCCAAAATATGTCTCTAGACATTGCCCAATATCCCCTGGTGGAGGTGAGGAAAACATCCCAAATTAAAAACCAACCCTTTAGAGCAGTCTTCACTAACTTTTAGTTATCTCATAATTTTCACATTCTCACACAAAAAAATTTCACAATTCTGCACATATAACTTTTAAAAATGACATATATTTTGGCCTACAGAAATTAACCTCACCATAAGTAGTAATATTGATGAAATAATAGGATTGATGTGCTGTGGTTTTCTAACACATCTAAAAGAAACAACAAAATTTGAATCATTTATGTAGGAAAGCCATGGAAATTTCATGCACAGGTGTAAAGTTTGTAACCTTATGGAAAAGCCTGGCACAGAACACAGTTCTAGAATAGGGTAGGCCCATGACATTGGAGAATCTGAGCTGCCAGCAATGTTAACAAGATGCATAGTGACTGGGGGAGGGGGGGTTGCACCATTGAAAGCAAATTTCTTTTTCTATTAGGTTTTGTTTCTGATCAGGCCAAGCTAGCAGGTTTGAGTATTGGAACATTACATCTACCTACATTTTGGAGATTCCAGGAGTAGCCATTTTGACTTATTCTAGCACATGCTTCTAATTTCCTGTCCTTCACTCTGAACTACTGGTGACTACAAGTGGTTCCCAAAATGATTCCTTTAGAATGTGACACAAATTTCACATAACCTTCTTTGGCCATATGTAAGTCTAATTAAGAAATCCCTGATTCTCCTGGCAAAGCTGTTTTCCATATGCAGGAAAGGAACAAATCGCCTCTATGAGTTACATCAGCGATAAAAAGATTGGTTCACTACTTCATGCTGAGTCAGCAGCCTGTGACCTATGGCACACTGATTGTAGAAGGAACAATTTCTATGTGACATTAACTTATGGGTCATTTACAATATGAGTTCTTTCCAGAGTATGTGCCATTATAGACCCACAACACTCCATTAAGGCATGGGGGAGAGAGAATGGGAGAGAAAGGGCAGAATGGGGGGAAGGAGAAGGGGAAGGGGNGGGGGGAAGGGGAAGGGGAAGGGGTATGGGGAGGGGAAGAGAGAGAGAACTAAAGCATGGCAGAAAACAATATGATAATTTCCCCTATCAGTGCCCACTCTGGGACTTCTCTTAGAGAAACCAGCCCCTTAAAATATAATTCTGAAACTCTGAGGGGATCCTAGGCATTGGTGTTTTTTAGAGTCTCCCCAAGTAATACTGATTCGTTTTTCCAACACTTTATTATGAACATTTTCAAATATATTATAAAGTCTGTATCACCTAGATTCTATAATTAGTGTTTGCAATCATGTGACCATATAGCTGTCTCTGCATCCATCTCTGTTACCTCACCTTCATTTTTGCTACATTTCAAAATAGGTTGTACATGTCACCATTAATCACTCCTTCAAGCATGTAATTAATTAGAGTTAAATACTTGTTTGATTTTTGTATTAGAAAACAGTTATGTGTCATAAAAAGCATAAAGTTTAAGTGTATCATTTGATGAGTTTTGACAAATCATGCACTTGAATATTGCAAATCCTTACCAATATATAGAAAATATTCCCTCATTCATCTTAACAAAGACCCAGTACCATTCATGAGAATAAATCACTGTGTTGTTCTTTCTTCCAGATGATTCTAACTTGCAGGCAGGGAGGCGAACCCCTTTAAGAGAGACAAATTCCAGCTACCCAGCCCTTTGTTTTGAGGCAGTTAAGTTTGTTGGCTAATAGTTCTGGAATCAAATATCGTGAAGCCAAGGCCAGTTCAAACAAATGCTATTTGTGAAATTTTAGTTTCCTTACCTATAAAATAGGGATCATAACAGTACCCACCAGGCATGGTTGATTGGGAGATTTAAGTGAGATAACATAAGTACATTAGTAATAAAGTTAACATTAAGTTCTTACTATTTGCTAGTCACTCAGCTAATTACATGGATTAGTCTCATCCAGTTCTCCCTACTGTTATGATCCCATGGTGGATAGGAAAGTGGCTTATAAAAAGTATGTTCATTGCTCAAAATCACACAGCTAGTAATTGGAAGAGCCAGAATATAATCCCAAAGTGGTTTTATCCCAAAGACCACATTGTTATCTATCACACTTTCTTCTCAAACCCTGGCATATTTAGTAAGAGCTCAAGAAAATTATATAAATATGCATGTTTTGTTGTCATATATATTTACCTATCATTTATGTAATTTATTCAGAGTCCACATGAAATCATGGGACTCTAACCCAGACATGAACAAAAATACACTTAGAAATCTCTGCAGTCCAATTTCGTCGGCCTACACCTTGTCTTGAGCATCTATATCTATTGTGTTCTTAACAATCCTCTTCCTATGTGACTTTGAGAATCACCAGCAATGAGACCAGCCACTGTGCTGACCAACACACAAAGCTCGCGGTGCCAACATCCCTCTGGAAAAACAGATCTAGGGGAAGCACTTTTTTCCCATTAACACATTCAGCTCCCCGGTGCTGTTTTGCAGCTGTGCTGTAGCCGCTCAGACAAAGGGCTTGCTGGAAAATCAGTTACATCATCCACTTCAGTCCTGACAGACTTGCCAGGAGCCACATGATTAACATCTCCACAGAACCAGAGAATGGGCAGGGCGCACTCTAGCTACATTATGCCACCCTTCCCCCTAATAAAAATCCCATTAAATTTGACAATTATCCACACCACAACTGAGGTGGCTGTTTATATATGTCAGCGTCCATTTTCTTCCTAAATAAGGGGTAAGACCCAACTTACCTCTTAGTCTCCCCTATTAGACCACTCATTTCTAATAGCCTACACGCCAAGGCTAAATGACAGCAGTTGGTTGGCAAAGGATAGACAGTGGCATGCTTTGGGCAGGGCAGCAGATGGGTATCTAGTAGTAAACACTCTAACTGAGCCTTAAGAGGAAGCAGGGTGACAGCTGAAAACAGAACAGTACTTCTTTTTTCACCATCATGAAACCTATGAATGGCTGGTAAATAAATGTCAGTGGAAGCTCAGTTCAGCAGTTCAGGCAGCAAAGAGAATGAGAAGAGGATGGAGAGGGGTGCTGAGCCTTCAAGACCAGCAGCTGCTTTGGAATCTCAGAACGTCAGGCTTCTTTTAATCGTGTGAAGGCTATTAGGGACATTTCCACCAGGGAAGGGAAATAACTGGCAATTTAGCTAACTGAGTGCCTAGGGTTATGATGAAGTCGCAATCAAAAGGTTCTTGCCAATACCGGAAAGCTGATAACACAACACAATGAAATGAGGTCCTCTGTTACGAACGTCTATGTTCCATTATTGCAACACCCATGGAGTTAATGTCTCTAGAGTAATGGCTACTGTCATTTGATACTATCAGTTACTGGACTTAAAGCAAAACACAGCAAGGCTGGTCTTTCTATCATTATCCTTCTAGGCCCAGAGGGACTGAGCATCCCATTTAGATATAGAGTTATAGCAAGAGAGGAACCAAGTTTAAGCTGTAAGAAATCCCTCCCTAGTTCCTGATTCCACACAAAAATGATACAAGATATTTGTATGATTATTGACCATCAATGACGTGCAGTCCCTTCGGAAATCTTGCCTATGTAGGTACTTTGACTCTCAACCTAAGGTGCTAAATATTTTAGGGATGGTTCCAATCCTCATACAAAGTTATTAGCACACGAAAATGGTATTTGCTGAGCCAAAAAATATAAAAAAAATTTGGTTGTATTTACTCTTGTTTCTAACAATACCTGTGGTTCCTAGGACACTTATGTCAGGCATGCTAATAGCCAGCATTAGGCATCATTAACTCCTGGCAAAGAGAATGTGATCCACCATGCATGGCTGACATGAATCCAGGCCCCTCAATGTAGAGGAAAATCTTCTTTCACTCAATCAATAATAATATTAAAGATGTCATTTTGAGTACTTACTATGCACCAGGCACTTTATAACAGCTATATCTAATTGTCACACCTTGTGTATTAGGAATAGTGTATGGCATGTAGTAACTACTCAGTATTATTAAGTATCACTGTACCCATCCAGATGATTAAACTGCAGCTGAAAGAGGGTTAGTAACTTACTTAAGGTCAGAAACTGGAATTGAATGTTTCAGTTGAGGGAGATTTGGAATTCAATACCTACTGCTTTGTTCTCTCCTAGACAAACCCAGGCTCTTTAGAGTAACATTTATGAACTCCCTGCATCTGTCTTTTTTCTACTTTGATTCTCCATGTGATCGCAGAGTTCATAAAGTCACATTAAAATTTGAGAGTAGGTGCCCGTGAAGGGTACAACATCACTATGGATAGTTAGGAGTTTGCTCCAAAAGTTACTAAAGAGGGCCCCAGAACTTAATGAGAATGCCAAATAAAGGAAAGAAAGCTAAAGCTCAGTACAAAGGCCGGAAGGAGTGTTAGGTTAAGGCTAATTGCTTTTAATTCTCTGGATCCCACTGCCTACCTACTTGAGCATAGCTCAGAGTAGCTTTGAGAAGCAAGGAAGCATCGAGGCATCATTCTTGGGTTCCCTTAAGGCTTCTTGATGATTAAAAAGATTTGTGAGTCCTATCTTATGCTCTTGATTGTTAGCTTCATAGCTTAATGTTCTCCCCACTCATTCATATTTACAGTACAGCACTTGGGGGAAGAATCCACTGTTCTTATGTAAACACATAGTTTACATAAAATTTGCTCTCTCTCAGAATAAAATACAGTTACCCAAGCTTGGGACATCTTTCTCTGCTAGTCCATTAGAAAAGCACCAGAGAAAGGCATTGGCCTATAAAACAACATAATTGCCCTGGTCATCCTGACTAAGTGGCATGATGTGATTACTAAATTCATTATGTTGTCTCCAGTGGGAAATGAAACAAACAAAGAACAGACTACCACAACAATTCAGTTTCCTCTTTACAGATAATTTCCCACAAAGGCTCCCAAGGTTAGGAGCAACAACCATATTCAGCACCATGGACAACACCATAGGCTGCCAGTTGCGGTGAGAAAATGACTATAGGGCATTTTAGTTCCCCGAGTTTCTCTTATTGATTCTGCTTCCCAATCTTCTGTAATCAGATTATTTCTTAATACAAGGGGATTTGGGTCTATAGGAAAATCTAGGAATGTGGTAGGGTGATGGGAGGCTTTGGAAACAGAGTTTTAAGGAAAAAGCAGAATTGAGGGCAGCATGGTTCCAAACAATTTCAGTGGATTGAGATGTGTGTTAGTCAGTTACTCCTGCATACCAATACTCCCACAGAGTCCTTTGTCTAGAGGTGAGATGGAGCATGCCTGCAGCAGTTCAGTCTTGCTGATCCTTGCAAGAACCTTCACCTTGACACTGGACTCCTGGCAAATTGGGTATTAGAAGTCCTTGCAAAAGCTACCCAATGAGGAGAGGGCATATATGAAAATGAGACAGGCTACAAGGACAAGAAGCAAATATAAAAGAGATCTCTATATTGTGAAATATAGCCCAAACAAAACCTACTTTTAATAAATCCAAAATAAGGAGAAAATATATCAAAGAGTGAGTTGACTACTGGGATTTGCCAAACAGTAAACAGAACCAATGACAAAAAGAGCTTGAAAGGGCCTCCCTAGCTCAGTAGTTCTCTGATATAAGCTTCCATTAGAATTGCTGGGAGGATGGGTTAAAACACAGATTTCAGGCCCCCACTCCCAGAGTTTCTGATTCGGGTGTGGGTGGAGACTGGTAATCTGCGTTTTTAACAAATTCCCAGATGATGTTGATGCTGCTGAGGGATGTGGGAACACACTGAAAATCACATTATAGTCCAACCCCTTTAGGGCACAGGAAAGCCAACTAAGACCTAAAATAGCAGTGACGTGTCCAATATCACACAGTTGGTTAGTACTTCATCCATCAAGCCCTTACTCCAGGCTTCCAGATTTCTAATTCTGTTTTGATCCCATAGCACCACACTATGGTTTAGTCACTAGCATATATTAGATAACCACAAGATAAAGTGACAGCAATAGAAATGAATTCCATCCTTCCTTTGTGTGACTTTACACAGAGCGCCCCCTGATTTTAGCTTCTAGCACACGGATGAAAGCACTGCAGGCAGGGCTGAGATTTAGCCCTTCTTAACCATACCTGAATTCCCTCTGACTCCAACTACTCTTTTGGTATCAATCCCATATGAAATTCACACCAAATTGATTTCATGCAGGTAGGTTTCCCAAATGCAGCAAATAACAGCACAGGATGTCGAGTTAAATTTGAATAGCTCATTGTTCTTTTGTATCTCAAATTTAACTGGGTGCCCTATATTTAATCTAGCAACCTTAATCATAAGCAACTGCTGGTCAATTTGAAGAACAAAAGTTAACTTCTTAACCCATGGTTTCTGCAACTAACCCTTTCTGAGCCAGATGCTAAAGAGGATAAGGAACACCTGATCCCTCCACCTCCCACTTGCAGCCTGCCTGGCTTGTTGGGGCTCCATTGAGTGAGGCTAAAAAGGCTGTGATTTGAAGAGCAAGCAGCAAAAAAGGCAGGAGCAGCTGAACTGGTATCCTCCAGCATTTCTCATTTCTATGAAAAGTTTGATTCTGGTTCCATGCCCTATGATTAACCAAAACAAGAGAAGACAAATAAAAATTCTGTACAGCTGTTTCACACTGACAGACCTGACCTTCCCAGCTGAGGGTTCTTTGTGCTGGGAAATTGTTACCTAGCAACCAAGCCTTGCAGCTGCCAGATTCCAAACACTAAAAGCATGACTTATAGAAAAGACGCCAGGAGAAAAGGGTGGGGTGGGGATTCATCAATCTGAGCTTTGTCTTGGGGTCTAATACTATATTCCAGTGAGAGAAGATAAGCAGGAATTGAAACCCCTTTCTGTTGCTAGTCAATTGTCTAATCAGATTTCTTGGGTTGGGATTCCTGTCACCTCCACCTGCCCTAGCGGTCACCCCTGGCTGTGAAAACAGGAGGGCTGGAGGAGGGGTGGGAATGAAGATGTTTACCAGGGATGTCAAACCACATGGTCTTTATTCTTCGACAGTGGAACACATCTTCAATCTTAATACATGGCTACAGTAATTAGACATTTATTTCCTTCTTCTCTTCTTCCTCCTCCTCCTTTGTCTCACTTGCTCTTTTTCCTTCCCCCCTCTCTCACCTCCTCTCTGCCCTCTCTCAAAAAAATAGAGGGACCCACCATCTGTAGATTTTGAAAACTTCCGAGCAAGCCCTCCTCCTCCCATCTGAAAGGAGAATATTCCTATTTATTATGATTTGATCGGTTATTTTGGGTTATGGAAATGCTAATATGATTAATTCATATGGAAAAAATTTGAGGATACCAAATTGGAATGTTCTACTTTCACATAGTGGGAAACCTGTACTGTAGAAGGTGAAGGATTAGCTTAGTGGATTTCAAGCATTAACACTTATGTGACTCCCCTGGCAGGCATCTTAAAAGGCAGATCTTGAGTTCTACCTTCTTTCAAATGTGACTTAGCAGGTAAGGTCCAGGAAATCTGCATGTTTAACAAACTCCCCATATGCCACCACTGCTCAAAATTTCACAAGGCTGCCATTTAAGTATCAGTTGTGTTATAGTCTCATCTGGTCTCCAGATTATCTTCTAAGCTTATTCAGTATTCAGGATTCCGATCCTTTCAGTTATAAGATTGAGGTGAGGTGCTCCTTTTATGGCCGGTAGCTACGGGTCATGCTCAGATTCTACCTGCTCATAGTTGCTCTCACACACCACAGTTTATTTCTTCACCAGCAAGAGAAAAACTTCCTAATTTCTCATCTCTCTCTCTTTTAGACCACTTAGGTTTTCTTTAACTTCAATTCTGTCATTCTATGTGACAATGGGGAGATTTTGTGGTAAAATTTAAAACAGAGAAGCATTACAAGCTGTGATATATAACATCTTAGTTTATAGTGTACATTTTAATTCATACATAGACTATATTACTAATTTCAAATATCTTTAAAATCAAAACTTATATGTAAAAACAATAGCTGTATGGATATAACCCACATACCATATGTAGCGTCAGTGAAGTGATCAAGCTTTTCCGCCCTCCCGCCATTGGTGTCGACGATGGACACCTGTGGTCCTGTGCGCATGCCTGATGGCAGCACCTCAAGTAGGGTGTGGGCATGTGCAAGTGAGTACATGTGGGCTGAGACACATGGTGCATAAGGGTGGCATCACGAGGACACCAGAAGAGAGGAGAGAGGAAAATAGAAGCAAGCAGAAGGAGAGCAGAGGCTAGAGAACCCAGAGAGAGTGAAGATTCATCTGGCGCCCTGGCCTCCCTGCCTGCCGTGTACCTGGTCACTAATGATGTAAAGAGTAATAAATGCCTGAAAAAGGCACCAAGGGCTCCAGGACTCCTCCTTTACCCATCTGCTGGAATTGTGGAGAACCTGCTCCATGCCTTGCTGGCACCACACCATATCACACAGTCCCTTAAAGTACACAATTCAATGATTCTTAATATATTCAGAGTTGCAACTACCACTACATCAATGTAGAACATTCTCATCACCCACAAAAGGAACCCCATACTTATTAGTAGTCACTTCTCTTTTCTCTCTAAACCTTCCAACCCTAGGCAACTACTAATCTACTTCCTGTTTCTATGGATTTGTCTATCTGGATACTTTGTATAATGGAGTCAAACACTATGTGTCCCTTTGTGTCTGGCTTCCTTCACTTGGCATGTTTCCACTGTTCATCTATGTTGTAGCACAAATCAGTACTTGATTTCTTTTTATGACTGAGTAATATTCCATTGTATGCCCACAGCATATTCTGTTTATCCATTTACCCACTGATGCGCATTTGGGTTGTTCCCACCTTTTGGCTATTGTGAATAATGCTGCTATGAATATTTCTATACAAGTTTATGAACATATATTTTCATTTCCCTGGCATATACTCAAAGGAGTAGAACTTCTGGGTTATACGAGAACACTGTGTTTCTGTTTCCAGAGTTTCCAAAGAGGATATACTATATTTCCACGAGCAGTTTTTAAGGGCTTTAATCTGTATTTTTGACTGTTGCCATCATAATGGATATGAAGTGGTATCTCACTGTGGTTTGAATTTGCATTTCCTAGGTGGCTGTGGATGTGGGCATCTTTCCATTTGCTTATTGGTTATTGTTTATTTTCTTTGGAGAAATGTGTCTTCAAATCCTTTGTACACTTTAAATCTCACTATTTTTTTTTTTACTATTGACTTCTTTATGTACATTCTGGATGCAAGTTCCTAATCAAATACATGATTTCCAAATATCTTTCCTATTCAATGACTCACCCTTCTGTTTTTTCATGGCATCACTAGTAGCACAGAAGTTTTGAATTTTGATGAAGTCCAATTTGCTTTTTTCTTTGGTTGCTTGTACTTTTGAATTCATACCTAAGATCACCATTGCCTAATCTAAATTCAAGAAGATTTACACATATTTACTTCTAAAGATTTTATGCATTTGTTCTTATATTTAGGTCTTTGATCTATTTTGATGTATTAATTTTTGTATATGTTATGAGGTACAGGTTGACTTCATTATTTTTATTTTTTGGAAAGTGTGCTAATACTTTTATTTTTTTTGTTTTATTCTTTATTTATATACATTTGACATCAATTGTAATCCCCATGTATTCCCCATCACCATTTGACCAGTGCACCATCACCTTAGTCCCTTGTGCTCTTATTTGCCCTCAACCCTCCCCTTCCCCCTCCCCACCAAGTGTCCCCAATTTGTCCTTGTCTTTTTGTTTTTGTTGTTTTTATTATTATTGTTGTTGTTGTTATTCTTTTCCTTGATCCTTATTTTGTTCCCTTATATTCCTCCTAGGGGGGAAACCATCCAGTATTTTTCTTTTGCCTTCTGATTTCTTTCACTGAGCATCATCCCTTCAGAAAATCTACTCAAGCTAATCGGCTGGTTTAGCAAAGTAGCAGGATACAAAATCAACACACAAAAATCAGTAGCCTTCCGCTACACAAACAACCAAGCTGAAGAAGAGGAAATAAAGAAAACCA